>UXGC01000036.1:0-499900 GCA_900480045.1 Eurytoma adleriae
ATTTTGAATTCAATACTTTTTTTTTGCAGGTTAAAAAGTGCAGGAAATGGCTATAGGTCCCATAGCCCCTTAAGGAGTATTTCATTTATTTGTATTTCAAAACATTAAAAATTAGTATTCACTCTACAGGTAAAAGTTAATTTTGTCACTTCCACAACCAACTAGTTACAGTTCTGTTCTCAGATCAGAAGTTTCTATTTTTCTCAAATCTAAAGAAACGATCACCTGCATTTAAAGAAACAAACGTACCTGTCGGTCACCGCCAGCCTTGACCATGGCCATGATGACATTTTCCGCGGACATGAAGGGCAGCTCCTGGGCGATGTGCCGGGCGATCACCTTGGGGTAGACGACGAGGCCCTCGGTGATGTTCTGCAGGGTCATGAGGAGCACGTCGGCGGAGAGGTAGGCCTCGGCCAGGGTGATGCGCCGGTTCGCCGAGTCGTCGAGCGTCCGCTCCATCCACTGGTTGGCCGCCGTCTGCAGGCAGTTGTTCACCAGGGTCATCAGGTGGCGGGCGATGCTGCAGCAGCGCTCGCTGCGCATCGGGTTGCGCTTGTACGGCATCGCCGAGGAGCCGATCTGCGTCGACTCGAACGGCTCCTCCAGCTCCTTCATGTTCGCCAGGATCCTTACGTCGCTGCAGATCTGCGGCGAATCACCAAATTAATTTTTATGTATAGCATGTCGAACTGTCGACGCGCTTGTTTAGTACGAGGCAAAATGTTTCCTTGTGCGACTAGGGTGAAATATGTTGTTTTTTAAGCTTGTACGATTTTACAATGCGCAAAGTGGGAAGTATGCTATTGTTTTCACTTATTTTATTTTACGCAAAGTATACTATCATTTGCGCAAAAATTGATCAGACAATTAAAAACAGGACAGTGCGTAAAGTATCCGTTTCTCACCCTTGGGAGAAAGGTGCGCACTTGCACCGGCCAAGAAATGGGTACTTTGAAAATTTCAGTTTCGCGCACTGCGGTTTACGTAAAAATTTCTAATTGTATATTCACCTTGTGCACTGTGGCGCCTAAGGAACTTAACGCGTTCAAACATTCGACGTCCACTTTCCGGCTGTAGGTTTGGCCAGTGACAGCGTAGTGTTTTTCGAAACCTGCCATTTTCGTGACCATGCTGTCCAACTGTTTCACCTTCTCACCGTCTCCTAAATTTTTGTTAAAATTGTATATTGAGAAACAATAAATTGCCCGCATAGTAAGAACATGAAATGATATTTTAAACAAAATGTAAAATTAGTTTAACGTGAAGCTGTCATTACGTGGAGATAAATAACTAACCGTTGAAAAGCTGCAAGAATGAGGCCTGGGTGCCGGTGGTGCCCTTGACGCCGCGGAAGCGCAGGTCGTTCCTCGCGCGCCTGATCGCCCGCTCGTCCATGAGGAGGTCGTGCAGCCAGAGGGTCGCCCGCTTGCCGACCGTCGTCAGTTGCGCCGGCTGCAGGTGCGTGAAGCCGAGGGTCGGAATCGAGCGGTTGTCCAGGGCGAATTTCGCCAGCCGCTTGATCACCGCGCCCAGCTTCGGCAGCAGAATGTCGAAGCCGTCGCGCAGTACAATCAGATCCTAAACAAATCGGACATTCAGTCACAAAGTCTGCAGTTTTATCGCGTTAACAAGAATTAAAGAAACATAAGTTTTTGAAAGACTTAAAAGAAACAGGAAATTCTATTGCTGCTTCAAAAGGAAGGTGTTGTATTTCCGGTTCATCGATTTTTATTTGATTTTATTTTACTTGTGTATGTGGGAGATTATAGTCTTAAATAAAGTGAAATAGTAGCCTTCAACGCGTGGAAAAAATAAACTATTTCTAAGTTGGATGAGGTGTCACCACTTCAACCGAGTATGAAATAAGTAGTTAGTTTTTATCAACATCTAATCTGTTATTTTGTAACATTTTTAATCGGAGGTGAGAGAAACAATGTACTTTTATAATGAATTATACCCTTATTATAAAGATTATTTATATTTTTGTAAAAGAATTAAATTTCATATACAGAATTGATTTTCTAATTATTCCGTATTTATTACCGTATTATCGCCAACATAACAACTAGTAGCTCCGAGGTGAATGATCGGAGCAGCTTTAGGGCACTGGCTTCCAAAAACGTGTACGTGAGCCATGACGTCGTGCCTCGTCGCCTTCTCCTCCTTGGCGGCAGCTTCAAAGTCTACGTCGTTAATGTGCGCCTCCATCTCCGCTATTTGGTCCGCCGTTATCGCCAACCCCAACGCCTAAAAATTCATCGCAAAGAAAATTCCACACATAAATCTCATCCTCTAAAATCACCTGCAAAAATCTCAAAACATCGTTATCATCTTCACTTCGACAAATATCCCCCTGAAAATTTACGTAAGTAAGGTACAAAATGAAGCATTTTCGAAACGACGGAAATTCGGGGAAAGCGCGTACGGGACAGAGAGGAGAAAAAATGGGTCACGTCGCCGAGTCACGAGCGCTCGGATGCGCCGCCGGTGAATCGCGCAGGTGTGGAGTTGCCACAGAAAATTATCTCCCGCGGGCCGCCCTCTTATCAGATTAGATAAGCGGGGGCCCGGTGCGCTCGCCTCGCGGCGTCTACGTGCCGCGCCCGCGCACAGTTTTCACGCTGCGACGAGCGCGCGATAGGCCCCACGGAGTCCCTGCTCGATCGTTCCACCCTCGGCGTGCGCGAATTCGTCCGGCGACGAGAAGTTAAAAATGGTGTCCGTACACACGGTGGGGACCATCGTGGTCAAGATTCTCAAACTGGTGAGTGGACGGAGTACCGATTTTCCTATTTTTTTTTTTTGGTGGATCGGCGCCTGGGCGCGCGATCACAGGGCGTGTGTGGGTTAAACTTGCATCACCATTAGATATTTCCGTAAATTTAATGCACTTTTTCGGGAATCTAGTTCGAGCTTGGCTGTTATGTCCGGGTCTCGATTAGATTTATGGTGTCGATTAGCGACTCGCCGCTGTGTCGAGTACAGTCAAATTTGTCGGGTTTAATTAATTTGAAAATTGGGAATTGGGAAAAGTTGATTTGGATGGTTTTGTTGAACTGTGCGATCAGGGGCGATTCGTGCGGGGGATGAGGTGATGCCGCGTAAAATTCATTGAAGGCGAATTTTTTAGGAACGGTCGTGATTCACTTAGGTGTATCAGATATCCGATAAGCTTGGTATTATTTGTCGAGCGATTATGAGCGCAACGATGGTGATGAGTCGCGTTTACACCGTACGCGTAGTAAACTTATACTATTAAATATTGAGAGAAACAAATTTTATTCGTACGTTGTATTTCAAAAGCCTTTTAAAATAAATTTAATCATTGAAGGATCGGATGTAATAATGACATTCGTGTAGATGTTTTAATTACTCATTATTGTAATCTTCATTCTAATGTTGAATTAATAAAAAACTATACTAAACATTAGTAAAACGTACTAAAATTTAAACTAAACTAAAGATGATTAATAGAAAACATTCAATTAATTTTCAGTGTTTTTTACTAATTAAACTTATAAGAAAGTTAAAAAACGGCGTGTAAAAGTATGCCATTAAAATATAAATTTACAATAACTTGCATATTATTTAAAAATAAATTTGAAAAAATATATCTAATTTGGGATAATAAGTTTCCTAATTTCCAAGTATTAGTCGCGACCTTATTGCGCGCAATAGTTTGCAATCGATACCTGCCTTTTGGTATTATTTTTAACGGAAAACATTGTTGTTCCAGGTAATAAACTTGATTGTTCTCATCCTCTACCGAACGGGTAACGGCGGAGAATTTTTGGGAGTCGGTGGAATATGGAATTTGAACGAAGACAAAAGTCCGGATGCCGAAATCGTCGCTTCCGGCGTCTTTGTAGGTTTCTTCATATACACAAGTGTCGTGCTAATTAGCTATTGCTTCGGCACCATGGAGCATAAGAAAACTATTGTGGTAAGTAAGACCGACAATTATGTCAGTGGCTTCCCTATAGAAAGACTTAAGTTCATTTTTTTATAAAAACGAAACACTAGACAACACAAAATTTCGATTGTTAAATTAGATGATTTTAAATGATTTTATAAATGATCCGTCATAAAATTATGGCATCTGATTTCATGGATCGCAATTTGAACTTACGTTTAAAAATGATCATTGAAACCTAAATCTCTTGCATTTGCAATATGAAAAGTGGAATTGAGTCATTATGCCAGGAAGCCTTGGACATTAAGAAGTACTTGAATGTAACATATTCATGATCCGTCATCCTTTTTCCACCGAAATTCAGGAACTTATCATGAACTTCGTGGGAATGTTCATGTTCCTAGCGGTAGGAGGAACTGCCCTCCACTATTGGCACGGATATCTGCCCGAACACAAATACCAATCCTTCGCAACCGAACGACAAGTGAGTAGTTTATTCAATAATAACAAAAAAATAAAAAAAAAATTAAACAAATTTTGGCGGATGAGTAACAAACACACGTTATTCACAGGTTGGTCTTGCGGTTGGATCGTTGTGCGTGATAGAGGGCGCGATATACCTGGTCGATCTCATTTTCACCTTCATGCACTTCGCCAAAGAAGAGTTCAACTGATCTCGTCTCTTGAAAAGACGAGGATATTCGAGGAACACTCCTTTTTTTAATTAATTTTCATTGTAACAGAACTACTTATTTATTTGTGCAATCGAATATAGAAGTATTTACAGACCTACTAGTGGCAATGTGTAAATACAATGATGTTCATTGCAGAATTTCAGATACCTGCCTCATATTCCATGTACATTTTTTTAAGTCTAAGAAATGTTTTTTTAACAATTTTTTAAACTACGATGCACGTTATTCTCCTCGCGCCCATAATTATTTTTACGGAAATAAATCTTGTTTTTTTAATTTTTATTTGAATTACTTACAAATTGTAAGACATTGTACTTTTTTATACGTAGCATAGTTTTATACCGCGGAAAATGTATTCGGTTAAATATAATGTTTTTACTTTTTATTGTAATAAAAATTTATGAATAATAAAGATCTACAAAAGAATTGGAAAATTATTTTATTTACTAATTTTATGTACTTATTAATGCGACACTGGCTGTAAAATTCGAAATGGTGCTCCTTTTGTGATAACTTCAAGGTATTACTGCTGCTATAAAAGAGTAAGTCAACATTAATTGTTTTACTATTATCATGAAGAAATGACGAAATCTTGTCGCGAATTATGGCGCGATCCACAATTTATTTTGAAGATTATTGTATTAGTAAGTTAATTCAATATTTCGACTATTTTGGCGATAATAACCTTAAATGTTTTTTCAACATTTTGTTTCTATTCTCAGATTATTGGTGCATTTGTAAATATGTTTATTCTCGAAACAGCTGACCGTAGCTATTATGCCATAATAGCTATTGCATATCACTATTCTTTTCTTAGTTTAGTACTGACACTTTTAATTGCCTCTATTTGGCTTAAGACTACAATGAAAACGGTAAAAATACAATACCTATTATTATGTTGCAGGTGTTGTAAATTGAAAAATAATTAATGTTTTTGCTACTATAACTATTAGCTTACTAATTTTAGGAAATTAGTTTATTAACTATTGCAGTGATAAAGTTGGTTGTATGTACGATTACTTATAACTTGTCAAATTCAGGAGGTTATGAAGTCTATGTAAAAAACTCCGAGAGCAATCTAAAGTTTCATTTTTTTAATTGTAAGTAAATAAAAGAAAATTTAAGCAGACGTATAATATCATAAAAAAAATTCATCATTTTTTTATTGCAGTGTCAAGAGAGCACAGATTATTAATTTTAATGGTTTTAAATACAAGTTAGTTTGGACTTTATTATATCACGTATTGCAATAATCAATTAAATTAGATTAGTGTATTATTAATTGTTTTCTAGCCTCTTTCGTTTTCATGATTTTGAATATTTATGTACGAATAACAAACTGAATTGGTCTGGTTCAAGAATTTAAAAAAACTGTATTTTTGTTCACGCAGGAATTATAATAATTTAAAAACTAATAAAGCTTTCAACCATTGTTGTTATTATTAATTCTATTATTATCATCATTATTATTATTTCCTTTTTTAATAGCAAGGATCGTCATGTCGGCACCAATGAGGACTGCTGCTGGAAAAAAGTAAACCGTTAGTCGCTCGAATTCACCTGCATAAAAAAAGAGCTATTTGACAACCGCACCGGTGATAAGGGGGAACACCGAGTAGTAGGAAATTCTTATCAATACAGTAACTATCATTAGGATGAAGTATTCCAGTAGTATGACGAACTCCTGAAAGCACCGTAAATTTACGTGAAAGTCGCGAAAGTATAAATAAAAAGTGAAAAACCAAAGCGTAATTATTGTTTACCAGCCAAGCGCTCGGCTTTTCGTAGAAATAGGAAAATATGTAGGCCAAAGAGATTAAGAACCAGCCGTGGAACGACCAAACCCGGCAGATGTTTACTCTACCGGATAGTACTATTAGGCTCACCAAACTTGCGGTCTTGAATGAAAGGGTTAGTGGTTACGAAGTGCATACTGTGCTTCGCTTTGACAAAACTTACGCATTCCGATAATCTCAGGATGAAGTTTAAATCTTTGAATAAGACTGCTGCTTGTTTAATTTGGCTCATGGTTCGTAAGTAAAAAATTTTTTCTTTTCTCACATTATTATAGGTGTTTAAATAAAAATAAGGTTAGAGGTGTATTTAGGCTACTTTACAATCTGCAACTTCATTATACTCAATTTACAAAATTAAATGTAATTCAGCTCTTTTGACGCGTGATAACATAAAGACATACGCTTATTACACAAATTTTAATTATAGCTGATTAACTTTCATAAACGTCGGTAAGAAAAACTAGGGCTCTTTACAGGTATGACTAAAACAACACTGAGATGTCGCTGACTAAGTGTTTGTGATGTCAATGAAACCTAGTGTATTCCAGTGAACATAACATAATAAATTATTTCAAAGTTCAACCCTGAAGTAAGGAAACGTAATTCACGTCACTTTTAATTCAGCGCTTAATTCAGTTTAGAGCATAATACCACCACTGATAAAAAAAGTTATACTAATGAAAGAAAATTTTCCTAAGTAGCGAGGGGAAAGAGAGAGATAGGTGCAAGTTCATCGTCACTTTCTTCCTACGTCGTTGCGCATCCGTTGTTTAGACGGCGGCGAGCTTTTATTACCGGAACGCAGTAGTATTTTCGTCGTGGGACGCATTGCCCATTACATTCATGTGCATCAATTAGTCCTAGTTGACCTCGATGATACGACGGCCGAAGAGCGGAGCATCAACCACGTTTCTTTTTTTGCCCGCTCCGCATCAATTTACGACCGCGGCCTTTATTGCCGGCGCAAACAAGATTTGCATTAGAAAGCTCGTCGCGATTATCGTCGCTCTTCCGAAAGGACGAGGAAAAAATAACGCGCGTCCGGTAGGAGGACTGCTCATTACGTCTCAATTCAAGTGGTTAAAGTGATTTTCTTGCAGCGGTTTCTCCGCGCTCAAGTTCGTCGACCTAATGTCTGTGATTTGAGCAGGGAAACAATGTATTTTTTTTAAAGAATCTTTAAATGTATTTTTTTTTACATTCTTCTTCCTGACAAAATGTTTTGAATCAGAAGAAAGTACTCCACGTACTCTCTAAATTTAATTCAGTGATAAGTATATACACTGCAAAATAAGTGAATACAGTGAATAGTCACTAATTTTTCAGTGTATATACACTTTTTTCGGATACGTTGCGCACTTATCACTGAATAAAATTTAGAGAGTAAGAAGGCAGAACAAATCAAACGCGCCACAATATTTATCAGGCACTGCCCGTTTACGGGACTTTCTATATTCAGTATACTTATGCGCGGGCGATTCGAGGGTGCCGTATTCTCGATCGACTCGGCGGCTCGGATAAGAGTCGCGATAACGCGCGCGCCTGCGTAGGTATCGGAGCTTTCCTCTCCGGCTGGGCGCGTTCGAAGGCGACCCTGTTTTTTTTTTCGGAGCGAGTAAAGGTGTACCGCGTCACGGCGTTTCGCGTCGATACATTTCTCGCCGGCGCCCACGCGGATCGCAAGAAGCGCGAGAAAAACCTACGGGCTACCCGACGGAGCGATTACGCGTTTTTTTTCTTCTTACTTTTCGCCGTGGGATTCCTTAAAAGTAGGTCTTGCGTTTTTCGACGCAGCGGTGTAGCCTCGTTCAACCTTGAATTTTCATTCGACTTATTACGTGTACTAATTTACCGGCACGATCACTCGTGCGCGACATTATAAACATTTTAATGACCGCGTGTGCATTAAGTAGGCTAATAAAGAGATGCTCCGACGGAGTAGATCGTTTTATTTTTTTAGCAGAAAAAACGGAAATTACACGAGTTGATTTTGATTTTTCCTGCCGGAGTCCGCTCCAGTGTGGTCGCACGAAAAACAGTAAGAAAGGCCTGTAGGAAAAGCAGTGGGCTTTTTTTTGCTAGTAAAAACACAAGAACTCGGTTTTTGTTTTCTACAGAATTCCAATCTTTTTTCACTGTCACGGTTGAAAGAAATAAATCTAGGCTCGTGAGAATCGATTTCCTTGAGAAAACTTGAGTAACACCGATCTCAGATTGAATTGTTGCGTCGAGGAAAACTCGGCTGTTTTCATTCTAATGCCGTAGATAATCTATAAATTATCATTATTCTTAACTAATAGAAAAAAATATCGGATGTTAGTTTTGTGCAAGAGGAAACGAATCCGAGATTATCCTTCTGGTTCTTGTCTAATCTCTGCAGCGAGGCGTAATATCTCGGCGAAGTGTCGGTCGGAGTGCATTTGCATAAAGTGCACCTGGCAAACTGGTACTTCCAGAAAAAAGTCCTCTTTTATCATTTAAATGCAGCCGAGCAATCTTGAAATCTAACCGTACAAGGTGTATCCTTTTTACTTTTTCAAATTGTAATCGGATCGGCAATGGCCGTAACTAACAATTAATTGCGACTATTAAATTTAAAACAAAGAGCTGATCTCAGATTGATTCACATTAATACATTACTCAAAAGAGACGAGCCCTGTAAAAAAAAAGCCATACTATCTAAATGTAAAAGAGCGAAATACACGTCGGAAAAGTGAATATTTACTTATTCGATAAGTGGACGACTTTTAATGTTAAAAGAGTTGAATATTCATACTTTCATATTTGGAGATAGTAAAGTAGTAAATTTTGGTGAATGAAATACGTCGCAGTTACCGAGAAATTTTCATGAAAAGAACAAAAAAAATATATGTCGCTCCAGGCGAGCGCGAGGTGTAAAAGGCCAACATCGAGGTGAGCGAGGTATCGCTCGGCGAGCCGCGCCCAAGTGCATAGTGCCTCCCTACTCCAAAGTTACACGTGCGCACCTTATACTACGCCCGCAATCACTATATACATACACCTACACGCCTACAACTACACCTTAGTTCCTCCCCACTTGTGGGCCTCTGTTTATGTTTTCAGTCTCCCCACCAACCCGAGGGAACGCGTACGCCGATAGTATAGAGTAAAATTCATTCTCCTTCGCGCCCCTCCCCTGCCACCTTTCTCGTGGTTCCACAGTCTGCCCTCCTGGATTTTAACATATTTTTCGCAGCCGCGCGCGGCATTTCTGCAGCGGCGCGCGCGCGCGATGCAACCCAATCTGCATAGCGTCGTTCGCTCTCGTTTCTCCCGGTGCTGCGCAACTCCGCTCGCCCTCTCCTTCGGCTTCTCTTTCGCCCGCTACCCGCAGAACTAATTGCCGTTTTCTCTCTCGTTATTATAATAACCGAGCGTTGCGCAATGCTCGTTTAACGATCCGCGGAAATCCGCGCCGCGAAAATGCACCGGATCATGAATCGGGAGCGCCGAACTCCGCGCGCGCGCCCAATTTTCGACGATCGAAAAAAAAAAAAAATAACGCGGAATTTCTGGCTGGTTAAACCAGCGCGCGGTTGGGAAAGAGCGCGGCGCTCCGCATTGCGCGCGAGTCTTTTCATTATTTTTCACGGGGCTAAGTGCCAGCGACGCGCACACGCCCGTGGCGTATGACTCAGTGCAGTCGATGAGTCTCGTTGCTCCCCCTCCCGCCTCTACAACTCCTGCCGCTACGGTACGCGAGTCCCACGCACGTTACGTGGCTCCAAAGTATATACAGTACGTACCAGCCTCGGTGTCTTTCGTTTCACTGAAACGCGACGAGGACGCGCTCGTGTCGGCCCGTTCTGTCCCTCTCTTTTTCTCCTTCTCTCTCTCTCGCATAGCGGTGCTCTTTTTCTGAACGTAGAAGTAAAGCCGTCTCTCTCGCGCTCGAGAACGCATGCATAGGAGCGCACGCGCCCCTTATACGCTGACGCACCTGCCTTTGATCGATTGAGCTTTAATCTCATGAATCGCGATTGGCTTATTCCGGGGAACTTAGGGCAAGCGTTAAAGTGCGTCATCGGTAATTATCATTTACAGGATTTTTTATACCTATGCGTGCGAACGTGAAAAATTACGCGAAGTTTACAAAATCAGAACCCTGATTTTTATTTTTAATGAACTTCTATAGTTGAGTTGTTATGCATTGAGCAAACTGGTCTATTTAAAAACGAACTGCTTTCCTTTACGGAAAATTACTAACTTTATGTTTATTGTTGTTATATTTTTCTTTATAGTTTTTCGATTATTCTTTTTCTAGCCCATATAATGTAATAAATAAATAAATAAAATAAAAAATGGTACATTTTTTAAAGTACTCGACGTTTGTCAATTAGTGTCCTTCCTTTGTAGGTGCAATAAATACGCATACAAAAGTATCATACCTTGTCAATCGTTTTTCGAAGAAAACATTTTAACTAAAAGCTAAAAGCGCCGTAAGCGCTGCCGTATTATTAAACTATCAAAAAGAAAAAGAAAAGCGATAAAAGCAACCTCGCCATACTATCCTTATTTAAACATCCTGTATAAGATAATAACGTCATATAGTATCAATTTATAATGTTCTATACCGCCATTACTTCCATCCGATGTATACCAAACTCATCCCCGCGTAAAAACAAAACCGGAGTAGCGCATAGTTATATATACACGCAGACCCCGCGATAATCGCCACTGCAAATGTAAAGAAAAGCTTTACGCGCGCGAGCTTGCGCTTCCTCAAAACGAAACAAAAAAAGAAATAAAACGAACGGTGAAGCGAACGGAGGAGCCGCGGCGCGAGCGTAGAAGGGTTCGAGCCGCGCGCAGGTATAGATAGCCGTGTGCGCGTTATTCGAACCGAGCGCGCGGAGAAGCTGCGCGCGTTCGCCAGGGCCGCAGCGGCGCGGCGTTCCAGTTCGAGCTACTACGCCGCGCACGACGCGCGCGCCCTGTCAGTCGAGCCCCGAGCCCAGAGGACGACGCGCACAAGGTACACGCGCGCGCGCGTCTCCCGCCTCGAATTCCTCGCCGAGCTTGCTCGTCGAGCCTGCGACGTCGCGTTATGTCACCGCTGCACGAGTTCGTCGGCCGCGCCTAATACTGTACGCTTTTTGGCCCGGTGCCAGTGGCCGCGGTGTTTAAAAGGACGACCCGCGGCGTCGCGCTCGACCAGTTTCGCGTGTGCGCGGAGGATTCGTCGTCCTTAGGCGAGGTCGTTTTTTTTTTCTCTTGCTTTAATAGCGGCCCTGGCGTCGAGCGACGAGTTTTCTGCTTCACGCGGTTCGCCGCAGTCAGTGTTGATTTGCTTGTGTGCTTTAAAATATTTTTTTTTTGTTTCGACGCCGATCAGGAAGGGAGCGCGAATCGCGGCACTTGGCTTGATTTCGCGCTGATATTGCACGTTTTTCTTGGTCCGGGATTTTGCAAGTGAAAACGTATTTTATATTGTTTACAACGACGGTACAGTTATCATTAACTTTATCTTTCAAAATTTAAACGCGCCAAAATAACAAAGGTAAACTAAGTGCGATCTTTAAATATTGATACTTCATTGAACGCTGATTTCATTGCGCGTATAAGTATAAGTATAAAAATGAACGACGATTGCGTGTCCAGTACAACAATTGATTCGACGCAATCAAAGTGGTCCCGTTAAATTTCATTCACAAGGGAGCTTTATCGATCATTCCCACCGACTGCGCGGCAATTACTCCGAAATCGCCTCGAATTTACCGGAGCGGCCGACGCTTCACACCTCTCGGTCGATTCGTAAACGACGGTGCACACGTCGGAAAATTAGCGACGCCTTCGTACCTCGGCGCGTGAAAAAGATCCTGTAAACAAGGCGCGCTCCACTTTTCCCCCCGCGGCGGCGGTGGAAGGAGTCTCGCGGCAATCCTGCGCTCGTATCGGGAGCACGGGGTGGAATAAAAAAGAAAACGCCGGTGAATAGAAGGCAGTGTGTCGCCGCTGGTGGCCTTTAGGCGGCCAGTCGGCCACTACTCCAGGGCTAGCAATAATTGTATTGAACAGTTATTCCGGGACTCGGTGGGCGCGCTCGTACTCTCTCTCTCTTTCTCTCGACTCGGCCGTGGCGGCGCTCAGTGGTTCCCATCGACGCCGCGCGCCTGCACTCTGCACCGAGTGAAAGACGGAGAGAGAGAGAAAGAGAGAGAGGCACAAAGGCTGCACGCGACTTTCGTGTATAGCTTGGCAGTGAGGATATCGGACGGAGTGACGATTAGTGCAACGAACTGCTCCGCCGAGTTTGAAGGAAGACGAGTGTCGGTCGTTCGTTAACGGGGATACGCCTAATTTCTATGGCGCGCTTTTGCCATGAGTAACGCGATGGTTAATTGAGTGGTTTCATGTTGCAATAAAATAACTCAAGCGTTCGGGTTGACCGATCGCTCGTTGGTGCCGTGAATCATAATTATCTGTGTTTTAAAAGTATTACATTTAACTAGCATATTTTTTGAATTGCGAAACTCGCAGAGAAAGTGAAGAGGCAGAATCTTAAGGATGCAACACTTTTCGTTTTGATGAATAAACAAAAATAATTTGCGGAGAAGTGTAATTTGAATTCCGATTAATCGCAGCACATTCTTTTCCTCGTTGCTCAAGTTTTGCACGTTTAATCGACACTAGAAGAACCGTTCGTCATACGGGCAATTTAAATTCCAACGCGGCGTCGCGCGGCAGCCGTTTCGCGCGCTTTGACGCTTTATTTAAAATTTTGTTTGTTTAACAATTAAAGGTAAAAAGAAATACCTTATCTACGATATGAGACATAAAACGAGGTATTTAATCTGCAAGTTTGAATTTTACGATCACTTGCGATTGGAAACAGTGATGGCAAATTTTTCATTAAGATGGATTATCGTGGTACTGAATTTTAAAATGTATACAATTTCGTTTTCTTAACGTTTGTGTAAAACATTATTTCTTCAATGCAGTATAATTGAAATTTTCAACATAAACGCTAATATTTTATGATTATTGACACAATTATAGTAAAGTTATTTTCAACAAAAAAAAACGTAGTATTATAATTTGAGTACGTTTGCTTTCACGTAGAAGAAAAAAATTTGCTTTCGAATGACGTCTTGAAATAAAAAAAAACTGTTCATTTTAAAAATCATTGGGCGCCGAAAAAAGCTAAAGATACTAAAAGATCTTTCTTGAAAAAATGACACATTAAATTCAATAATTTCTTAAAACCTTACTTATAAACTCATCGTGACCAGTGCGTCGAGTTCAGATGAAATCTCAAAGCAGCCTTCGCACAAATTTATATAAAATAAGGGGCATACCGTTTCAAGCCTCGAGAAGCGAGAAGCGAACCGCCAAATATGACGAACGAACACCTTTCAAACTTCACAAAACCAACGTGGAAAAGGACACTTAGTAAAAAGTACGCTATAAAAAGACATAAAAGCAGCTTCGCGCGGAGCAGGATAATAGTATGGCGCTAATTACGACCCGCGCGCGAACGAAAGTAAAAAAAAGGCCGCGACTCGGTTGAAAAGACGCTTATCGCATTCCACGGATTCGCCGGCGGGAAACAATGCTTGGCTCCTTGCCTCCTCCCCCCCTCCGCTCCCCCTTTCTCCGTGACCCCGCTGGAAAACTGTCGAGTGTACAGTTAAAAATTTTCCATTTCCAGTTTCTAACGGAGTCTGCCCTTGGAGCGAAGGTTGGCCCGCGGGCAGCGCCGGTGTGCATCGCACGGGGGACGAGGCAGTGTGTTATAGGAAACGAGCGGACGCGCGTAGAAGTCAGTCAAGCTGGGCGACAGGCGGGGTAAGCACAAGCGCGTCAGGATGGCGGACGAGAGCGGAATGCAGAACTCGCACGTCGAGAAGATCGACGATCCCGACGTCGTCAGCACCAAGTCCATACTCATGAAGTGCGCTGAAGTGGTGAGTGCAAGCGGAGGTTTACCCGAGATTTAAATTCGCTGTGGACCGACTTATTTATTTATTTTTTTTCTTTCACTTTGACAAAAGCGCAAAGTACGTTTTTACCCGTTGTTTTATCGATGCGCGTAAAAGTTTATTTAGACTAAAGTTAAAATTTCATGCTCAATTGCTGCTCATTTATGAGATCACATTCAGTAGGCATGCGTAACGTTACCGTACGCACACTGCGACAGATCACTTAGCGGTGAACTTCTCAAATGCATACGTGAACATCAACTTTATGGAAACTAAGAATACTGTTTGAATATATGTATACATATATATAATTTGATACTACGATACAAGTTATAAAATCTAGTAATTTAGAAAAATTGGCATTGTTAATTAAAAGTTGTATTAAACTTTTTAATTAAATGTTAAGTTTATATTTTAAAAAAAGTTCTCATAGCCCGCTGCAAGCACTTTAGGTGAACTTATAATTGCTATGAAAAAGTTTGCTCCTATTATCAGAGGGAGCAAGTGGCTATAAGAGACCGATATTTACGCTAAGATCGAGTGCAGGGTTAACACACGCTAAACTGCCGATTACTTAGATCGCCACGTTTATAGACACTGTTGATTTAATGCAGCAGGTGGGGTAAGGGTCGACGCTAGAGTTAACGTCCTACTTTACGAGTAAATTGTTTTTTTCTCCCTCATTGCAAAATCATGAGTAAAATTTATTTATTTCGCTTGTAAATTTTAAATGAAATTTGAAACTGTAATAAATTTGTATAAATTTTGTATGAATTCGTAAATGATTAAACTCTATATTTAGCTGTGAAATATTCATAAGGAATGTTTAAATATTAGTGCTATTGTTAAAATAAATCATTTTGCAGGTGATAGCTGTATTTGCCATTGGACTCATAGTGGATCCGTTCAACGACTTCTTTCGCACGTTCGTGAATCAACGAAGGTTGAGGCTCGACGACATTGCCATCATTTACATTTCCGTCGGGTCATACGTAATCATCAATACCATACTCATTATTGGACACCTGATGGGAGATCGCATGCCTAAAAGAACGGTAAATTGTTTACTCCACTTAATAAATATAGCTAATAAATAACTTGCAATGTGACAAAGTGAAAACTTCGACAGTCGGGCTTAAAAGTGACTCCGTTTGTTTCGAACATACTGATTTTTTATTTTTTTTTATCTTTCACTCTACTAAATTATGAAAGTGTATGACAAAAACTCATACAAAAAATAGCGAGTCTAAAGATTGTAACCGAAGATCACATTTCACAAGTGAAAGCAACGCTTGTTTTTAACGCTTAAATATAGACGACGCATTGTACAAAATGTTATTACATATTAAAATTGTTGACGGTGTCTTAGTTTACGTGTTCTCCAGTGCACAGTACGCGTACAGGAAACTCGTTATGTGTACGCGATGCGTCATTGCGAAACGACGCAAGGACAATATTCCACTTTTCATCGAGCACTTCGGAAATCCATTTCCCGTCGCGTGTGCGATAACTGACGAGAACAAATGCCTTATTCGACTTCAAGTGGTCGGCATTTTAAATTGGAAAATTTTGCGTAACTTGGGAAAATCTACGTTTCTAATTGCCTCTCGTGCACGTGAAAATTTGACGACGACGTATACATTTTGAGACGAGATTAGACGAATTAAATCCATTAATTTGCTTACATCATCTACTTAGTAAGGCCTTAATGTTTATAATTGAATTAAAACTTTAGCAAAAAAGAAAAATTAATTTGATCATTTTAACACTTTAATTAGTACTCGTCTTAAAAGACTTGTTTACGAAAATAATTGCAAAAAATTTATCGTGTAAAATAAATTTTACATTCAACTTTTTACAAAAACTTAATTGTATCAACTAAAAAATGCATGTATATTTGTACGCAGTCCCTGCTGTTCTCGATAACGGGTGTGATATTACACCTGGTGTCCGGCGCCGTGTTGGTCCACATATGGACCCGGACCACCGGCACCGGCAACGCCTTCAACAACAACATATACGCCAGCAAGCAGTACAACGACATGATAATATCCGGCGCCGTGTTCCTCTTCGCCGACGTGATCGTCTTCGCCGCGGACGTGTTCCTCACGATCAAGCACTTCTAGCATACGGTGACCACCGGACGCAACGATCCGACGCCCATATTCTCCGTCCTCTGATTAATTTCCCGAGTGCCATCGCGCTCTTTATTCCACATTTACTCGCACGCATAGGGCAGCTACACCAACGATTACCTTCATCGCGAAACCCTTTAACTTTTAGTTCATAGTTACTTTCAAAAGCTTGCGAGGTTTTCCTTTTGTTAAGAGCGGGGCCTCGCGGTGTACACAGGTAGATTGATAAGAGAATTAAGTTATTCGGATGACAGATATTGTATGTCGATTGCTGATTTTTTTCAAGTTTTCTGTTTAACGAGATACAGACACCAAAGGGTAGATGAAAATTTTAATTTCCGAAACGTTTATTTTTTATTTTATTAGTATTTTAATAATCTATTTTATTTTTTAGAGCTTTAGCTTGGGCTTTTTTTAATTCGCAGAATTTTTTTTTAAACAATTGAAAATTTATAGTCCCACCGTTAATTTTTTTATAAGATTTTGAATAGTTCGATAAAAATGACAACTTTTAAAAAGTATACATTTTAGATGAAATATTTATAGTTAAAATGAAGTAAATTCATCAAAGCATATAATGCATAATACATTAAACGAATTAATCGTAGATATAATAGTTATTATAAGTAAATGAGTATTATCATGTTATGAAGTTAAAAATGTAAAATTAGGAAACTTAAAACTCAGTGCAATTTTGTAAAGATTTTTCCAGTAGTTTAAATAGCAGATTTAACATGTAAACATATTAATGCTGCGATCCCAAAGTAGAACTTTGTACAATGTCACGGATTAACGTTAAATAACTTCAGAATACTATTTTCACCAAAATGGAGAAAAATACTAGATGTTGATTTTAAACTTTATTTACAAAAAAAATGTTAAATTGAAGTATAAAAATTAATTTTTAAACAAAATTCACCAGGAAGTACAAATGTTTTTCTAAATTTTTCTCCGTTTAATCTTGATTAAGAATTAAGTGTTACATATCGCAAGCAAAAGTAGAAAAAAAAAAAGAAAAATTGTTCAGATAGATGCCATCTGGAACATCGACACGAATCCGTCCTAATACATATTTATAACACGAAGTCTTTGCGCGTAGCACAGGCTTTTGTAATTAGCTCTATTCCGTCCATAATCGATCGACACGTACGTATTGATAATTGTTAAGTCAAAGCATAATCAATCGCCTTTTCGTGTTCGTTGTATTAATTAAGACATTTTTATGAAAGTAACTTTATTTTTTTTAAGTTATGAAACTTCTTTTTTGTGTTATGACAATTTATATATTATATATCTGTACAGGTACAAGTTAAAGATTTATTCGCAAGTACCTAATCGTTGATTATTTTATTTGCTTTCTAAATGCATGTATAGACTATGTGTACATGTAATTAACAATGGAGACGAAAAATCTCAAGAATATTTGTATTAATAGTTATAATGATATTACGATAAAAAATATTATATTTATATATTTCTACAGAGATTTGAATACGTTATAATGCAGCCGTTTTTGAAATAAAAATTATATATAGTAAATTGAAAATAAAAAATTCCAAAAATTACATTGTTACAAATTGTTGCGACTGTTTACTTTTTTAATCAAATCATTCTGCACTTCGCTATTTGGCGAACTTCAAGCGATCGGAATATTTACATTTGTAAGCGCAATGTGCATCAGTGACTACTTTACTAACCTGAACATCAAAAATTAATTTCTCCGGAAATAATGGACAACAAAGTAATCGGGCCGATTTACGCTGCACCGGTTGTGAATTGCGCTGGAGACAATAACGTGCCCATAATCAAACCCATACGGCTATTTCAATTTGTAACGAATCGCACATGCCTTATGCATTAACATTTATTTATATAATGAAAGACAAAATAACAGTGCACCGCATTTTTTACAAAGATTTTAGTTACTGCCTTACTTGTACTAACATCTAACGCCATTTTCGGAGATTCACCATATGGACCCGCTGAGGGTGCGGGGATTTTAGCGCTGGCAGGAGTCTTCTTTTTAATAATTCTGGTTGATCTCATCAGTCAGTGTGGCAGTGATCCTATTCCCGATACACCGGTGATTCTTACATTTTATTAAATTCTCGTTCAAACGCTCATTACATTAGTGACTACGTTTTCGCAGATGTTTTTACTCGGCATACTTGGTACGGTACTGTTCTTGACAGCCTCTGTACAAATCATAATTGTTTCCAAAAAAGACGGCGTTAAAGAAGTTGCAATGTTACTTACAGCGGCCTGTCTGTCTATTGCATGTGCTTTTCTTTTTTTGTTGGACGTAGTGTTAATTTTCCTTTATGGCTATTGAATCTACATATTCATTTTATCAAGTGATTTCTTTCATGGTTAATGAAAAAAATGCGAACGAGTGAAACTATAACTGGTATGAATTCATTTATTTTGAATTACTGAAGTAATTAACGCATTTTAAATAAAAAAATCTCTTCAAATATTATACATCAAATTGAGCTTACACCTTTGCTTTTGACATTGTAAGTGAAGTTAAGTCAAATTGTTTTAGTTATTTCAACTTCTGCGGTAAGTAAAATCGTTGACAATGAAAGTCATGTTACTATTGTTATGCTTTAAAAATTTCTAGTCAGCCGTACCTAACCACTGGAAGGAGTAACAGGGCAAGGCGGCCCTGTCCTCCATTCCGCATCTATTCTTTAACTGGAGTATTTAAACTCTACATTTGACTTTTTCTATCTCTACATAACATTCTTGTTGTATTCTTTATTTCTTGATTTTGTGGCATGCACCATAACACTGAGCAATTAATTGCACAAGCTTAAATTTTATAGTTTTTGTAGTAATTACCAAGTCAAAGAAATACAATATTTTAATTAAAATTATAATTAAATATAATACATTTTGAAAAAAATTTATTTAATAAACTTTTAAAAATTAAACAAAATTCTATAATTGATGAAGAATTGCAGAATTACGGATTTTTCGTTTTATCGATGCTATACATTACTACGCATTTTTTATTTTATCAATGCTAATGTACGCAATTTAAAGACACAATCATGCAACACACTTTCAATAAATACTGATAAACAAAATTTAATTTTTACAAAACAATAGCCATTCTAATGTTAAAAAATTAATATAAATATAAAACGTTTAATCATCTATTATTTGGTCGTATAGTGATAAAATTACAATTTTTTCTTAAAATATTAATATGTTGAATACATTTGTACTGTGATGATTTTTATATTATATGCAAATATATTAATATTTGAATAATTTTATATTTCTATTTTATAGAAGAGTAAGTGTAAAAATCTATATAATACTATTTAGTATCAGTCGTACGTCTTATTTAACATATATAATATCGCTTACATTATGTCTGATAATAAATTTCCATAACAAAATTTGTATTTAAATGATTCACAATAAACATGTTACTTAAATCTACAGTATAAAAATATGTTTTAAACTGGTCATGATTTTTTTTGTATTTAAAGATTGAACTAAACATAATCTTCAATATTTTAAAGAAAAACATTTTAGATAGATAACTTAAATTTAAGTTTAATGAAAAAAGAAAAAAAAAGGAAAAAAAAGAGGAATTTTTTAGAATTATTCTAAATTAAAGGATTTATAAAACATTGCAAATTATGTTCATTTCGACATAAGAATTAAAATACATATAATTCTATTATTTCATTTTGAATTATTTGATTCAAAGAACTACGCTGTTAAAATTCCACGATTAAGAATTGGCCTTGCATTTGGAGCAAGTTCATGATGATAGAATGGAGGATTTTCTCCTTCTTTAAAATTATTATCATTGTTAAAATGCATTGGGATGCTATAATTTAAAGCCTCATGATTTAGCAAATAAGGATTAAAATTAAGCTGTTCTTGAATTTGAACTGTTGCATTAGTTGTTTCTTTCATAATTTTCCAAGGATAGCGTATATTATGAAAGTTGACATTATATCGCTGTACATTTACATGCTGATTTGAATTGTGTATATTCCATGGATAAGGAATTACTGAACAATTCATTGGATTAATAACTGATGTAATATTATTGTAAGCTATGTCACTTGGGCTGTAACTGGTATTTTTATAATCATCAAAATCAGAATTCTTTGAAAAGTCTGACAAAGACTCGTCTGATCGTATAGAATACTTAAGATTATCATCAAATTTACAAATGCAACCACTGCAGTTATTATCAGGGCAATAAAAATTTTCTTCATAATCAGGATTTTTGTCAAAGTTATTGTTATTGACAAGTAAATCAAAATTGTCAATTTTAAAAGGAACAGTTTCTTCATAACAGTTTTCTTCAATTTGTAAATTCCTTAATGTCTCTAGATTACGAGGCTTACTGCTATTTTGTAGTGATCGCTTCTTACGAGTACTTTTAGTCTGACCAACTACTTTTTTGTTTATTTCAACTTTTCCATTTTCATTGTAAAATCCAGTTTCTTCTATCTAATGGAATTTAATCAATTCATACATTCTGTATCCAACTCATAAAATATAAATGCATAATGCTATTGATTCAAAAATTAATAAATTAACACAATAAAGATTTGAAATAATTATACTATTTTTAGTTTCATGCTGAATCATTAATTGTATATTAAAATCTTAATGTATTCAAAGAAAGCAGAAATATCTCATATATTAAAAAATAACGAAATCTGCGTTTGCCCATATCACGATATCAAAGTTTTCGTCATCTAAACATAATACTCTAGGAACGGGTAACGAAGAGCAGCGTAAGCAAGTACAAACAACTGATTAGACGACCTCGGGTGGCCTGGAGTTTCGTAAACTTGAGCTAGGGGGTCTCCACGACTTCAAACCCACACACCGGTCGATTAAAGAAAAAAAAAAAAACCATTTTTTACTCACTAGTGGAAAAATTTAACGAACGCAATTAAAGATAAACCGCAAAAAAATCGGAATAAAGCGCGGGAAAAATAAACTTATAAGTGGAAAATTTTGTTGTAAAAGGTAAAACAAACCATCTCGGCTTTGGCGAGGTAAATCCAGAGCTTACGCCACGTGCTGAACTTATTTTGGTCGCTGAAGTTGAAGCGTATCTCCTTGGAGGCGTAGCGCGTGGCTAGCGGGCTCCTGTAATCGTTGTATTCACTCATTTTTTTGTGGTGGATTCCGCGGATCAAACCGGTGCACACGACGAAAACGAAGAAAGCAGCGCGACACGCGAGAAACGCAACAATAGTAGATCAGCTGACTACGCGAACTGTGCTCCGATCGCTCGCGGCTCGAGCGTATCGCCGTCTGTTGGCCACTTTTCGCGCACTGCACGTGACGTCGGTGCGCGGCAGGGTCTGCCGGGCAGGCGCGTAAGTTCAAACGATTGCCGTCCATCAGGCGTCCGATTTAAATATCTTTAATTTTTTTTTCTTTCAAAAATTATATCTCATTTTTTTTTCAATTTTTTTTAATCGATTTAAGTTATAGTTCTAGTAATTTTTCCTTTTTAAAAATATAAATGATTTAATTCATCAATATAAGTAGAGATCCTAAACTTAGTATGCACAATTCCTTAAGAGGCATTAAACTTTGTCAGAGATACGCATTTCATTTACGCAACGCGAGTTGGGAAGCAACAGTTCCTTTCTTCCAATCATAATCCTGCGTGCCAGATTTCCGTGGCTGATAAGAGAAAGAAATACGTGAAAAGGGAATAATCGCAAGGTCAGCTAAATGCACCGGCATCCGAACGGAAAGTTCTTAATGAATGTATGTGTACTCTCGCACCGCGCAAACGTACCCGAGTGAAAAGCCATCACTCAGCGAAAAACCCACGTTCCATTTTCGCGCGAGTCGACGCGACATTCGTCATTATATTTTCTTCATGAAAAAGACTATCTCCTGGCTACTCACACTTTAGGCTTTTTTTTAGCAAACGCAGATTTCATTCACTTTTCAAAAGTAATATTGAAGGTCTTAAAATATATTTCTAAAATGAGGTTTTTGGTCTTGTAGGATAAATTGACGATGAATTATTTTTATAAATTAACTACTGAAAATGTCATTAACATTTTTGAATTAATAGCAGAATTATATAAGAATATAACTATTAGATTAAAAACTTACTACATTTGTAACAGCTATTTTAGGATGAGCCCATTCAATTCGCACTTCAGGTTTATCAAAAAACTTGCTCCTTTCTGGAAGAAGTCTTCTCCTGGCCATTGCAGCACTCCTATGAGTTTTAAACGATATCAACGCATGCTTTATTTGAGGATTGTTGATATTGGTATATACAGAAACTTTGTCGATGTCTTCACAAACAGGCCAGATTTTCTAAAAAGTTTTAATTGAGTATGTTAATAAATTCAAACAAATTGAAATAGAAAATTGTAATTTTTACCTGAATTAAAGCCTTTGCATTGGTTTGAGAAGGTAGATCAGTCACATGCAAACGACAATTGTTTACACTTTCTACAACTCCTATGAACCAACCAGGAACTATTTCATAATGATTTAATTCTTTTATAGCCCTCTGTGCGAGTTCAGCATTTTCATACATGATAAAACAGAAGCCTCGATTTGTACCAGAAAAATTCATCATCAGTCTCATTTCGTATATGCCTCCAATTTTTCTAAAGACTGGATAGATCACATCCTCGTAGATATTCCTTGGAATTCTTCCTACAAAGATTTCACAGCCGGGTCCAGGTGGGGGTCCTTTCCATCCTGGAGGTGGTCCACCAAGTTTTCTTTGACCATTTTTTTGAATGATACTTAAACCCCACTTATTTTGAAGATCGAGAATGTTTTTATTAATTCTTACTTGATCGTCAAGATTTAACAGTGAATCGTACAATAAACTGCTTTTGACAAATTCCTTTTTTGGCAATTTTTTGTTGCAATATTCTAAAAACACAATCAATTAATAAATACAAATTCAAACATTCTGATAAATTCTAAATAAACTAGCATATTATTTCAAATAAATTTTTTAACAAATAACCTACTTTAAATAAAAATTTTTAAAAAAACTCAAACATTTATCCTTAACTTAGCCTATAAAAACGACTTAGCAATCATCGTAAAAATAAAAACGATGCGAAACGTGAGCGCATTCGCAGAAACGCGCTTCTCCGTCGAGCGAATCCCGAACCGACCCGAGAGCGCACGACGAACTCTTCAAGAGCATACTCACCGGCAGGTTGCTTGTCCTCGTGCGCGCGGTGATTCGACCTGCGGTAGAGCTTGGGTATCTTCCGCCGCGGGTCCTCGGCGGTCCTGGCCCTGTCCATCTTGGCGCGCTCCAGCTGGCGCCTCGCCTCCAGCTCCTCGCAGGAATCCACTCGGCAGCTCGGGTGCTCGATCATCGCGTTCACCGCATGTCCACGCGCTCGGCACGACGACAATCGCGTGTGTGAACGCCAGCGACGACGAGACAAAAGCCTGCCAATAAGAGCCAAAAAGGAAGTGTCGCGCGCAAGGGCGGCTCGGTGACGACTGAGCCGAGCGCCGATCGCGGCGGCTCGCGATTTTTTCGGCGAACAGTGGCCGGGCCGCTCGAGGCTGATTCGTCGCGCCGCCGCCAAATAGGAGGGACCGAGTTTTCTTCATAAGAGTAAGTTAATAGGATGCACAGTTATTCAATTTTTGCTTGCAGACTGTGCTGCAGACTGGAGCGAGCCGGAGTGGGGACAATCGCCGTCCGGGCCAGCGATTCGTTGAAAAAACAAAACAATGCAACGAGGTTGTGCGATTTTTTATACTGAGAAGCTTCTGACTGGACGGAATTAATCTGACAAGTTTTATTGATTGTAGTACGTGTGTAAGTAGTGAAACGTGAGTACTGTTTTAATTAGGTATTTACTATCGAGTGATTGTCGGAGTCGCGCTTGAATGGAAGAGGTTGGTTAGAGATCTACCGAGTTTTTTATTGCATGTTTGTTCTGTTCTGTTGCATTTTATTTGTTACAAAAATAGCCTCTGGTTTCTCAAGTAGATTAATATTATATTTATTACGTTTTTTTCTTACAAACAAATGTACCTACTATGCGCAAGTTTATTCGTTTTTTTTTGTGAAGTTAGTCATTTTGCTTTTTAGTTATGCTTTTTTATATATATACATACATTTAGCCTGCGTGAATCTATCGCATTTTGAATTCCATCTCGAAGTTACGATTTTGAAATTGTGATACATTGGTTCGAGATGAAACTCGAAATATGATACCCGCACTGTCGCACGCTCGAATGCGATATAGGTCTTTCTCGATCGCTCAATACATTAAAGTTTATTTTCTTTTAAATTTTTAATGACATTAAAGTATCCAATAACATACCTAATATTTTATTTTAAGCTAAACGAAGCAGTCCTGTTTGTTAATTAAGGTCTACGTATAATCACCTTTGATGAACCATGGGATTCCCCTTTTTTTGGGAAAAAGACGAACACGTTCGCAAATATTTTCGCAATAAGTCATTATTAAATTCAACGTAACTTACGTTGTTTATTGTTAATGGGACCAGTAAAATTCATCAGAATAATAAGACGATCTTTTAATTTTGGACCACCTCAGGTATTTTTAAAAATCGTAACATTGCCCAGTTGAATGAAAATGTATCTAAATTTTCTCACACCTTACGCTTGACATTAAAAGACAATAGATAGGCATGTTGAATGTATGTACAGCAAAGTACTTGGTTACATATCAAAAGTGAGCCAGTTGTTATCGCATAATTACCCTCGTAAGTTTACTTATTAATCCTTTTTAATAATACCCTCTTTTCTCTTGTTCAAAACACACACGATTTCACCAAATTTTGTTCTAATACTGCCATATAATACAAAGCAACACTTGAAATGAGTAACGACTAACATTCACCTTAAAAAACTTTAAACAAAAACAGGATGGCAGGTAGAACCATTGACATAGCAGCAAGTGTATTACCAAAACCATCAAGCTAATAAATTTTAATCATTCTTAATTGCACTTTACCACCACGAAACTGTATTAATCGATCGAATCTTTTTCAGCTCGGCGTTTGCAGTATTCAGGACGGACATCGGCAGCGCGGTACCCCTCGGCGCGCATTTGCGAAAGGGGGCAGTCGCGCAAAAGGCGCCGATGGATTTGTCGGGGCCGATGCGCCGCGCGTTTCTCTAGGCGCGCGGCGCGTGTCCCACGCATCGCCGGGGACGAGGCACGGCATTGTCTTGCGGCCGCACGCGCGCTCGTTACGTGACACAATCCGCGCCGTAGCCGCTTTATCTCGGAGCAACGCGGGCCCAGGCGGCTCAGTCGTCGGCCGCGAGCCACCAGCTCCACACTCCGCTCTCCTCGCATCGAATCCTCGCTACAGCAGCCAAGGGTAAGCTAAGACGTCGGCGACGGCCGCTGCTCACTCCGGATGAAAGACGCATCCGCTTTTTTCAGTTTTGCTACTGGGCTGTGGTCACCGCACGAAGATACATTGTTTTTTTGCGTCCGTTATGTGTCAGTGAACATGCGAAGATCATCGTGCAATTTGTTAAAAAATTAGAATATTTTTTTCGTTTCCGATGTGGATTGTTACTATAAGAAACTTTGGTACATGTAGTTGCAACTGTACGATATATAATTATATAGTGTACTTGTAGAAATTTAAAAAAAATCGGGGTAGGCGTGTTTAAGTGCCAATCGTTTAATGAATGGACAAAAATGTTCTCACGATATCGACTGAAAAATGTGTCATTTGTACTCGATGATTTTACCTACATTTTTCTCTTTTTTTTTTCAAGAGTGCGGTCGAAGAAAATGCTCGGACGGGCATAATTGTTTACATGCACCGATGGCAGCAGAAAACGGAGGAATAGACGCGGGTCGATGGTTGTGCTGCCAGCTTTCGTTTGAAATCGCGCTCTCAGCCTTCTTTTGATTGTCCCGCTGCTCTCGCTGTTAAATCATGTGGAACCGAAAAGTATTTATTAGGATAATCGAGGTGGTAAGTGCTCACAGTTATCTCACGCGAATACCGCAACGCTTTGATCATGATTATTAATTGTTTTTATTAAAAAAAAATTATGTTAAATAACTTTATAAAATAATATTTTTAACAAATATGTTTAGCATTGTTAACACTAATGACACTAAAAATATATATGATCGATAAATAGTGATTACGTTAAAAATAAAATTTCTCACGATAAAGATATAAATAAACTTAATTACGATGCAATTGTTCACAAGTATTCGCTTACAATCAATTAATTACGTTCACACGTGGTGATGATAAAAGTAAAAAAAAAAAGATAGCGTTTATAAAATTTGCTGCTCGTTCGTTCGACGTCGGAAAGGTTGTGCACTTCGTAAAAGAAAACTTGTCTTAAAATTCTGATGGTGTTAATATTACGCGAGCATTTAGCGCTTCTGCTCCCACGTTCGCTTGGATTCCATTCAAGCCATTCGACGGTGTTCTTTTTGTGCGTAAGAGAGCCTTGAATACAAAAGACAAAAGAAACTCTTTTTTTTTAACGCAACTTTACTTAAAAGTCCCCGAAAACTGGTTAAAATTCGTTAATAGCACGTTTTTGCATTTCACAATCCAGCTCCTATGCATCGCGTGTGTCATCGCTCTGAGGGTGACGGACGACGAAAGCAGACGTGTCTTCCACTACTTGCGCAACAGGAGTTTGGAGTGGTCACTGCTAAATAATGTCACCTGGGGCGTCATTGGTAAGTGTAACCATTTTTAATGGAGCTTTTTAGAGGCTTTCTATACTAAAAATTAATTTTCTTTATAATATTGCAGGTATATTTAAATTCTGCTCGATAATTAATTAATATAAGGAATATATTTAACAGGGTTTTTAGTCATCATATTAGCTAATCAATGAGTAATTCTGCAGCAAAATAACATATTTCCATTTTACTCCATTTTAAATATAGCAATTACTTACATTACGAGTTAGTCAGAAATCATTTACCCTATGAAATTAAGCATCGTAAATCTCAAGAAGAATGACTAAATCTCGTGAATCAGTTCAAGCAGTAAACGCGACTCGAGCGATTTTATTTATGCTTTAAAAAAAACTTCATTCCAAAAGAAAAATAGTATACTGCCTGCAATTTATGCAACGCTTTAAAAGCAAGTCGATAATGAATGACTTACAAAGATTCGAAAATTCGTAAAATAAGCAGCCTCGCCCTTCTTCATTCATTCATTCCGTACCTTTACACCGGCTCACTTTCTCATCCAAGTAGAAAACGCATAACAAAATAGTTCCATGACAAGAAAACGCGTGTGTGTTCACAGGTGCCGCTCTTGCGACAGCTACCTGCGGAGGCTACATCATTGTAACCGCGGGCCTGCTCGTCGCAGCCATCAGGGGAGAGCTCAGGGGCCGAGTGACGGTAATAAAGCAAAAGCCGACTCATTTTTGCCGCTAACATACTAACGAAGCTGCGCCTCTCGTGTATACCCGCGACAATTAAGTGTCCTAGGAGCGCTTTGGAAATTGCTCGTTTTACTTTGCTTTGCACGCTTTCGTTCGCGCGATTGTTTACCTGCACCGTTATACTGCGTCAATTGTTGTCTGTAAACTGTAGGTTTTTTTTAATGTATTAGGAAAAAGTTGGTCAATTAGTTTACTTGTTGTTTGATAAAATAATACTGAGAATGTAATGCTGGTCACCGATAATTTCATCTGTTCAATGCGTCGTATAGATAGTTTATAGTAAGCGTTTAATTAATTAGTTTTCTGAAAAATGATACTTTTGAACGATTGATGAGAAAAATTGCCGTGACTCACACTGAAAATCGTGTAATTAAGTTTAATTAATCTCACCCGTGAATCACGTTAATTTTAAATTGTACTATTTCGCTATTTTTTTCAAGGCTCCGTAGGATCCATGAATCTTGCGTTGATTTTTTGTGAGAAAAATTCCTCGGTACTTGATACTCCACGGTCGTTTCATTGGGCAAGTGCGTTTTTTTTGTAACGCTATTTATTTGAGAAGAAAGAGAAAGAGATACAGGATTAGCATTTCCGAATGAATAGCAAGCAAGGATCGTACTTGGCTTGATTCACGCTTTCCTGCCCCGCCTTGCCCTCGCCTCGCCTACCAGATATATTACAATGAGCAAAGTTGTACGCGCAGCCATGGATGATGATGCGTTCCGCGTACGGCTCTCTTCGCTCTTTTTATACTCCTCTTTAGATATTTAGATTGACCGAGACTTTCGATTCCAAAGGAAAACTTTGTCTGTTTTTTCCGCTCCAATGATTTACATTGATTTGTATGTAAATATTTATCAACGAATAGTTTAGCAGTGATGTTTCATATTTTCATAGTAACGAATGCATAAGTCAAATGACTTTTATATCGCGTGTCAAATTGAATTTTCTTTCATATTTATTTATTTAATGAAGCTGAAAGTATAAATTGTTATAAATACCTCGTGCACGATGTAAAAATAAAATTCAGCTAAATTATTTCTCAATGAGAATTCATTGTTTTGCATGCGAAGTTACGTGGGATTGAGACATTCGCGGAAAATTCTTGTAAAAGAATCATTCGCTAGGAATTTATAAAATTTATTACTTCATAATCCTTGCATATTAGTCTGGAGTTTTCCCTTTTCGTTCATTAAGCTTAATTGCAATGTTTCACACGTAATTTTCATTTAAATCGGAATTCTTCCCGTTAACTTCCAAATGTATCACTACATAAATTTGAAGATTAACAAGTTAACAAAATTAGAACATATTTAAAACGTAAATTACCAGTTTGCATACACAAACATAGTATTGTTCAATGAGCAAGGTAAACAAACAAATCAACCGGGTTTTCATCAACGCTTGTACCTCCTGCGAAAAAATTTCCGCGTGAAGCGGGTTCGCGCGATCAGCCAATCGCGATTTTCTCGTCAATAAACCCGCGCGGCGCCGTAACGAGCGCGCTCTCATCGGTCAGCGTAACGAGGCGCAGCCGATAGGCAAACGAGATGGAATTAAAAAAAGAAAGAAAAAAAAACAAGGAGGCGAGCCGCGGTGAAAAATGGGTCGCTCTCGCCCGCAGCATCCCGAGCGTGAGAACGCGCGCGACGTAACTCGCGCGCGACATTGACGGTGGCAAGGTCGCGCGGATCCTTTTTTTTTCATACCCTTCCTCCGCCCGCGCACCTTTTCTTCTCGCCGTGTCTCCTCGTCGTTTTTTTCCCGCCGATCGGGGCACGTATTACACGTCGGGCGTGATACGCGGAGCGCCGTTGTTTTGCGCCGGCTCTCCTTTTTAAATGACTCGCACGAGGCATTGCGCGCTTTTTCCCCCGGCGAAGGACGCGCGCGCGAATTAGTGCCGTCCCGACGGATGGCTGGACTTCCGAGCGCGCGATCGTGATATCACGACTCCCGCGCTAACAATGGGTCGCTTTTCATTTTTTTTTCTCTCCGTAGTGAGGAGCGAGAGTGTTTTAGGACCTTTTTCGGCGGGATCGAGGCTGACGCGACCCGCTTCTTTTTTTTTGCCGGCAAAATTGTGACGACCTTATATAAATATAAAGCTAACACGTGGTTTTTTTTTCATAAAATTTTCTTAGGGCCAGGTGGGAATAAAGCACTTTAAATAAAAGTAAACACTTTTTTTCACTTACTTAAGGATACTTTTTTCTTGCGCGTAAATATTAAGATGAATGATTTGTTTTAAGTAAGATTTATTATTTTTTCTATACGAGGTTAATAACAATTTTTTTAATACACGTTCATTATAGGAGAAAATTCAATGCTGTCATTAAGATAAATAATCCGACGTGAAATTTATTGTCATCGAAACGAAATTGGATCTATTAAGTTATAAAGTGGCTATCGATTCAAATAAAGAAATTAATTTTACTGCGCACGCTTTTGTTATTTGATTGCACTAAAGTAACGGCTGCATTACTATTTACGATCCGATACATTTTCTTATAAAATGCGTTTCATCAAAATTATCTTTTAATGGATCTTGTAAATGATCAATTAAACTCCATACGCATTCAGCCAGTTGAAAGTAATAAACCTATATTCAAGTTCTTTCACTATCCGCATCCGAGCAGTACCGCAGATGAAAAAACTAAGAAAATGAAAGAGTAACACTTAATTTTTTTTAAAGGAATTGTTCATGCTTGGACTGGGCGTGATCCTGTTCGCCATAGTCGGCGGCTTGACGATGGCCTCGATCGACAGTGTGCCCAACGACCTGATCGACAACGCCGCGGTCCTCGGCGCCCTCTGCCTGATCACGGCCCTCGTCTTCATCGTCGACATGCTGATGAAGCCGATTTATAGCAAGAAGAAGCACGATGGTACCCAGACTACCTCCGCCAAGGAACAAGGTCTGTCGTAATTCCCCCCATCGCGCCTCGCAGGCCTTCACCCATGTGCGTGTGAATTTCGCTGACATTCTTCTTACTCTCTCGCTCGCTTTTTTTACATTTGTTCTTTTCTTCCTATTATACATTATTCGTCGGAATATTCAAAATTATTTAATTGGCATAATCGCGGAATGGGAGATTGGTACACGTTGCTGTGTAAAAAGCATACAAGGGAATGTTTGTAATCAAATATTATTAAAGGATTTTTTTGCATTGAAAGTTTTTTTTTTCAAAATTTTGTGCATCTCCTTCATCGAATTCGCAACGATTGATGGGCATTTAGTTTTATCTTCTTTTAATTAAAAAAGTGTATTTGTATTAATTTCATACTATAAAGTTTTGCGACAATTGTTTACGCGATTAAGAAAATGATTCTTTTCTTATCAGTATGCACGTTCACGTTTAAACTTCGTTCGTAGTTTTAAAGAAATTTAGGTCATCTAGAAAATTTAAACGCAATTCGTAAAAATTTTATTTGAAACAAGGTAAATATAAAGCGGCGATGAAAGTTTTATTATAATCTAAATTAATTTTATTGTATTTCACGGTTGACGGTATTCCTTCGAAATTCTAATCTAAGTGCTCATCGCGTTGGCATCAAAATTCACGTCTGGCCTCAAAAAAAGTGAATTGCGCAACGAGCGCGAGCGTCGCGAATCTAAAGCGCAAATCGCCTTTGAAATAAATCAAGCGCGAGTTAGCGGCGTTCGCCGTTAATGAAACTTAATTTATTTTTATGGAAATGTAAATGCGTATACCGTCGCAGCAAAGCGCCACGCGGCTGTGTAACATTGCGAGTCGCTTACGCTACATACTTCATCGCCAGCGACCTTACGGTTCGCCTTTTTTCTGAGCTCACTCGATAAGCGTTTGCGCGCGCAACACGCCCGGTTTAGCCTCACCTTTTCATTTAATAACACGTTCGGTCTCAATGAAACTGTCCATTGTTTTCTAAACGTCGCAAAAAAAAAAATTCTGCATCTTTTTTATGTATTTACTAAATGAACATTGCGTAAGTCTTTTTAACGAATTTTTTTAAAGGGTTAATAGTAAATAATTTGAGTTCAGTTATGACGCTTTGCAAAAACCCGGGCTTTGTCCGCAGGTATCAGTGTAGTTAAGTAATGAGACAACTTTAAGAAAGTTTTATATACGGTTAATAAATTAGCGCAAAAATTGCTTGAGTTTCTCTCGAACGTCCGCCCGTATATGAAAGAGACGGTTACGAAACTGTAATAACTGTAAACCTTTTAAAAAATTTACTTGCAACTCTTATTAGTCATGATATTTGCCAGTAAAGTGATTCATTACACGATTTACTAAAAAAAAAACAACATAAACTTCACGTAAATTTAACTAACGGTAAGATTAAATCATAAATAGAATAAGTACACAGTAAAACAATTTGGATGTATTCCATCTATCATCCATCATTAGCCACGACCAAAACAGTTCGGAAACAGTAAAATGGAAAGAAGGGGTTACGAAACTCGTGCAACCGTAAACTTCAACAAAAAATTACATTAATCCTACATTAATAACAGTCGATCTGAAAAAAATTGAAAGACTAAACCTCCACGCAAAAACAAATGGCAAAACAAATCACAAGTAAAACGCAAAAGTAAGTTTCACCGTCGACGTACAGACACCTGTACTCGTTCGCCGCGAGCCGCGATAAGTCGAGTTCAGAAAAAGAAAAAAGAAATAAGAAAATTGAGTCGGAGGGCGTGATGTGAGAAGCGGCGTACCACGTATCGGGGGTCCGTTTCTGTTCGCAGCCAAGCAGTACGTGACGACGACGACGATGACGATAAACGAGAAGGAGCAGCCGAGGAGCATGACGACGACCTGGCGATCCCCGACCCCCGAGATGACGGAGAAGCGCAACAGCATGAACGACTCCATGACGGAGGACGAGGAGCGCGAGGCGCGGATCGAGCGGGCCGAGCGCCAGATGCGCGAGTACAACCAGAACATTGAGAATGGACGAGGCGCGCGTGGAAAACCTACGGTGAGCGAATACACACGCCATGTCTTTATTTTTATTTATCATTTCGTTATAAAATACGATTTTTTTCATCAACTTTTATTTAATTTAGGTGCGTTTTTGTACGTTAAGGTAGTTCACCTGCTGCAGTGATGCTCAGCTTTGCAAAATCAGATTTAAGTCAATATCAAGAGGCACTTGTTTAAAATTGTTAAATGTATAGCGCTTAAAATGCAAAATTTAGTTATATAAAGAGTAAAATTTTCTGTATTTCGGTAACACAATGTATATATATTGCCTCGAGGCGCAACCGCGCCCCTTGATGTTAACGACATACACAAGGATAAAAGCTTATGAAGTTAGAAAGAGTATCGGAATACTTTTTGAAATTATTATGTTTTCTATAATTCAGTTAATTTTGAGAAATATTGAAATAATATTTTAGACGATATTCAATGACTTGCTTCATGGAATGTCAGTATAAGAAGTGTGTGTTAAAAACTAAAACTTGGAAGCTGATAAACTGTGTAAAATTTTTTATACCGGTAAACCGGTTCGCATTTTAACGTATTAACCATATATCAAACGCTTCAAAATTAACGTATCTTCCACAAGTTAAGAAAATCTAAATCAGTTGGTGAACTAGCTTAAGAAAACCTTTTTATAAATATGTATGCGACGACTGTAATTTGATAATTAAGAATTCCATTTAAAAAAATGTAACTAAAATTCATCACGCGGCAACTCCGCACCTATTCGTGCAAATTGGTCATTGTTGTAGACAATTTTTTTTGCTGCGATTGTAGGTGGAAAATATTAAATTTGCAACTGCGAATCTTATAATGAGTGTGCCAGTCGATATTGCAAATTAATTTTTTACCGCATGAAATCAGCTCGTAATTAATGCTGACTAATAATGTAATTTTGACTCATCAGAGGGACCGCGAGGAGACGGGAAAGAAAACGAACGGATATTACCGTGACGAGGTTTATCAGAGGCCGGTGGACGAGGTGGACGATACGCCGCCTTTCCCGACAAACGGCGATGCGCCAGTTTTCGCTAAGGTCGTCAATCCCGGCGTCAAGATAATGCGAGTCGAGCGCGACAACGAGCGAGGATACGACAATTACAGGCAAGTCTACGTTGCGAGGGAGTAAGTGTTTTGCCGACTTTTTTTATTCTCGCTTGCTGGGGTCGCTTATACGCTCACGCTTTGGACGCAAAAAATCTGGTAGAAGCACTTATAGAGACACGCGCGAATTTACACCAGTGTGCAAGAAATTTGTCTACGTAAATTTTTTCAATTTTTTGTGCCTCGAAGGGACATTTTATTTTCACACGTATTTCACGATTTTCCTGAAAATTCTCGTGCTCAATTATGTAACTTTGGAATTGCAGTCATATTTTCATACTATTCGTTTAAAATCATTTTTTATAAGTACTAATTGCCAATTTAACTGTCACTATTCAATGCAAACTGCTTAGAATACTTGTTTCTATTTTTACTTTTCATTTTTTAGCCTTTTGTGAATAATATATTTTTAATTATTTCTTTAAGAATTTTATTATATCCATTTTTATTTTTGCACATATTAATACATCACTTTTAAACTTTACTTCAACTTGTTCGCACATCGATTTACCTCTTATCTAACTTGCAACGTACACACGATAAAACAAACTCGAAATAAAAAAAGAAAACAGTGACAGAAACTGTTACAATTATTGCACTGCGCTACATCAGTCAAAGTCTGCGTTCCCTAACAAACAGCCACAAGAATTTTACCTTGCGACGCAGCTCTTAACGAACAATAAATAAATTTAAAAAAAGGTAAAAGTAAGCTACATCGCAAGTGAAATTCCTGTACGCAGTCGTTGACGGCATGCCAGCGCGAGCCGCACAGTTAACAGATCGAATAGAAGTGTCCTTCTACTCGGATTTTTTCGGGTCCGTACATCGCCGCCGACATGCAGGGGCAAGGATTGCTTGCAGGTTTTCCGATTCAAGTCAGTATGACAACGTGCCGACGCGCACGCGCGGCTCTTCCCCAGGAATCTTAAAGAGGCAGCGCGACGTGTCCTTCGCCGATCCGCGTCGTTCGCGCGGCTATCGGCCGACAGTCGACGAGCCGCGCCAGCGCACCGGCACACGGGACGAGATCGAGATGTTGGAGGAGTGTTTCGACGTGCTGAGAACGTCGACGACGAGTACGGCCACCCAGACTACCGTCGCGGCTGAGGCGCAGAAGCCCACCCCGACGACGCCCAACGATCCAGGCTACGTGAAGCACACCGCCAGCAATTGGGGCCAGGCGACAAAGCCCAAGAGCCCCGGTAACGGCTGACACGCGCGTAGTTTATCTCCGTTGCAAGGCCGATGTGTTCTCCCGCGTTCAGAGTCTTAAGAGAAGAGAAGATTTATTTATTTTTTTACGACTGCATCCGGGCTGCAATTTGAAGAAGCATTTTACGATTTTAGTACAATGATCTTTGGTCGTCGACTCTGTTTGGGAAATTATACATTAATGTTTAGTTATGTTTTTCTTATTTCATTATACCTCAATGCTAAATGTTTATTTGTATTAATTGTGAGACTGGTTGTCAATATTTGTTCAAATTAGAAAATGTTCTTTGTCCAACTGGTCATATTCACGTAGATTTATAAGATAAACAATTTATTATAACTGTTTTACGCCAATAACTACTTATTACGTTTATTGTAACAGATATAACTTTATTATCTTGAAAATTTTTATTTTATTCATTGTTACGTTTTTAAGATTGAATAGTAGTAAGTTTTACAATACAAAAAAACTGAGACTGTAATTTTGATCTTTGCTAATACAATTTCTTAACTTTACAATGTTTCATGAAAATATGTGTATTTATTAATTGTGTGCAAGATTTCTATACCTAAAGTAATAATAAGCCAGGTAATAGAAAAATAAAACGAAAAGAATTTTAAAATATGAATTTTTTAATACAAACTTTTAACGTCGCTTCGCCTCCTCATATCATCTCTATACTTTATATGCGCATGTAATACAGTGTTAATAATCAGAAATAACAATCGCAAAACAATCAGGTTAGTTTTGTTCAGTAATAAGACATTTAATCGTTATTATTAGTGTAACTTTTTATGTCTCCACGTATATTGTACCATAATAAAGTGAAACAATAGTATACAATCAATCTTCGTTACACTTTATATATGTAAATATATAAATAATAAGATCTCGAACTTGTTCAACTTAATTTGAGGGGTCGAACGAGTTCGACTGTAAATGCATCATTTAAATTTCATTAAAAATATATATTATATATATAATATTTCGTTGATTCGCCAGACTCGCCGCGAATGTATCAACAACTCGAGCGCGTACATCTTAAGTTACAAGTACAAAAAAAGGAAGAAAAGGACGGAATAGTCATCCACACGTTCGCTTTTTTCATCTAATCGTTTACTACGCTTATTTACACTTGGGGGAAAAAAGCTAATCGACCGAGACTTGAGCTGGTTGTCGGTAAACTCCTCCTGTGACTTCGGCCGCGGGCCAGTTCGGGGCTCGGACGGACGGGCGTGGGGCGCGTCTTATCTGAAGCCGTAGCCGATCTGTGGCGGCGCCCCCTGATTGTTGGTTGTGCGCTGCTCCATCGTTATGTACTGGCGTATGAGACGCGATATCTCGTGCGCCTGCTCCGTCTGCAGCCTGGTGATGCGCTGCTGCATCAGATTGCCGCACTTCATGTCCAGGTAGAGCGCGCCCTCCTCGGACTTCACCTTGCGCGTCGATATCACCTCCGAGTACGGATAGTGATACAGCGTTTCCTGTCGAACGACGTCGAGATGGGTTAATAAAAATTATTGCTTTTAATTTTTCAAGTATAATATATATGGCGAGAAATACATACGTGTGTAATGAGGTCGATGAAGTGGACACCGTGTCGATTTAAAGCTAGAATGTGATCGCCGCCCTTCTCTTTGCCCTCGGGCACTCTCTTGACGGCGAAGAAGCTTGATCCGAACAGCGGCCATTTCGAGAGTATTTCTAAAACGTACCAGGATTACGGTTAAGTAATTAATCGTAATTGTTAATTACAAAATGATCGATTGACTCGTAAGGAAAATTTAACTTACCAAGAACTTGAGCTTTGCAGCTTGCTATGGAATTGTGCTGTACATTGTTCCAAGCCTGTTGCACCATACTGGCCCATTGCTGAGGTCTAGGCTCCCTCAAGCTCAGCGCTGGCTTCGGCAATAGGTATTTGATCCGCTTTGTCGTCGGTTCTTCCCTTTCATTTTTTACGTCTGCAGCTCTGTGAAGTAGCGCTGCTATTTGCGCCATATCGTACTAGAGTCGAAATAAAGTGTAAGCATGAGATACACGTTTACACAGGGTGTTGCAATTAAATGGAAAACACTGCTAGTTTACTTACAATAATTTCCTGTGGTAAGTGTTCGTCGGGCAAAACGAGTAACAGGCCTTCGAGGTAATCCGGTGCGATTTGATTGAACACGACCTCGACGTAGAGCGGTGCATCCAAACGAAGCGGATAATACCAGACGGATCTGTGATCGAGAGTTAAAGATCAATACCTGCACATGATTGCGCTAGTGGCACTGTCCTGCTAAATCGGCTAGAGTGAAATTTGACTCCAGTAGAGTTAAATTTTCTCTCGAAGACTGGTATCACTTAAGAGAAGAGCGATTTTCCCTCTAACTAAAAGATCAATTGACTCTACTAGAGGCAAATTTGGATCCCGTAGAGTTATACGATTCTTTCAAAGGACCAACTTTAAAGTAAGAGTATAATTTTACTCCAGCCGATTTAGCGCATGCAGTGTGCGGGGTAATTGTTTACCTGCAGAATATCAAGTAGAACATTTGATGATTTTTATGCAGTTCCGTCGTAACGTCCAGGACGTATTCGTCTCTCGCCAAGGGCATAGTGAACGCATCCCCGTCGACGATGCAGTACAGCGAGAACTCGTCCATCTCGTGGGGATTCCTCACCGATATTACGCTGCACATTTCCTCGATGACGTCCTAAATAAAGAAAGATACAAAAATTAATAAAGTCACGTTAAAAGAAGCAGACGCACAAAGCTTACACTAAAAGTTACTATTCTATCTTGATAAGTGTCACAAAGCTATTTTTGGCGAAAAATTACTATACGGTAGAATATAATTTGCTATAATTATAATAAATTATGCTAGACACTTAAATTTTACTAGAAAGTAAGGTAATTTTTCTGAATTTTTCGTAAATTTTACAATAGAAGATGGTAACTTTTCAAGTAAATGTCATTCTGCGATATTGTAATTTTCGCCAGAATTTGTTCCCAGTGCACTCGTTCCCACGACGTACCTGAACGACGGTGGTGCACTTGGTGTTGATGACGCGCTCGGTGCCGCCGGGCAGCCTGTAGATCTGCCTCTTGGCGTTCCTGCCGGCGCTGATGGCCATGATCTCCTCGACGCTGGGCACGTTCTTGCGGCCGCCGTACTTGGCGGTCTTCCTGAGGTTCTGCAAGCAGACGGTCGCGGTGCCGTGGTACGCCCGCCTCTTGTCGTATGCCGCCGTCTCCAGGTACTTGTTGAGGTAGGGCTTGAGGCCGTCGCTGCACGTGAAGTAGGCAGCGACGATGCTGAAGAGCCGCCAGCCCCGCTGGCAGCTGTCCGGGTTCGGGCTCTTGTTGTTCGTCGTCTGCTTCATCAGCTGGCAGTACACCTCGTCGCGCAAGTGCTCGAACTTATGGCAGTGCTGCAATTCCAATTGAAGTTTAGTACCGGCAATTATTTTTTTTTAATAATTTAAAGATAGAGGATAGAAGGGGAAAGTCATTTATTCGGTATACCTTTGTTTACTTAGAAAATTATAAACATTGGAATAAAAAATTCGAGTGGACTGAAAAAACGACTTAAGCAGGTTTATTGGGTAAAATTAAATCAAGGTGAAGGGGAAACATCGCCTCAAGGTAGTTTTAAAGTGTTTAGGTTTCTTCTCTTAAATTTACTAATTTTAAACGTAATTATTGTCATGAAATCATGCTTTCTACTGTTAACTAAGGCAGAGAGATAGCAATTACTTAAATGAGAAAAAATCTATATATTTATCTAAAATTGTAATGACTAATTAAGAAGTATGGAAAACTTAAATTGAATAATCAGCAACCAAGTCCATTAATTTTTTTTTATCGCGATTAAAATGGAATGGACTAAATCATTTTAATCATTCTTTTTACAAAATCGTCTATTTGACATACATAGTTAAAGTAACTCATTATTTTTTCGATTCGAAAGGAAAAAACTAACTGGCAAACATTATGATTCCATAATTACAGTGATCGTTTCAACAATTTTAACTTTTAAAAAATTTATCACTGAATAAATAGAACTAAATATTTAGAACTAAATAGGAAAATTTACTATAAATTATTTGGAATGGAGGACATACTAATGACGTGAGAAAAATTACTATAATCCTTGTAAAAATAACAATTTTTATAGTAAAACTTGCCACAATTGTGATAATTTTTCCAAAATTTATGGGAATTTTTATCAAGTTTATCTCCCGCCTTCAAGAATTTGTAATAAATTTTCCTCTATTATTTTTTTCAGTGTAAAAGAAAAAAGTTCTCTCCATGCTCACTGTCCCTCGAATCATTAAAAACGTCAGATAATCATAAATCTTGGAAGCGATCTTGCTAAGCGCACGAGTCGCGCGATAAGGTGTTCGCGAGGGTACTCACCATGAGGATAGTGTAGACGCATTTGACCTCGCTCATGTCGGCCGGCAACGGCTGGTCGCCCATGTAGCGCATCAGGCAGAGGAAGCACTCGACCGCCAGGGCGCTGAGCTCGTTGTCCAGGCGCAGCAGGCTCTGCTCGATCGGCACCGCTGAGTACTTTACCAGGTCCACCTGCTCCTTCCACGTCCACTCGGCCCCGTCCTGGGTCTTGCCCTTCTTCCCCTTCTTCTTCCCCTTCAGCGACTCGATCACCTTCAGCGAGCCGCTTATCGAGCCGTCGGCGGTCTTCAGCATCTCGAATCTGAAAGATCAAACGGGCGAATTTTAACGACCTCTTGTTTGTCGATTCTTCTCCCCACTTAAATTAGCGCGAAGGAATTAAAAATTCAATAAATCACTCTTAGTCGAGTGAAAAAAAACCCGAATCGCTGCAAGTTCGACTGGCCCACTTGTCACCGGTGGTTTTTCACTCTTCCACATTTCGAGAGTACCCCGTGTGGAGATGAGCGTGCAATACGCACCGAGTACGCGGCGCTGATGGCAGGCAATTTGACGTTCACCGTTAAATGCGATTAATAGCTGGCGAGCGGCCGCGGCCTCTAATCGGCGCGCGAGCCACCGCGCAGAAGTCGCGGGCCGAATGACAGAGGTGGTGAAACTGCGGCGTGCAACTCGCGGTGCGCTCGCGGTGCAAATGAGCGCATCGCGGGCGCGGCCGGAGCGCAGAGCCGAAACTGATAATCTCGCGGCGTGCGTGCAGCGTTATGCTTTCTCGACTCGGCGCCCCGGAAAAACAGAGCGACTTCTTGCGCAAGGGCACCAATTAAGTGCCGTTCTCGCGCGGGGACAGCGTCCTCGTTTCTTTTCTTAATTTTCATGAGATTTTACGATATTTTTAGGTACGAGGAAATTACACTTTTCTGAATTTTTTATGTTGTACACTATGAGTTTAGCGACATTTGCTGTTTTTATGCTGATGGCAGTCGGCTAATGGCGATCACTTTAATCGTGGAGCACCAGCAGACTGCTTCACTTTATAGAAAACTGAGATAGCAGATCCATTATCAAAGTCAACTATTCATTGCATTTTCTGTCCCATTATTCTTCGCGATTCTTTATACTATTGTCAGTTATACCACCTATTTCATTATCATCGCGAGAATATTCAAATTTCTTTATTGAAACCCAAGTGAACGAATGATTCCACAAATCACAGAGATGCAAGATATGCTGGCAGAAAACTTTAAAACGACGATAAATGCGACAATGTAAGAATTTAATTACCGTTTTCTCCTTATTATCAAATAGACTACTTTAGGTCAATAGTAATGTTTTAAGAACTATGATTTTACAAAGATAGACTATTACAATTACGAAATTGTAAATTAATTGAAAAACAATCACTTTATCTAGAATCTTTTATAATTGAGTACAAACCCCTCGATGGAAAGTTCGACGTGCGCGCGCGGAAATGTTTCGGAAGTCGGATGAGGCGCGGTTATTGAACTCGCGTGGCATTTATATATGGCGAAATAATAAGGCGGTCGCTTTCTTTTCCTGGGCTTTGGTGACTTATATGGCGCTAGGTGCGCAATTATATTGATATGCTTAATAAATACGGGAGAGAAGCGGTTTTCCGCGTCACGCATCTTGTCTTATGTAAATTGCAGCGCACACCTACTCATTAAAAAATTCTGATGTCATCGCCGGAGTTTCGATTATTTTTCATTTCTTTTAATGAGATTCCGACTGCATTCGGAAAACTCCGGATGAAAGATACGTTCGCATTCGCAGTTCATGATTTACGGTTATATAAAACGGATTTAATAGATCGGTTGAATTTTTTAAATACGAATAAGTGAACTAAGCGAATGGTCACTAATTGTAAGTACACTCCGAGTCGAAAGCCTTTCATTTGAATAATAAATTTTAATTTTGCTTCGGAATAAGTGACTATTAACTTTTTTGTAAGTGAATTTTCATTTGTTGTATATTTAAATACAATAGAAAAAGAATAAAAAGGCAATAAAAAAGAAACGCTTAAATATATATGTTCATTTTTGTAATTTATTTTACTGTTAAATAACGGCTACTAAAAGTCATGACTCTTTTATTGCTTCTTTTTTTAAATGTATCAATAACCTAGGCTAATGCACTGCACAGCAGGTAAAACGTGGTAGTTCCAGGGATCGTACATTTACTACTCGGTACTGATGGAGCTAATACTTTTCTTCGTCTCATTGGTACTTCATTTAAGTGAATAAATAAAGAGCAGCTGTGAAAGCTTCGTAAACATCTTACTCTCTTAACTCTGGTTCGTTCAACTCACCGTTATGGTAATAGCTTTTCTGCATTTTATTTGCATAAAAAATTTTCTCTCCTAATGTTAGTCTATTGTTTATGCACATTTTTATATCAATTCATATTGTTCTGGATTAAGTTACGAAATAAATTGATATTCAAATCGGCCCTAAATGTCGACACACTATAGAATACCAGTCTTGCTCTTTGAGTTATCTGATACCCATGATTCACTCTTAGTACATTTACATTTAAAAGGCACGACATACATTTTATTATTTTCTTTAATAAAAATCAAATTTATACTTTAAATTATGATGTTAAAGAGAATATATTCTCGATACCTAAATAAATTTAAAGCGTCAATAATTAAATATTAAAATAATAAAAGTTGACGTTATAAATGTTGCAAAATTCCATAATTTTTCTAACGTAGTGTTCAATAGTTTCGATTCGATATACCCCTTTAGTGCGTCACAGAGCTCACGGAGCTTTTTCAGAAAAAAGACTTTTTTACTTTAAACCCTCAAATTTTCTTTTATAACGATCTTCCGCATCTTCGCCATTGCTCGGAACCCTCTAGAGCACGCAAAAAATATTTAAAGATGAATAAGCAATATACTAACTTGTCGGTGCTCTGGCGGAAGTTGAGCATGGCGTACTGGAGCAGCGAGTGTTTGCCGTCGTTGACGACGGGCTGCGGAGCGCCGCCGCCCTCGTACAGGCCGTTCTCGTTGCGCGGGATCGCCTCGTCCTGCTGCCGCCACTCCTGGCTCTGGCCGAGGGCCGGCGGGGGCTGGGCCGTCGGCGTCGCCTTGCCGTTCTTCTGGTAGTGCGCGCCGTTGACGAGGTGGCCGTTGTTCCTCGGCAGGCCGTTCTCCAGGCCGCCGTGCTGCGGGCTGCCGGCCGGCGACGTCGCGCCCCCATAGTGCGGCCCGTGCCCGGCGTGGCTCGTCTGCGAGACGATCGACTTGCCGATCTGCGACACGTGGTTCTCCTGATGGTGGCTCTTCAGCGCCGGCTTGTGCTCGATCTGTCGGTACAATGAAGGAAAAATATTGCGTTAAATGGGATTATAGTGTATTATGTATGCATCATTTTTTTTATGCATTTTTATTTATTTATTTAGCCAGGTTACATAAGTCGCAAGTGTGTAGTTCCAGCACGAGAAAAAAAATGTAATGTAAAAAAATTTACAAACTACAAACTTTGGGCGCGTTTAGATGGCGTCTTATTTTTGCTTGAAATGTTTAAAAATAAAATTGTTACTTGGTGTTGTAATAATACATCTTATAAGAATCTTAAATGTATGCCGGCAAATTTGAAATAGAAATGTATAAAAATATTTAAGAAAACAATTAAAAATTTCAACCTTAAAAGCAGATAATTGTTGCGTTGAATCATGAACGAATCGTAGTGTCCTTTTTTAGTCAAATCAAATTTGCCGCGCGCCCTTTTAAGATTCATTCGAAAAATAAAACATCATCTAAACGAACCATGAAACTCAAAATAAATCAACATCTGACGTATTTTTTATGCATTCTTTTTATCTTCGTTCGCGCGATCGTTAATTATTTTATTATGATTATCATTATCGTTCGCGATTTACTGTAATGCAAAGGGTAATCGGCGCTTTATTACAGCAGGTGGGTAAGCAGAGAACAGCAGTTTTCAATAGTGAATTTGTTTAATGCCCCTTTTTTATGCTATAGAATTGAAGAGATGTGGTAATTGGTTTTACGATCGGTAGCGCATTTCATTTTTAACGACGGCACGGAGTAGCTGTACCGGCTATCTCGACGCTCCACTACTAAATTTTATTCCCGGCATAATATTGGCTTTTGCGAAACTAGAAGGATAATTCTCGGAAGTTGCTGAACACTCGCTGCAGTATCTTGCATTTGAATGTTTTAGCGCGAGCGCAATGACTTATTGCCTCTGGAATTCTTAGGCTTAACGGTATTGCCCATTGAAATGACAGGGATTTTTCATTAAAGCGTGGATGAAAAAAAAATGTCCCGCAGATTATAATTTTGCAGTCGTACAGGCTACCGACGAGCTGAACGGTTTCGCGAAGACAAGTTATCCGGCGATTTTGACGAAGATGGAGCTACGGCAATTATCGTAAATCGTACGCCTCGCCACCTGTTCCTTTATAAGTCATTAAGTTTTCTTTTTTTTTCGTTTAATAATCCGTGAGTCCAGAGTAAATATAATCTTATCGCAGAATTTTACGATCGCTTCATTTCAAGAATAGTCGTTTAAGTCGTATATCAATGCCGCTTGATCGAACATATATGGGACTTTGATAAAAATCCCCGTGAATAAGGATTCAACGTAACAACTGAATTTTGTTGCAGCACGAGCTACGGATTAAAAAACATCGTACACAAAGAAAATTGTTTGCGCTTGCATAAGAAATTGCCGGATCTTTTCAAGCGCGACTTGTGTAAAAAATATTTTGAAATTAGCGCCAAAACGATTGCAACGCGCGGGGAAAAGCCATTACGGATGACAGACGACGCGTACTTTGTACATCGGAGTAATCTCTCGACGTTACGTCCAAACGAATTAATTAACCGGCAGTACTTTCAAAGCCCGGAGTACAATAACTGTAAGATAAATCGACCAAGTCGTACGATTTCCTTTCTCCTTTCCCCATTGATACAAAAAAAGCCGGGGGCTTGACGCATTATTGGTCATAAATCATCATCAAACGCTCGAAACGAGAGGCTGGAAGCTGGGGGGTCCTTAAATCCACGCCTCGGCGCGGTCGCCCGGTAAAAAGTTTCCCCGGCCCGATGACCGGTGGAACGCGTGTACGTGGTATACCGGTACTCTCCCCGCCGATTTTCGCCGCCTCGAGGTAGCAAAAAACCCGAGTGAGAGAGAAAGAAATTCCCGACAATCCCGCGATCCGGAATTCAGCAGAGAACGCGCTCCGAGCGCTTTCTCGCATTTCGCCGCTGCTATTCGGTGTCCGCCGCGCTCCGAACGGCCGCGAGAGTAATCAGAGCTGCATTTCCAGGGGCAATTATTGTAAGCACTGCTTGAAAGCGCCGCCCAGGCCGTGGCGAGATTTACTGCTTTGGAGTTTACTCGATTGTTTGGTAACTTCGCGGATGGATGAATTTTGTTTTTCGTGATTATGTATAATCAGTTAAATAAAAAAAAGAAACGCAATAGTGTGTTGTTTTTATTGAAAATTTTGTAAAGAAGAAACATTTTTAAATGAACGTTGTGTAGTAATAATAACTAGTCAATGCGCGTATTCTTTTTCTTATCGAATTTTTAATATAGAAGATATTTATCAAAAAAGTTAGATACGAACTTTAAAGCACTATAAACGACTTTTTTTAATAATGCGTTTTATTGGATAATTAGATTGCAATAAACTCGATCTGTACTATCGAAATATAGCATTTCAAACTTTTTCAATCACTAAATTTTTCATGAGCAAATGTTATCCTTCGAAAGAGAACTACTGACGTTACTGACATTAAAAGTGGCTCTTTTAAAATCTTAACAGTCTTGAACTATTCAAAGTGAACAAAAGAATTCATTCAACGCACACTTTACATAATTTATAAGATTCAAAAATTTTTCTGTAAAGAAATGATAAAATTTAAATTTGTAATTCTATACATTTTTTAAAACAAATAATTATATTATATGACGGGAAACTTTCACATTCTTTTTAAATTTGTACGCAATTAACTTGACTTCTTTGATTTATAAAAGACGCGTCAGCTAATTACAGAGCTAGCCCATTATTTCGTTACATCTTCTTTTGATACCCTCCAGCGATACAAAAAATGAGCAGGGTTTACAGGAGCTTTCTTTAAAACGGCACCGTTTAAAAGATGAACTTTCCATCCGCGAGTTCCCGCGAAAAAAAGCGCAATCATCGCTAGATTTTAACCCGGCGAGCGTCCATCAAGAAACTCTCCGCTGCACACTCGCCGTTTTCCCCAATTTCAGTCACTGAAATTATCCGTAAGTACCGCGCGGTTCCACCTCGGCTTCCGCTTTTCTTCACTCTTTCCGTCCGCGAGCCTCTCAAAGGTCGCGCGGGGCAATTTCGTCTCGCGGCGCTGTCCCAGATAGAGAAGTCGCGCACGTGTGCGCGGACTCGACCCTGACCCACATAATCCGCGATATGAGCATTGCCGATGCAAGCGTCCGATCGTCCCGAGCCAGTGTACAGTTAGGCGGCTCTTTTTTCCGAGCGGCGCGCGCGAGCGCCACGGGACGCCGTCGCCTTTTTTTCACCTCCTCGCGCGCGCGCGCGCAAGACGTTTTGGTTCCGCTTATTATTAACGGCGCCGATGGAATTCCTCGCTAGAAACTCGGACGCGCGCCTCGGCTAGAAAGTGCTGCTGCGAAGGCTGGCCGGCGCTTTTCACGAAGATGATTTTCTTTGGACGTCGATCGCCTGCTTATCAGGCGTTTACGTTTTTGCCGGGAAAGCTCGGAAAGTGTTACACAATTTTTGCGCTTTTTGTTGGCGATCGTCGAAGCCGGATTCGACACCGAATCTTACATTTTTCTTGTAGAAAATGCGGGATGGTTCGTAACGTTTCTGTGTTTATAGTGCTATTATTATTTTTCTACTTGTTTTATATGTGGAGTGGAGAAAACTTATCCGATATGAAAAAGATAAGACAGTTTTAATTCTCAAGTATCTCATTACTCGGAGAAATTGTTATATTAAAAATTACTATAGTCTTTACTTTCATAAAGCGATGAAAAACTTAAAAAAATCATAAAAAGCGAAACTTAATACATTTCTGTCTTATTATAGTGTGTATGATTTTTCCAGTTTAGTAAAAACTCTAGTAAGTAATTGTTAATAAAAAAATTTTTGTCCGTGTAAATTGTTTAAGAAACTAAAGAATACCTTCTATAATCTTCTGAATTAAGAAGAAGACCTCATCTGAATCTATTATATGTGCGATTATTTATACGCAAAAGCTTTACTGTTTCTTTTCACATAGAAGCTAAATACTAAATCGGATAGATTTAGTAGAATCACGTTGATACTCGAAAACTAGATTCAACTCTCCACTAGAGTGAAAAAGAGTGACTTTTTGACTAAAAAGTAGAACACTCGTGTATAGTTAAATTTGAACCTCTTTCATGACTTAGCTTTAGAATAAGAATGAAATTCAACTCCAACCGATCTAGCGTAAACAATCGACATACGACCAAAAAAATTAAAGTAATCAAAGACAGAAAATACAATTTAGTCGGATGCACTTCGATTTCACGAAAGAAAAGAAAATCACGCCGGCATCGGGGACCGGGGAACGTCGACCCTGAACTTGGCGAGGGCGCGGCTCGCGCGCGCTGCACCTTGCGCGCGCGTTCCGCGAGCTGGCAAAAACGAGGAGTTCGCGCGGCGAGAGCAGCGCGTCGCTCCACCTTGCGCGCGGCGCCAGGCGTAACGAGTGCGCGTTAATAAGGAGCAAAACGAAACCTTATCTCGCGAGAGGGGCGCCGCCGGTCGTCGACCCTCGTTTCGCGCGCTCCTGTTGCGTCGCTCGCCGTGTAATCGCGGAAAATCCCCCGTGTCCGCGGCGAATTCGCTGCCCGCCGCGGCGCCCCCGATGCGGTGACGGGAAATTTTTCGAGCGACGCGCAAGAAATTCCCTTGCTAGTTTCGCCGATCGACTGGTCATCGCCGTCGTTTTTATCGAACGATTCGACGTTCGAGCGGGCGCCGTGAGGTTTTAGCGTTTTACTGTTTAAAGCAAAAAGAAATAGGATTTCTCTGCGTTTATTTTTTAAGTCTCTTGATTTTGTTCAAGGGGATGCGATATTTTCTTTATTTATTCAAAGATCAAAACAATTTTTCGAAAAAACGGTTTTGTGCCGCACTCAGCAGTCGTGTAAAAAACGTACGGGTTTCAAGTTATTCCGTTCATAACTGTGTATGAGAAAAATAGTTCGAAAAATGTGTAAATAATATTGACGGTCATTCTTTACACTTTTTCGAAAATTCATTTTTTATTTTAAATAATGAAGAAAAAGTCAACGTCGATATTGAAGATTTCTAAACATGTCTTCTACATTTCATTATAAGGCAAGAAGATCATTTTATAAATGAATATTAATGAATTTTAAAATTTGTTTTTGAAAGAAAACATTATGAATTCAACATATTAATTAAACAGTGCGTAAAACTAGAGTAATTGAATCACACTTTTAATCCCAAATCAAACATGTTCGTCCTGAAAATTAAAAAAAAAAATTCATGCATCCTGAAATCAGTCTAGTTTTACACTCTGTTTACCACTTAGCGTTGATTTCTTTTTAATTCCTTACAAGCAAGAAGAGTAGTGATAAAAAGATTTAACCGGAGATTTCGGCCTGCTTTATATTGACCGACGAGGAAGTTAAAGCGTCTTCGCAGGCACCGATTCGTTTAAATTCAGTAAACGACCGCGAAACAATAAAATCACTCGAGCACGGATCATCGAGTAGACGTCATTTTGTCGAGGCGTGAATTGCGGCGAGCTTAACCGACTGCGGACGGACGATCAGAGGCATCGGGAGATAAAAATCGCGCGCACGTGCGCGACTTATTTACGGCGATTACTCTGCCGAGTCTTCGATTTGCAGCAATCGATGTCGCGGCGCGCTAACCGCTCGGCAAAAGTGAAATTGTTTCGCGTTGCCTTTTTACGTTGTTTTGACAAGGTGCACCGAGCAGTTTACTCGTAAGGTTGACTTTCACGTGGAAAAGAGACGAGATACTTTTAAATTTAGGATCGAGAGAGGATATACCGGTTAAGAGAGATTAATCCGCGCGGCCGAGCGGGAGTTAAAAATGATGCATTTTCCTTTCGAAAATAATTTACGGTCATTTTAATCACCGGTGCTCTAGCGGCCCATATTCGATATTCTTTACGCGCTAATGATGAAAATGATGCGTTCTTTTTTTCGAGCACAACAAGGTAAACGCGATTCCGTTCAATCTACAGTAAAACTACAGCACCGTTAGCCATGAATTTTAATTAGCGAGCATCGTATCAAATTTTAGATGGAAATCACCTAGCTTCTTTAGTCCTATGATACACCAAAAATACAGAAATCTTTCGGTATACTTATCGCATCTAACTGTGCCAATTCCAAACACTAATATTCGCGGAAACAAACACTTTTCCCGCGCGATTGCGCAAATCAGCGGGTCGCATAAATAATTCATCAATTTTAAATCCCCCCCGTGGGGGGCATCCCGCGAAGAATAATCCACGAGTAACTCGACGCGCACACCTGACCACCGCCGAGGAAAAAAAACGTTAATGCGCGGACAAGAAAATGGGAGGAGGAGGAGAGTTCGAACTCTCGCGGCATTAAACGGCGACCCGCAAAACAGTCGCTTCCGTTCCGAATTTCACATTCTGCAGTGAAAGGTGAGCGTCGGCGCGCAAGTGCCCAAGTGCCTCCGATCGCTCGAGATTAATCGGCGAAAGTCCCGCGAGCTGTGTATATACCTTTTTCCTCGGGGAGGAGGGACAAAACACACCGGGCGTCGAGGAGGTGCGTCGCTACCGATTTTCAATGAAGCCGTTTTTCTCGTGGAGATATCAATGTGGTTTTTCAGTTTTTTCGGGCAGTGATTCCAGTGTACACATACCCGTTGTGACTCGCAGAGTGTCGATGAACGAAAACGAGGCTCTCGACGAGATCGAGATTGATTGAAACCGGTCGTTTTCTCCGGAGTACCGAAGTAGTTCATGGTAATGGCATGTACTTTTAGAGGCGCAAAAATAAATTTAGGAGCCGAATGGCAAGACGTCTGAAATTATACGCATCGCAAGAATGCAAGTGAAAAAACACACTCGGTGATTTCACTGAGAATGTAGCTCGCCCGTTTGCGGAGCCGAGCTTCAACGGACCATTAATTAGTTTAATCGCTTTCCTTCCTTCATTACCGGTCAGTAAAGGTGGATCGGCTTGGCTCCCGCCTCCTTCGGCAGGAAGCCACCCTAGGAAGCCACCTTCGCGCGCGAAAAAAGGGAGATAAAGAAATGCTGCACCTGATAGCTCTTGACCTTCTCGTCGAGTTTCTGCAGGGTCTCCTGGATGGTCGTGAGCGTCCGATCGCTCGATCTCTCGTCGCCGAGGTGGGCGTCGTTGCCGTTGTGCGACCTGAGCTCCTCGAACCTCTTGAGTATCTCGCGCACGCTCAGCTTGCTCGCGTCCTTCTCCTCCCGGATGGTCTCCATCTTGGACAGCCTGCGATCGGCGCCGGCCTTCAGCTGCTCGCCGCCGGCCCCGCTGTAGTAGTCCTTGATGAGGCCCTCCAGCCTCAGCTCCTCGCTGCTCGCCGGCCGCTCCTCGCCGTAGGTCGACGAGTGCTCGGAGGAGTTGCGGCGGTTGCGGAGCTCGCAGCCCTCCTCGGCGCGCAGCTGCTCGATCGTCGGCTGCTGCTCCCGCGACGCCGGCCTCCACGGGCCGGCCCGCTGCTCCAGCCGGCCGACGTCGATCCGCGGTATGTTCTCGTACTCGAACGCGCGGCTCGCGGCGTCCCGCTTGCCGTTCTGCCGCGGCCGCTGCACGTTGTTCTTGTTGACGTCGAGCTTGGCCTTGGCCTTCGGCTCGTCGGCGGCCGGCTGCTTCCCGGCGAAGAACTTGGCGAAGCGGTGCCTGAGCGGCACCGACTGCGGGGGCGAGCCGCCGTCGGAGCCGCGCTTGGCCCTCTTGCCCTCGAGGGAGGAGGCCTTCTCGAGGAAGGCGCCGGAGTCGTCGGTGTGGCCGTACTCGTCGCTGATGCTGGACTCCGACTCGGAGGAGCGCACCAGCAGGCTGTCCGGCGAGTTCGTCTTCCTCTCGTCGTCGGAGAAGTGCAGCTTGGCCGCGTACTTCTCGTTGAAGTTGGTCGCGGGCGGCAGGGAGCCGTTGACGTTGTCGAGGGTCGCCGCGCTCAGCCGGCGGACGTCGTGCGCCTCGTAGCGCAGCCGGTGATCCGGCGCGGACCTGCGGTAGAGCTGCTGGTGCTGCTGGTACTGCATCTCGAGCTGCTGCTGCTGCTGCAGCTGCAGGAGGTTGCGGTTCTCCAGGCGCTTGAGGAACTCGGACCGCCTGACCACTCGCTTGTTGCTGCTGTCGTTGTTGTTGTTGCTGCAGTTGTTGATGTTGTTGTTGTTCGTCTGGTAGTGGCTGATGCTGCTCTCGGAGCGCCGGTACTCGCACTCGGACTCGGACATGTCGGTGAACTGGCTGAGGATGTCGGGCCGGTGCTTCTGCTTCTTGCGCAGCGTCTGCGGCAGCTCGGCCCAGTTGCTGGAGAGCCGCCGCGAGAAGACGCCTTCCGAGTCCGCGACCTCGCGCTCCATCATCATCATCGTCGTCGTCGTCGCCGGCTTTCGCGCGGGAAGCTTCAGGACGAGATCGACGAGCGGCCCCGCTGATGCATCGGACGGAGCCGCGCGACGCTTATCGCGCACTTTCACCAGTGGGCCCCCCTCGGGCTATCCGTATACCTGTCTGGACGCGGAGATCAGATCGTTAATTCACGCGGCTGTGAGGCGCGCTCGACACTCGCGTCGCGCGCATCTTCGGAGAAATACTTGTGTCTAATTAACCCCTCTCTTCGCGATCGCTCGGATGTTTCACACCGGCGCGCGGTACATTGACGTTTGCTTCGCGGCTTAATTTCGAGTCATTATACGCGTAATTTCGCGTTGCTCATAAATTATGTAAAAAAATGGAAATCTCGCACGGAGTGTGCGCCTAATCCGTTAATAATCGAGACGAAGCTCGGCGGTTAATTAGACAAAATTATTTCCGCGGCTGATTTCGCACGCTCGCGCGCCTCTTCGCAGAAGCGAAGAAATCGACGAGTCACCGCGAAATCAACAGCGCTCGCCCCGAACTTTCTCGCAGGCACACATTTTGCGCGCAACATGTGCGCATCTGGGCTGGAAATCATTTGTGGTGCTCGGTGTACGCGGAGGGCCGACTGTAGGGGAGGGATGTGACCTCGATCGCCGCGGCGGTATCGCGCGGCTCCTCGGTCGAAGGTCGAGGAGAGAAGTCGCCGAGTGACTCGCGAGAGTCGGGATTACGGGTGCACGCACCGCCGCTCGGCTGTCCCACATCGGGCGTGTGTGTTCGTTTCTACGTCTCGCATTGGTGCTTAGACGCGGCGTGCGACTGCGCGCCCGTGAGAAAAGAGGTCGGATGCATATTTCGCGTCATTCTTCCGCGGCATCTGCCGCGGCGCGTCATTTTCATTAATCGGATTAGGCAGAAGCGCCGGCCTTTTTTGCGGCGCGACGGAGCTCGCCGGCTTCCTCCTAGGGCCGAAGAAGTAACTAATCATTTTAAAAGGCGGATTAGGCTTTGAAAGTGGGTTATTCAAGACGTCGTGGATGGATGATCGTTCCGAGCGGAGAGGTATATGAGAAAGAGTCGCGTTCTACTGCCGAGGCTAGTTTGAAATACTATACATAGTCTGTTACGTTGACGCCGTCACGTTAAAGCAAACGAATTAGTCGAAGAAAAACGTGTAATTACCAAATTAAATAAATTCTTGCCAACAGATGATTTGGTAACGAATAGTATAAAATCCTTTCTAATTTAAATGCATAAAATGTAATCGTAGAAAAAGGGACAATAAAATTGCTGCAGTAATTAGAGATTTTTCCGCTAATTTATCGATAGTCATCTTTAATTTGGACGCTAACATCCCACCGTCATCAATCCACTGATTTCACCGAGGCTCGCGTTAATATTTCAGCGGCTAATTACCGAATCCTTTCACTGGTCGGGGCAATTTTTCCATACAAACAAGCCGCGCTCTCATAATAAAAGGAGCCGTGTGACGCGCCGTTTTCCCCTTCACGGCCGAGCCGGCGGATCCCGCGGCGTCTCCCCCTCAATTTTTCGGTCAACCCACTAATTTGACCCGCGCGCGCGAGTTTACTTTAGCCGCGCCGAGATGCAGATAGCGGAAGAGGAGGCAACCTCTTCCGCGTGAGTATACATGTACAATCCCGCGGCAGCAGAGGAAAGAGAGAGAGAGAGAGGGAAAGCAAGTACGGGCGTCTTCTTTCTTCCTGAGTTTCGTCGCAGGGACGGCGCTTCACTACCGTGAGAAAAGCCGTGAGATCCGACCTCGTCCGGACAATGAGGCGGTGGCTTTCATTACGATTATTTCGTTCGGAGGTGAGCGCGCGAAAACGAGGCTCACGCCCGCGAGCGCGCCTCTCCTTTTCCGCAAAGTCTCCGCGAGGTACACGTGCGGCGGCCTGCTCTTCCTGGGGGCAAGGGAAATATCGGAATTTAAACTTGTTACTTTCATTGCCAGTGACAAAGTGTTCGGGGAGCTCGTCGGAAAGTAGAGCACCGTATAATCAGTGAAATCGTTCTTTTTATTTCCAAATTTATTCCGTTTTTTAAATACACCGTTAGGTACCGTTGTGTTATAGATTAATTTGAGACATTAAGTAACATTGTAAACGTTCAATATTGCGTGCGTGGTCTTCGCGAATTTTCTAGATTTTAACCTTCAACAAAAGTTTTCGCACGTTCATTTCCAAAAAAAAGGAGGAACCCGGTAACTGTACTTTTAACCGATACACCGTTATCTTAACTCTCACTAAATACACTAATTAACACGCAAGTTAAGTACTATAGATATCGCTCAACCTGCATCCTCGTAATAATTTAAGTAAAATAATTAATATTAAATAATTAATGTTAAAAAAAATTTGAATACTGAAAATGATTTTGAAAGAAAATGCGTTTTAACAGTTACGCGTTGCAGTGTCCAATAATTGTTCAAGCATAAAAATGTAATAAATCAGACAAGTTTTCCAAGCAACGTACATTGTAAAAACTGACGTATAACATCGAGTTCGCGAGTCTAAATTTAAATTTTACATAAGAGGTGTATAAAACTAAGCATTAGTCCAAGCGATTCTTGCGAAATTTTCGAGTTGACCCATTATAATCTTGTGTCTCCATTGCGACGCGAGAAAACGCGTATTCACATTTCGACGGTATTTTATTTTATTTTTTTCATAAAATCTCGGCAGTTATTATCAAGGAAGCGCAGGCCACTGCTTACATAACGCGAAGTCGTGTTTCTCAAATCATAATTTTTTTCCATTTAAATTAACATCAAGAAGATTAGTGCTATTCATTTCCCGCTATCAGCTGTAATTTCATCTCGTAATTTAAATTTGACTTGATATATAGCAATTAACTTAAGGCTCCGTCCGTGTTAGATACGATTCTAATGCGTTGCCGCACGAAAAATTCCCACTTTCGTCAAAACACCGCGAATAGCACGAAGACGTCTAATTGAAAAAGAAGGGGAAAATATACGTTCCCCTCGAGCGGCGCGAGAGGTGGGCAATGGAATAATCGACGGGCATCATCCTCGCCTTGCGCAACGCGCGCGTTCTGTTTTTGCCACATTGTTAGGCCGATTGGTGAGGCGTGCAGGGACGCGAGGAGCGAATCGCGCGCGGATATCAAGAGGAGCGCAGTAAGCCCGATTACGTAAGGAGGGATGCTCCTCTCACCGCGCCGCGGCAGAAAAATTTATTGCGCAGACCCGGCCGCTCGCTAATGCACCCGGTACACCTTCGCTCGCTTCTTTTTTTTTTCGCACGGCGCACGGCTATTTTTAACGGGCGTCCGAGATGCGTTTGAAGGTGTCCCAGCCGTGTTCTGCGCCGCGTTCGATTCGAAGGCGCCCGGCGTTTTCTGCGCCGCGATCGATTCGAAAGTCCCTCAATTGTGCGCCCGGGACAAAACGTCGCGGTGATTCATGGTCCTTTTGAGTCGCGGCTCGCGTTTCCGAATGGGCTCTTTGTGCCGCGGGCATTCTTTCGACGAGGGAGTGTGCCGCGGGCCTCCGAGGAAATCGTGAAATGAATTCTGGCTTTGGCAGGGCTGCAGGTACAATGCGAAGGAGGCACGACGATTTTTGGGCGTGATTTTCTGATTTTATCCGCGGGATTTATGCGATATCGGGAGTATTTATCGCTCATCCGGTGTCTCGAGGTTTTTGACTTTTTAAGCATTCAAATCGGTGAATGAAACAATAAGCAACGTTGGGTCTTTGTCAGTCTTTTCAACGATCATTTTTTATCGGCTCCTCGTACAATTGCTAGTATGAGAAAAAAAAGACAATGAAGTTTGAAAAAAGTGAATTTAGTCCGATTACTTAAAGTAACATCGCGAGTAATAAAAACTTACGCGGCAGCGAATAAAAACAAACTTATGAAATGCAATTAAAAGTTTTCTAGAGCACCGGTTCGAGTCACGTCTCCCCAAAACAGCTCAAGACCCGATACTGTACTCCATGATCCGCGAAGAATTTCGTGAATTCTCGACGCGCGTCAATTCCGATTGCGCAACGCCCGTTAAACACGAGCCATTCGAAAAAAAAGGATGCGGAGGCCGCGGGCATTTATCCAGCTAGTTACACGGCAGCGATAGGATCGGCTTGCGACCGTCGCCGATCCTTGCGTCACGCGGCGCGGCGCACTTTCGGCGCGACCTTAAATCGAGAGCGCCATTCCCGCGGGAGGCACGCGAGCCGCTGCGCATTGCGCAAGCCGCGCGTGTACGCGATTATGAGACCCGCGCGAAATAGAAATCGCGCCGCGGAGGACGCGGAACTGCGATGGATGTGCCCGAGCGCGCCCCGAGGCGCGCATCGCATTCCTTTCCCTCCGAGTCAGCCTTGCCCCTCGTCCGTGTGTGCACTCCCCGAACGAGTGTGTGTGGGGGGGCATGATGCAGCTAGACGCGAGGCTGGCAGCCTCACCTGTTTTGCTTCGATCGACGCTTGTTTGTAAGGATCGGGATTGGTATTGACGTCTCCGGCTTCTATAAGTCCCGCTGCCTAACTCTGGTTGCGGCGAGAAAGGATTGGATGCGCCGCGGTTCGGTTTTAATTTCGAATTTAATCACTCTCTGGCGTTGCTCTATTGGCTGTGATTTATAAGTGCTCGGCTTTCCTTTAGCCCTTGCGACACGGCGGGTGCGCGCGGTAATTGACTTAAAAGTGAGTTTTTATTTTGAACTCTTGACCAAAACAATTGTTTAGGTAATCCCGACCGACCCTTTTTATCGACCAATACAAAGTCTACGTGCAATCGGCCGCGAGTATACGCATAATACTTCGTACGAAAGCGGCGGAGTTTAAAAACCCATGCGGCGTTGCCTCAGTTTTCCTTCCGACGAAAAAAGCTTCGTGTCTCCAGGTGCGCTGGAAAATTCGCTCCTTCGCGTACATACACACCGCCGGATCGTTGCGCACCCGTCGCTTGAGCACGGAGCGCAGTCGGCCGGAGTTTTTCTTTTACAAAACACCCGGTGAGGTAAGCGAATGAAGCGAGTCGTTATTTTCGCTGGAGACGCGCGGATCGACCTCTCGAATAATAACTCCGCGGTCGCCGCGGGATTACTCGTCGCGAGGTACCTTCGCCGCGCGCGTACCTTTTTTTTCGCTCGCACACACCTTTCACTCTTACGAAACGCAAATTAATAAAAGTCCGGAGCGCGCATGACTTATCGCATTACTCGCGGGGTGGACACATTTGTCGCGGAGGTATAGTACGCGCGGGACCGGGCGCTCGTGCAATTAGAATGGCCGAGGTTGGGAAAATCACCGGCGAGCGATGGACCACGTGTGGGGCTTGCGAAAACGGACCTGCGTTAACGAGACTATTTTCCGGCCAAGAAGGTACCGCTCGTTAGGGCATACCGCGCCTGTAAGCGTAAAACTTCGATTCTGCGTAACTTTGCACAATCCGCGCGGCTAGTGTCGATTTATAGAGGGATTATTATCCGAGTGATCATTTAAATACCTGCCGATAATGTGCATGGATTTCAATTTGTTAAAGATTGATCGATTCGATTGATAGCAGCCGCCTCATTAGCTGATCGGTGTCACGCGTTTTTTATTCGTTTAAGGGAGAAATAATTTTCTTTTTTTTTTTTTAATGATATTAACGCAATCGATAATTGGCCGTTCATTAGCAGAGACCCGAAATAGAAGTGTCTCTGGATAATTGCTTTCGAGCACGTGCCGCTTTAAGTGATTGTTGCGTACCTACGCGAAGCACATAACTTGAATTTAATAACAGCCTCATTTGAATCTAAAGTGGATCTTGATTTAACGAAACGATACAATACTTTAGTCTAATTCTTGCCGAAATTTTTAATTGAAATAATTTAAAATCATTTTGGTGTTGCAATTTGAGGGATGTGTAATTAACACTTAAATTCATTCTCCACTAAGATCGAAATCAGCAAAGGCTAGTAAATTTTTGCTTGTTGTTATTAAGGGCCAAGTGAATGATGTACACTCCTTCACGTCACTGCAGAATTCACAAAACGCAAAAAACGGCTCGGAGAAAAAAAAATCGGACGATTATACAACGTATACAAAGCACCAAATGATTTCCACTGATTCTTCAACCAGTACAGACGCACACATGAAAATAAAAAAAATTAAAAAAAAAAAACGCTTCAAAACATCCTCGCAAAAAGTAACCTCGTAGATTCAGCGTCGAAAAACGTATATCCTGCTGGCGGTATGCTAAAAAACTGAAAAACACCTATATGCAACCACGCCACTTGGAGGTTCTCGCGCGCGACTCGTAGGAGGGTGTGTGTACGAGGCGAGCGTGTGCGCGCGCCGCGGCGACGCTCGGCCAACTGAAAAGGTGCGCGGTCGTCGTCGCGGCTGGGGAGAGAAGGCGATCGCGGCGCTCGAGAGGCAAAGGCCCCGCCGCCGCCGCCAGCGAGCGTGTACACAGCGATATACACCGCGCGAGCGGCGCACTTAGGATAAGTAAGGTATGCGCCCGCGATCTGGGTCGCGCTCGCGGAATTTGCATTTCACGGACGCGTGCATCTCGCATGCCTAGGCCCTTCTATTTCCCCCCCCGAGGGACGCCGGATCGGATTTTGCGGCTGCGCCGCGCCGGGAATGCAGGATGCGGCGGTTCGTTCCTTCCCTTTTTTTTTCCTTGGATCTGGTGTTCGGGGCTCGAACCCTTTTTTTATTTTCTCAGTGGCGTGCGCACCTCTTTCTTTTGGTGGACGACGTGTGAATCGGTGATTCTTTGTGGGGCGATTGGGGATTGTTGCGTTGATAAATGTGTGCGGAAAAAACTTGAAGTTGAGAGAAGAGATTGTAATGCTTGCGGTCTTCTAGTGTGAATGAAGTTCGCTTGGAATACGTAACGTCATTCTTATAAGCGAATTTTAACGGAGGATTCGAGGATCGGTCTGCAATTATCCTCGTTCCAAGGAGATTTCATTGTTTTTAATTTGGGTAATTAATTGAAACGTTCAGCGAGTTAACCGCGGCAATTAGACCGTTAAATGCGCTGGATTATGAGGAAGAAAATGTATACTTTAAGCTCTGAGGAAAAAAAATCGTTTCTTGTTAATCAAAATTAATGGGACATAACTGTATTACTGATGCTCCCCTTCTTTTTTATTTTTCTCGTGAATTTTAATATAAGTTATATTTTATGTTACATCAAAGGAATGCAAATTTTAGTTCATTGGCGAAATTATTAGTCGGAACTAATGTCGCATTACGATTTATGACAAAATCGTACGGTATTATGCATTATACGCATTAAAAAAGATATGCCGCAACGACCGTATTGTTAAATGTTGTGAAAATGAATTACTTAACTGTGGCAACTCCAGTTCTTAACAAAATATCAAATTAGTTTTACATAATTTAAAAGTTTCATATAAATGCAATTTTGTTGTTGTGATTAAAACTGCTTAATATTTTGTAATATTTTATAGCGAAGCAAAATATTACATTGTCGTTAAAGTTTATATCTATTGCAGCTTATCAGGAATAGTTTGTGACTTCAAGTAATTATTCTTCACGTACTTCGAAGAATCAATTAACGATTGAAAATTACTTTAAGTTGCAGATGGTATTGAATAGAAAAAAAATGTTGCCATTGTTTCTGTACAAATCTATATTTTTTGACAATTTTTAACATGGTATTGCTATTGATGATTCTTTAATTAGTTTATTGCATCTAATTAGCGCATTTATTCTACTCTTCTAGTATTCTAAGTTTAAGTAAATTTTTTAAATAAATAATAACATAATATGAGTACAACGTATATAGATGTTGTAAAATTGTGCGTACAGTTTTATAGTATAAGGGTTTCCTTATAATACATTTTATATAACATAATTAAAAACTCTGATTAATCCCTTGTACTACTTCGACTGCTACTAGAACTTATGCGAAGTTTCTTAAACATTCAAAAGTATCCGCGAGACAGGTGTCCAATTAAACGAAGCCGCCGTTCAAAGATTACCTCGACGGAGCTTCTCAATTGGTCAAGATAATGTAGCAATCGCGCTGTAAAATTACTCGAACATTTAAAATCCATTGGCGCGCACGTTCATTAGATTCACGTGCAATCGACCCGCGGCGAAACGAGCCGGAGACGTATGACCGTATTCCCCGTAGCGATTATGCCCAGGCGCGGCTTAGGCAACGGCTGGATGCAATTTATCGAGCTCGCCCGAGATATCGCAACGGTCGCGAAGGAAATTCGGAAAATCGCGGTCGCGCGCGCGCCAAGGCATCAATTACCGATTTCCGCCGCAGAAAATAATCAAGTGTGTCCACGGGATGCGCTCCGGTTTTCACTAAATGCTCCAATAATTTCGGCGGTTTCGATTCCTCTAAACAACGCGACGCGCGCTACGATAAATATAGAGCTGCATCTATAAGCGTCCCACGATAATTAATAAAAAATAAAAGTTTTGGTGCATCGTTTTCTTTTTCGATGCGTAGTTCGTTTTGGACCCGAGAGTAGTATACGAATCTAAATAAGTTTACTTCAAAAATTTCAATCATTAAAGAGAAATGTTAATAATAAGCGAATTATGTAAAAAACGAAATACCGAATTTAATTATATTCTCGTATGGCCCATACGGTGTATATTGTACATACTGACCGATGACTTTCTTTTTTCGAACGACTAGTTTCTAATACAGCTGAGTAACCGCGCGCGTTTCAAGAAACGCCGCAGGAACGGAGAGAAAAACTCGGCTGTGAAAAGCGCCGCGTAACGAACCGGAAAAACTCGCCAAAAGCCGCGGGGGGACCGACGCGACGGACTCGGGAGGCGTGGAGTGGATCGCGCGCCGGAAGCCCGAACGACCGGAAGAAGCGATCGCACGTAGAGGACCGACCGCTCGTCACCTCGCGCGCCTCCTCGTTCTTTTTTCTCTCTGCTCCGCGCGTCTTCCTCGAACGGGAACGGCGCCCCGCATCGGTGCGCGAAATCTATCCGCGCGTTTCCGGCCCGCGCGTGTGTGCGTAACGCACCGGCCGGCCACCTCTCGTCGTTTTTTCCGCGGCTTTATGCTTCGCTGTGCTCCCCTTCGGATTGATTTTTATGCCTTTCCTCCGAAAGACCGTCGGCGCGTTTCTTTGTGCTTCCCTCGCGCGGGCACGTAATGCACGCGCTTGGACGGAAAAAAAGCTGGTTGGCTAAAATAGGCGGCTGCTACTTTAGCGGAGTCGTGGACTTACATAAATATCGAGAAAATTCCCTTGCCGCGCAAGCGGCTAATTCAGCTGTCGCCGAGCTTGTCGCGAATTTTTCTTTTTTCCAGTATATCGATCGGCCGCCTTTTAATTGCCTTTAATCAATCTTCCTTGGCGCGTTGACTTTTTTTCCACGAAAGTGAAATCTACGCATCTAAACTCACTCTCACTTTTGCCGATATGTCGAACGGAGTAGTCCTCCCATAAGCGATCGCTGAAATTTTCCCAAACGAAGGGAAAAAAAAGAAAAGGATGAAGGTGGTTTCTCCGAAGAGCCGCGAGATCCCGCCGTGCAGCGCGCGTGCGAGGCACAAAGCCGACACGAGCCCCCGGAGATTTTCCAGTTTCTCCATTCCCACCTGCGAGGAGCAATGCGGTAATGACGCGCCGGTGGCCCGCGGGATCTCGCCGCGAGCCGCTATAACATACCCGCTCCGACGTCCGACAGGTAGAAAAGAAAAGAGGAGCCGGGAAAAGAATGCGGAGATGCACAAAGGGACCCCGCCGGACTCGGATGGGAAAAAGGAGACCGAAATTCGGTAAACGTGATGATGGCGCTCCGAGAATGAGGTGGAGTCCTCGCGTGCGCGCCCATTGAGAAGCGTAAGGATCGTTTACGCGTCTGGTGAAGATGAACTTTTTTTAAACATTTTTTGCTTAATAAGTATGAAATGGCTAAAATGCGTTTAAAAAATGATTCAAAATCGTAATTTTTATTAGGACGTTGTTTACATTGTTATCTTAAATTGTTGAAGGGAACTTTAGATGATTATAGTTTTAGATACTCTAATTGTAAACAAGTCATAAACATAAATATTTGAATTTTTCAAATCACATAAAAATCACAAATCATTTTTGTGCAATGTCCTACGGCGATAATTGGCTGCTTCGTCAAAATGAAATCCATCATTTCAAAGTGCAAGCGTAAAAGAAGGGAGGACGGCCCACTCGAAGTATCTACGCTGCGGGGACTCAAGGTGAAGGAAAAAACCACACGAAGGAGCCGTGCACAGTGTAAATACGCCGGTGCGTCGCACGCGAGGGAGCCGAGCGCGCCTCGCCTTTTCGGCCGGCCCTCCTGCAGTAAGGGCCCAGCGCCTTTAATCGCTGGCTTCCGCCGGCGCGCAGGTGCAGCGGAAAAGCCCACGAAAACGAAGAGGGTGCCGGGTTTCGGGGACGTCTTCGGGACCTTGTACGGGTTTCGGCAATGGGCTTCGTTAGCGGCCACGGCGCTGAGTGTATTTTTCGCGGCGGGGAACGGAACGTTTTGTTTGTGCGGCGACCGTTCGATTAGAGCTGCTCAAGGCTCGACGACGACACTCGAAATTCTTTTTTCTTCTCGAGTTGCTTTTTACATTTTACTGTGGTTCGTTCGCAAAATTCTTCGCAATTATTATAAGTACTTTCTACTGTTTTTAACGAGGCAGTTAGAGAATTAGAAAAAGTCTCATGCTCGGAAAATTTGAGCGCTGCTTTTTTACGGACGCACGGCTAAACCTGCAATTTGTATTTTGTTGCAGCGATTAAGTTTTTTTCTCAATTTTTTTTGCATTCACGGTGTGTCTGCGACGCGAATCGCGAATCCAATGCACCTCGAGTGCACTCGGATCCATTGTGAATTCACAGCCCACTCGCGTACGCTGTCGGACTGACTGAGTAGGCCTAGACTACTTTGTAAATCAAACTATTTTAAGCGCGCGAAGAAAAGACAGAAAATTCTTACCTCGAAATAATGTATCGCGCGAAAGAAAATCACTTGTAATTAGAAAAATCGTTGAAAAGTTTTTACGACTGGGCATAACGAAAGTTAGAAAGTACGAAAGTTATACAACGCTTTTATTAACATCGGTGCAATAATACGGAGCTGTTAAGTGGTTTAACAAATGCTCCGGGGTGATTAGAAGGAGCGTACGAAAATACTTTTTTAACACGTTACGATTAACTTTACTAGTGCGAATTCCTCGGTCAATTTAAACAAAAAATATTGTTTTTCAGTGGAAAAATAGTCTACTTTAATTTTATAAAACATGTTTTCCAACGTATGAGAATCGCAAAGATTTTACCTCGTTTCTGAGTTTCTGATTTCTATCGAGTTTCTACTTGAATCCAATGAGTTTTATTAATCTGTTGAAGATACGTTCGCAGTATACATTTACGTGTTACTTCTTTTTACTAGAGAACTTGCTCGACCGTACGTGTATATAAGACTGCCGCTCAGTTTATTTATTTGCCTGTGAATGCAATTAGTTTATAAAATGACAGTATCAAGTGAAATTATCATTGGACACTGAAACACGCAAGGTAATCGTGCATTTTAAAATTATGGCAAGCGCCTCAGTAAAATATCTATTTACGTGAAATAGTAAAAAAGCGAGAAATTCAAACAGTCTTAATGAGATTCAGCACACGATTAAGTGAAAGCCTCGCTAAATAAACATACCCATTTATTAAAAAAAAACCGTAATTATCACTTTTCGCTCAATAGAAGAAAAGCAAATTGAATAACCGTGTCGCTCCTCCTAAAAACGTAAGGATAAACCAGATTGAGAAAGCGTCGCCGCGCTACCCCAGCGCACCGCTCGAATAAAAATTCCTCGAGAATACCCCCAAACTTTTCCGGTGGCTCGGCTTCACCGGCGCGTTTTCCCGGCGCAGCCGAGGCCGCAGTGCGCGTAGCGGGCGCGCCGGCCCTACATGGGCTTGTGCCCGCGGTGCCGGACGCACCGGCTCGACTCGTACCTGTTCACCGGCTCGTATGTACAGTAACGATCGATAGTTTTCTGGTCTCTTCTCATTTTTTTCTTTCTCTCTCTCTGTCTTTCCCCGCGCGACGAGGTGGAGCGTCGCTTTTTGCGCCGGGGCCGCCGAGCCGGTGTCGCTGTCCCGGTAGAAAGCCGAGGGCGCGCGCGCGAGTAAAAGTTTTTACCGGCGAGCCGCGCTGCAGGTTTGTACAGTTAACGCGGAATTTTCGTCGCGACGCTGAAAAATGGTCTCGCTCGATCGGCGCTCGTCGAAGGCGCACTCCACTTTTGACAATCGACTCGACAGTTTGAACATTTTGAGCAGCGCGAAGAATCTGCAGTATCGCGTGCTTTCGAAGCAAATTGCGTAATGACGAGAAATTTTAAAACTTTATGTTTACTTGTTTTATACATTATTCTGCGGGGAGAATTCGGCGAAAAGATTGGCTGGGCTTTTTCATTAGATTTTACATCTCCGGTAAAAACGCGCGTTTATCTCACCCTTGCCGAGGGTCGTTTCGCTTGCGGCTCCCGAGCAAAAGTAAAAAAAAGGGCACGAAGGGATAGGAGCGGAACATCGATCGCCGATGCAATCTGCCGCTCTCCCTGGAAAACTCTCGCTGGGAGCCGGAGTAGACTGCTCCCTTGCCTTTTTTCCCCGTTTTTTTCATTCGCTGACCGCGCGAACCTGCAGTCCAACGGAATGTCCAGTATCGCCTATTTCGATTTCTGTGTACAGTTGGCTTCCGCGTATCCGCGGAGACGCGGGGGGAGGAGGAGCGGCGAACGCCCAGCGCGTCGTTAAACAATTGTTTTTTCACCGACAGGTTCCGTCGTTATTTAACGCGATTGCCTTTCACGAGGAGAAAGTTATGTCATTATCGAGGCTTAATCGCGCCGAGGAAAAATTTGAATATTTTTTTTCTCGATATTAACACTCCGACTTTCTCGGCGCTTCGCGCGCATCGTGAGTGCACCGTCGGATTCTTCCCGAGTGGCTCGCCGGCGCGACCCATTGTCGATTGACGAGGTGGAGAATTCTTCGAGCGCTGCGCAATCGCCGCCTGATAAAACGCCTTTTCCAACGCTTATCCCGCGATCGAGTGTGAAATTCCTTGATGGGCAAATGCGCCGGGACGCATTTCGGTCAATGGCCACTCGCGCGCTCTCGATCACTGCCGGTATAGTGCGTTCGAAAGTGAAGCCCGGGCGCGGTGCTTTCGACCAAATTCGAAAGCCGACACGGGCGAATTCTCGAGGCGCGCCGTCAAATTTTGTTCGACCCGACGTCTCCCCTTGTCGATAGTGGCGGCTATGCGAGGAAAGTTTTGATTACGTTAGAAAAGCGCGCGGAGAAATTGACGTAGGCGCCTCGAGTGCTCGATCGATTGCGCGGCCTCTTGTAACCTGTCAATATTGACCGGCGCGCAGGAATTCGATACAAAAGGAGCGCGATTTTAGGTGTTCTACCGTGATTCATTCTCTTGGCGATCGAGTTTACGCGACGATAAACTGCTTCCGATTGTATGTACGCCCAATAGACACTTTTTTTAAAGGGAAGCCTTGTTGATTTGATAAATAAATTATTACAGTCGCAACCATAAATATTAATAACGCTCCGTTAATAACTATATTATTAATCGACGTAATTCCCGGACGGATGGTTCGCAGCAGAGAGTCACGCGACAGCTTGGAGACGCTTCTGAAACTCATTAAAAATGTAGGCTGAAATCGACGTTTTTTCTTCACGGACCGGACAAAAGAAAAATGAACGCCTCGGGGCTACCGTGTGTCGATAGTCTTAGATTCGCAGCGCGCAGTGCAGCCCGATAAAGGTCGTTTCGAAAGCAAACGCGCCGATCGGCAGCCACGTGGTCCGCCAGCTCGTTAGAGAGACGCTGATACGAGGGGCAGCGGGGCAGGTGAATTCGGGCCAGATGCCAGGCCCAAAAGGCGAGATAGGCACTTGTCGGCGCGGCTCATTAGCAATTCTAACGGCTTCCGGTGGAGGAGAGCCTCCACCTTGCTGCGTTCGACTACCTCGGTCGGACGCTCTAGCGGAGTCTCTCTGTTTGTTTTCGCGCGCGAGCCTTTTTTCGCCGTCTAACGGCATTGGACACTGCGTGGGCGGGAAGTCGATCGAAAAATTCGTCGATTTAGAATATTTACGATGTAATCCGCGGTCGATCGGTGTTGAAGCAGTAAAAGTACGGCTATCGCGGTTTGATTTACGTCGGTAATAAGTACAGTCGTTTTGCTTGCTTTGAGTTTAGCAGCGAATGTGATCGCAGGAAATGTTTTTATGGAATTTTTTAAAAGTCTTATCTAACCCTTAATTTTCTCTCGCTCATAATTGCTGAAGGAAGTTTAATAATTTCTCTTAATCGTCGCGATTTCGTAACGTCATCTTAAAAGGTCTTTTAATACATTTTTTTGATTGGTGAATCCTTTCACTAATTAAAGTCGCCAAAAAAACCGATCGCACGAGTAAAAGAAATTAATACTCATACCTGCACCAGAGAAATTAACATTTTCACCGGCTAATCGTACAAATCTCCATATTACACTATCTCTTTCATATCAAAACTCACTTGCTCGAAATTAAAAAACAAAAAACAAGGCGATCCCTCGCACCGTCGAAAATCTCGATGCGACGGACAAACAAACAATGCGCGCGAGCGAGAAAGCGACGGAGGAGATCGCGGACGCGTAATGAGATCGTTTCACCGGTGCGGGCGAAAAAAAAACGAGAGAGGAAGGAAGAGGGAAAAAAGGCGAGACGCGTATATCGCTCGCGCGGAGAAATAAAAGAAGTGCCGCGGCCGTACGAAAAGGAACGAAAGTATACGCGCGCCGGTGCAGCTCGTATACATCGGCGCGTATGATTCGACACGGCTTTCAAAGGCAGATCCCAATCGAAGGAGGCGGAGAGAGACTTTTCCGTTACGGCCTCGCGGATCTCGCGTGTACGACGCTCCGCGCCCGTTTACACACTCTCCCGTATATACCCGCGTCGACGCGTCTCTTTTTTTCTTCGCGGTACGTACACTTACGCGCGTTTTACCAGGGGCTTTCTCGCGGGCGATTTTTCTTTTGTCCGATTGCCCGCGGCGGAAAGCGGAGTTCGGGATTTTCGGGGATACACGCTCCAACGGAAAGTGAATTTTCTCGCGGTTTAGATATAGAGAGATTTACGTAGATTTAATTTGATAGATTTTGCCGTGTAATTTCCCGTTTATTAAATAAGAATATCGGCGATTTGTGATCATTCAAATTCGTAAAGCGTGATGATTTGATGTTATTAAATGTTTATTATTATGAAGATTATTAGAATAATAATGTACATAGTAATCCTAAAAGAATATTAACTCTTTTAATCTTTTTATTAGATAAAACGATGGAAGTAAGATATACGGCACCGAACTCAATCGCCAATTCGTGATGTTATCTGCAAGGATTCGTAGTGATCTTTTTTTACAAAACTAATCAGTATTTAACTTTTCTTTTTGTTCATCTTCGAATTGAACAAAGAAAGATAATCGGGGAAGCTGCAATATTAACGTTTTATTAAAAAATCTGTACGTCGATTACAATGCTGCCTGATAAATGTTGGTCAAACCTGTAATGCATGAACCGGGCACTGAGAATTCTTTCTGTTATTAAAATATAAGCGATGAAAACTTAAAAAAATTGTTTTCTGAAACAAATTTTTCCCCTTTTCCCTTATACAAGTTAGCAATAAATCCAGATTCGCGTATATCAATTACTAAATCACTCGCAGTCGACGGTGTTATCAGTTTTCGTTAAACGAACGAATTATGAGTGATAAGTGCCTCGTAGAACCATGTGAACGAATGTCCGAGCAAAGGAATTGCCAGGCGCAGATTTCATCAGCGTGTGTCACGCCCAGTACAATGCCTCCCGGAGCCTAATCCTTGACCCGCGGGTTCTTACACTCTCTTTTAGCATACAATAAAAAAAAACTCCGAATTCAATAACGCCTCTCCCCGCAGTGTCTACAGGCCTGCACCTACTTTTCCTCGCGCGTACTGCATGCTGGAAAATTCGACGCGGGATCCCCGGTGCCTTCCTCGTTTCCGCGCGAGCGACTTGTGCATAGCAGTGCACGCGCGCGCGCGGAAATGAGGCAAAATCCCGTAGCGGTATATACGCGGGCGCAATGCAATTATCGTTCGGAGCGGCGATCAAGGCCAGCGGGGTCGCCGGCGTGTAACTTTCCAAGTTATAGACTTCGGCCTGGGCGCGTTATCTTTATTATCGGCTGCCTCCGCGGTCTTTCTCCACTTTCGACGTTACGTAAAAAAATGAACTGCATTCGCGTGTCTAACATCGCGTTTCGACTCTTCGAAGCTCTGCTCGTTCGCGGCGGCAGCGATTCGGTCAATTTTTTTTTCGTTCTCCAGGCATCGGTGCGTTTCTTCTTAAATAACAGAAGGAAAATTTTAATGGCCCAGTTGCGCAAAGTAGAGCCGCGCGGTATTAGCCTTTTTTTCATCTCGAATAGCAGTCGTGCCGCGGGTTCGATCGTTTACGCGCGGTGCGTGAGAATTTTTTTTCTAAACGTCCGAGCGATTTCCGCGGCGTTGCGAAATCGATACCGAGCCGCGATAATGCAAAGCGCCGTGAGAATTTTACAATAATCGTTTTTCAACGGCTGCGCGCGTGTAAATCAAGCCTCCAATATGTTACGCCCGAGTGTATCATAAACGCGCAAGTAACCCAACGATAAAACTTTTATATCTCTTTAAAAAAAAAAGATGCACATGCAACTCGAGAACAAGCAGCGTGTCTCTCTTCAAAATATGAAGGGGCATTCAACGAAGGCGAAGCTCTAAACTCTCGGCGGGGTAATGAAATTTCGGAGCCGAGGAAAAGCGAAGGGGAGCGCGCGAGGTATTAGCATAACCGCTCGGCGCGGAGGAAAAATCGGTGCATCGGAGAAAAAAAAGGGAGATGGGGAGGGCTAGTCAACGGTCCGTGATCGTACGTAATGCGCGCACGTGTCCCAGCTCCAATTAAGTTAGCCGCGATGTGCTTCGCTAGTAATGAATTTAATTGTGCGCTCGGCGCGCGCGCGCATTATACGCGCCCGGAAGTGCACGGAGCTGCGCCTCGCCGACGCGCGCGAGTCAGCGGTACCATCGGAAGAGCTTCCCGGCCGACTTCCCAATAAGATGGTACCCACGTACGCGTAGACGATGACATCGCGAGGTGCTCATAGTCGTCTTTTCTTTTGCTTCTTTGTATCTTTACTATAAGTGTCTATATAGCTCGTGATAAAAAAATTTTGTTGTGGAGTTGAGACTTTTATAGTGAACTTCTTTTTTTGTAAATTAAAAATATAATTTTCTTTAAATATTTAAGGAAAAAAGATGGTTAAACGATAGATTCCTACATTTTGTAGCCTTATTTCTATATCTTAGCTTATTTAAAAATTTTTTTGTTTTAAGTAAAATTTAATTAATTATGCTATAGTGAAAATCATAGGATTCCAAGTTTTACGAGCTAGAGTGTTTACATAAATTTAAGAAAGTATAAATACGTGAAATTGAAATACTTTTTAATTATGTGTATTTATACACCAACTTGGCCGAGTTTTAATTGTTTCACCAAGTGAATGAGACTAGTGCTTTCTTAAAAAAATTAGTTCTTTTTGTAAAAAATTCCGAAAATATTAGTTAAATTTTAATATTCCTATTGTTTGTTCCGCAAAGTTCTAAGATGTAGTACCTAAAATGAATAAGAACGGTTTCCTCGGAATGAATAGTGCACGCGTAACGCGTGAGAGTAGCGTATCAAAATCAGATATGCGCTTTGAAAAACAGTCAAGACAACATGATAATCCGTAAATTTTCAAACACACGGAAAATCTTGCTTTGTTTAAAAAAAAACAGCATCATCAGCAAATCCCTTTGTCCGCGAGCTTGGCGATCCGCGAACGCGCGTTTTAATATATAAATCTTACAAAAGACGAAATAGTGAATAAGCACTAAAAATTAATGAAATGCATTAAAATTTAGTGAAATGTGCTCTGTTTTAGTGCATTTCACTCATGTTTGAAAATTCATTTTTAGTGCATTTCACTCATGTTTGACGGCAGCCAACAGAAAATAGTTGGGAGTGAAGAGATGTCCGCGGAAACCCACGGCGAAAGAGGGAAAAAATAAACGAAGGCGCGCACGAATTGACTCCTCGATCCGGCGTGCACGCGCGCGGGGAGCGCAATCGAGCAGTCCGCGGCCGATGGAGCCGCGGCAGCGTGACGGAGTGCACCCGGGCAACGTAACGAGCGGTGTAGGGTAACGCCTGGCGCGAATTCCCTTTCCGTGCCGCTGCTCATATGTGCTGCCGTCGCGGCCAACGGCCAGCGCCGCGCGGCACCTCCGCGCGCTCGCTCGCCCCTTCTCAAAACTATAAATTGAGAGTTAGTCTGGCGCGCACGGATATGATGCGTTCGCCGCAAGTTCCTTACCAGCCGCAGCAAGGCACGAGTCTTGTATACCTTCTTGCGAGCGTACCGCACGTTCTGGAATGCAATTAGGCGTCCGCGCTCGCTCGCTACTCCAATTTCGTCCTTTGCTTCAGTTGTACTTTTATATGCGCCGCTTCGATATAGAAAAATCGCTGAGTGTGGTGGAGATGTAAGCTTTTTTTATTAATAAACGAGGTCGTATCGCTATTAGTTAATACAAAAAAATTTAACAAAATCGTAGATTCGCAAGGAACGCTACTTGCAGTAGGTATTACAAACGAAGTAGCGTATAATTAAACAAATTATGAAACGTCATAAATTTTCTCTTAGTAATATTATAATAATTTCTTAAATTCCCTCTTAAAGTCTCAGTATTCATCTTCAATGTTAAAAAGATGTTTTAATCCTTTTTGTAAGAGAATAATTATAGAAGAAATTTGAAGACTTCCTTCATATTAATTTAATTCGCAGTCTCGATTTTGAAATAAATTGATATTGTACTTCCTACTATATCGAGTACGCGCAGTTTGAAAATAAACCGGCTCGGCAGATTGTAAAATGCAGTCGTAGATCGAGAATGAGCCGTCGTCGGAGATGAAAATAAAATCAGCACCTGAATTCCAACGTCCAGGAATCTCATAATCGCCGGCGTACTTTTTCTTCGCCATTAGCCGATCTCTTCCTACTTCCCGCATCCAGGCGGCCGGCGCAGTCCCCGCGGCGACTCCTCCCTTTTCTCCCCCCGGAATCCCCGGCGATATTATAAACAAGGCGCGCGCTCGAGATCTCGCCTGCGATCGTTCGCCGCGGCTCGTCGTCTTCCTCGCCGGGGATGATGCAGCGGGCGGCCTCTTCTATTTTCCGTTTTTTCGTTTTCGTCCTTTTTTTGTGTACGAGCGGAAACCTGTTTAGAGTGTGCGCAGGCGGTCGGCCCTTAAAGCGGGTACCGCGCGTCGCGGAAAATTCTCGTAGGCGCGATTTTCAATTACGGAAGCCGCCCGTGACGAATGAAGCGGGGAGCCGCGGCGTTTATTTATATGCTAATCCCGTCCGAGTCGGCTGAAATAATGCTGATTAGGAATTCGCGCGAGAGCGAGATCGCGCCGAGGCGATAGCGCCGACGCTTGTACGGGAGGGGAGTGAGTTATCGCGCTGAAAATTTATCCGACTTTATTATGCACCAGCTCGCAGAAAAGGGGTGACTTATTTAGCGGTGGCTTGAAAAGATCGTCCTTTGGAGTTTACGCCGCGAATCGCGCAGTTCGGATTTTATCGAGAAATCTATTTCCCCGATGCGCTAATTCGATAAGATGATCTGCGGCGCGAGAAGAGCACTTGATTAAAATGACCTTTGATGGGTGGAAAAAGTCCACCAAGCTTGGCTCGGGTAATTCTTATGGAGCGGTGCGTTGAATGACGTGCCGCGACTATTATTCAGCGTGTAACTCCATGGGAGGTTACGCGCGCGGCGTGGAATGTCACCCGGCGTGCAGCTCTGAATTTTATTCGAGATCAAAATACACGCACGCGCGCTGGGAGAGCCGTTCCTAAGCTCCGGCGACCGCACCCATCAAATCCTTCTATCCGCTAATCTCCATGGAGGCTGCGCTCGGGGCGTTGAATAACACGAAGGCGACTTATACTTTTACAGTGAAGTACCTTCCCCTTTAGGCGCATCTAAGTTACATGGGTTTTTTGCAAGCTTAAGTTGCATATTTTCTTAGGTATTGTGATCACAATTATTATTTTTTGTTTCATAGGTATAGGTATATTTGTCAGTTCAATTATACGAGTTAAAAGAAAAAGAAGATAATCTTAGCAGAAAGTGGCCATAACTTATTATATAAATTATCTGAAATCCACATTCTGTACCTGTTGCATCATACTAATGAAATATTTTTATCAGAAAATGTTCTCCATTCTTTTATTTTGAGAACAAAAGCACAGATTTGAAGTTGTATCAATGAATTTAAAAATTATTCACTATTTCGCTACTGTTTCTGCTTGTATTGGGAAAATATTCCTACTATGCATATTATTCTAAAAATGTTTATAAAATAAAGAGACGGAAGTTCATGCACAGTACTTACCAAGCGCATGTATTTGATGACCATATCTCCTATTTGAGAAGCCCGATTACTGTGCAGCTGTACTCTGACACCTGAAGCCACTAGAATAGTGCAACTACCGACTCTTTGGTTGTTAACGGATACTATATCTTCAAGAGGCAATGTTTCAAGGATAATAAGCTCGCCGCTGTTGCTTCGCTTAATCAGTCTTAAACCGTGATGGGACACTGCAATGTGTTGAACATCGGGATGTTGAGGTCCAGCCTATAATTTTGAGTAATTTCGAATAAAAAATTTGCTCTTTTGGAGAAATTCGTAAAAATGTAAAGATGTATTGAAATATGCCTTACTCTTACCGAAACTGGAAATATTCTAGCAAAGTACAAGGGCCACTGCTTGGCCATGTCTACCACGTTCTTTTTTATGGTAATTTTGTGTTGCGTACTTTGAAGATTATCCAGGGTGACGCCGTAGTTGTCCAACAACTTGATCATGTTCTGTCTGTCTTCCTTTGAGATTCTGATGTTCGAAGTGGCCAGAACGTCGTAGGCCACTTGACAGAAAACCAGATGCAATGCCAGGGGTGTGGTGAGGGTCTCGTTTGGAGCAAACACCTCCTTCTTTACTCGTAAAGTCCAAGTTACTCGGTTGTACGTGAAATGGGTACTCGAGGTTTGCGGGTACAATTTCGTATCTATGATCTCTTGGACCTTTTCGATCTCCGGCTTCTCCGCGGGCGGCAGTACGGGTTTCAGGAATTCTGGCCACTCTTCAATTTCAATTCGTTCCAGCTTGTCTGTCCTCTGCGTCCCCTTTAGTCGATTCACACACAATTTATTTAATTACCGCAATGCACAATTTGTTTAAATTTGCATACACTGCTCGTTGAAATTCATCAATTAATTTATCAACGAATCGAAGAAAAATTAACTTACCATTGTAGAGGCGACGCTGGATCTGCGGTCGGGATCGCCGTCGAGTTTCTTGAAGCTCTGCCTGGCAACGGCGAAGGAGTCCCTGGTGTTGGGCACGACGCCGATGTCCCTGGACGAGGGCATGCCAAAGCTGTCCCTGGACTTGGGCGAGACGTCCCTGGTCATGCCGAAGGGGTCCCTCTTGGCGTTGCTGTTCTCGAAGACCTCGCGGGCGTACTTGGCGTCGGAGAAGATGTCGGAGCCCAAGTCGCGGCGCGAGTCGAAGTCCCGGGTGGTCGTCGAGCCGCCCAGGTCCGTCATGTCTTTGCCGAAGAAGTCCTTGCTCTTGCTCGACTCCATGCGGTACTCGTGCTGCTGCTGCACGGCGTACACGTCCCGGCTCTGCATGAACGCGTCCCGCTGACTCTTCACGAATTGATCGAAGGCATCCGAGTCCGGCGAGGTGCGGTATAAGTCCCGCTGGCCCTTGGGCTCGACCGGAGCTGGCGGCGAGCGCGGCTGACCCACTCCCGATTGACTAAAATTCGATATTTATTTTTAAGCGCATTTTCGTTAATTTTGTTTTGGAAGATGAAGACAAGATTTTAAAAGGAATCGTACCTGTTGGTGAATACACTGCCTCCTCGCGGACTAGGTGGTTGCGGGGGCGAGATCGGCGGCGGTGGGGGTACGGGCCTCTCCATTCTCTCGATTTGCGTTTTGACGACCTGCGCCTGTGTCATCATATCCGTGGTGCCTTTCGAAGTGATGCTCTGCGTGTCGTCGACCGTCGAGGCGTAATCGTCCCACCTTCCGCCTGCGGGACAAGTCATGAACTCGTTTACCAAGTGAAAGGAAATGACTCGGAAAATGGTATCGCGTGCACACATGATATTTAAGCATTCGAACAGGTGATTAAGCCTATCAATATTCAATGAAATTTTACGTAATAATTTCGTGAAAAAAAGTGAAAGGCTGTAAATTGTCGAGCCAATGATTTATTCTATACGGTTATAGAAAGGTACCTAATTGCTGTTCCAAAAGAAGTTTCCTGTTGTCCTCCAGCCTCTTGACTTTTCCATCGTCGCGAATAAGCGCCGGCTTCTCCGTCGTCTTGGTAGATCGAACGCTGTGGGTGGCCGTCACTTTTTCCAATCTCTGGCGCATCTCGGAGCTTAGCTTGAGCTTCCCGATACTGCCCGGAGAAGGTCTTTGTGCGCCAATTTCAAAGCCAGATCTGTACATTTTTTTAAAATCTAATAATGTGGTACAAGAATATTTAGTACTTAAGGAGGTTGCAATGGCCCTAAATTAAAAGGTCACTTTTAAACAATAAATTTTGTTTAATTCAAAAGCAAAGCATTACAACCTCCTTACTCTATCTGAAGAAAAGTAAATACTGACTTTTTCTTCTTCTTTTTATCGCTATCCTCTTTGTAGCCATTTTCGTGTCGTACTATAGTGCGCTCGGCGTGTACCACCACGGTTCTCTCCTCATTGTTGACTATGTTTTCAATTTCGAACTCTTCCCACTCTACACCACCTTCAGTCATCGGTTCCGAGTCGCCGTGATGATACTCCTGATACTGAGGAGTGATCTTTCGCATTTGCTGCTGCTGTCGCATTTTGAATTCTATAAAGCTGTCCTGGCCTTGCGCCTCGTTCGAGTCGCTTGGCGGTGGCCACCTGAAATCGCAGTGCATTTTAAATAATCAACGTCGCGTAAAAATAAGCTTTACATATTAAGCTCAAATTAATTTGAACGCCTTCTCATTTTCTTCTTATTTACGTTTATGTGCAGTATAGAAAACAAACTTACCTCCACTTTCCGATGCGGACTGTTTTAGCCCGGCCGTAGGGGTCAATGAAAGGCCTGCACTCGGACGGATCGACGGACTCGAGAGGGGGAGGCATGGGCGGCGGCGGCGGTACCCCCTTGCTGCTGACCATGCTCGCCGGGCCTTCGGTGCTACTTTTGCGGTTTTTCAGCTCGCTCAGTACGTTGGTGAAGTTGTTTTGTACGGTCGGCTTGTTGCCGCCGCCGGGCCGCTTTGCCTCGTTCGCGCTCACCGCCTTGCGCTCGACGCTGATCTTTCGCAAGCCAAAGTCGCTGGTCTTGCGCGCGGGATCGGACACCTTCTTCGGCGGGCTCTGTGAACGGTGGACTTGCGCCTTCACCGTCACTGTCTCCTGCCTCGCGCTCGCCGCCGTCGCCGACTGCAACGGCGTTGACGTGCGGTTTTCCGGCGACCACGTTTCCCCGTCCTCTTGGAACGATCCCTGCACATAATGAATCGTTAATGAGCAAAGAGTCATTTACTTTCATTAAGAAACTATTACCGTCAAACTTAATGCAATTGTTGTTACATTACATTTATTTATGATGCTCGTTATACTTTGACGTAATCGTTTAGGATTGAAAAATGACATTACATAATTACATAATGACTAGAATTATTTTTCGTTTCAATTAGTTTTGTTCGACAGATTTCTTTTTTTAAATCTAGATGAAACTAACCGATTGATTGGCGTTAGGGCTCTGAACCAACAGCTGTTGAAGAGCTTGGTTTTGAGCCAGAAGCTGCTGTTGAATCTGAATGTTTTGAGCCATGGCACTTTGAAGGAAGGCCCGCTGCAGGTTTTGTTGATAAGCAGCTATGTCGTTGTTCTGTCCGGGGGGTGAGTTAGGAAACTGCGGAATACTGGGACCCTGCATATTGAAAATGGGTACTGGCATGAATCCGGGGCCCATGTTAATGGTTGGACTCTGAGGAGCTGGCACCTGCTGGGTCGGTCCGAAAATCGGCATCATCATCGGCGATGACATCATAGGGCTGTAGTTGAAGCCACCGTTCTGATTTGGTATGTCCATGTTGCCGCCGCCTTTGATCGTCTGCGTCAGCTCCTCTGCTGTGATGCACGTTTCAGTTGAGTCTACGTTGGACAAATATTGTAAGCATATGAAAAATTTGAATGCCTTTTATCATTTAAAGAATTTAAGGATTTAATTGCTGAATTACTGTACAAAGCAGCTAATTTAATCAACTAACTAACAAACTAGCTGATCTAACAAGAAAGCAACATTTAATAACTGATCTAACCAAGCATCTGAATGCAAAATTGAAAGAAAAATAATCGCGTACCGTGAATGAAGGTATTGACAAAATCATCGGTGCTCTGCACTTGGCTTGGTTTGTTCTCTCGCATCCCCTTGATACTGGCAGCGAGACTCCTGGCGTCGGATAGCTCGTCGAGATTTCCGTCGAGGACAGGCATGAACAGCTCGTCCAAGAACTGATCTACGTCGGACGCTTGGCTTGGCACCCGCACTCTGCGCACGTGAGATGCCAGCGAGGGAGCTTCACTTGTGTCGGACATCGCCGACGATTTTACACCGTACTCGCTCTTCTCGATGTACGCGCGACTGGACTGACTTCCTGGCAGTGCTCGTTTACCTTAAAAATTATAAAAAAGTTTTTCGGTTACAGTGTCAAAAAAAATCATCAGCGCGGAGAGACTTTTCCGGTAAAAATTACTAATCGGTTATAGAAATCTTGAGTTCAAATGAGCTATTTGGTAAAAATATTATATCGTTGTTGTTGAGGCAAGCCGTATTTTTGCTACGTTCTAATTTTTACCGACTTCAAAGTTAATAAAAAATTTTTTTACACAATCACTCAAAATCGTCTGTAGTAAAATTTGACTCCAGTAGAGTCAAATTTTCACACGAAAACTGGAGCTAAGTAGTGAAATTTTCGCTTAATGCTGGAGTGTAAGCTAGATCTACTCTATTGATGGAGTCACTTTTTCACGCAATTTTCACTTCAACTCAAGAGTGCAATTAAAACGCTCCATTCGTTTACAGTGATCATTTGACTATTTCAGCGAACTGACTTTATAATAAGAGTGAAATAAGAGAATAATTTTTACGAAAGGATCTCCGCAAGAGAAAACTTGTAAAAAAAATTACCCGGATACTGGGATTTGATGAAGCGCGTCTGGGACCTAATGTAACTGCTCTTGTCATCCTCGGATCTGCCCGTCTGGCTGACCGATTGTAAGTCCGGGTACTCGAAGTCGATGGTGAGGTCCTCTTCCTCGAGGATGTTGGGCTCGGAGCTCCTGGTGATCCGGCTGTACTTGCGCTCGGGCACGACCTGCACCTCAGAGCGCGACATGTACTCGGAGGTGCTGCTCCCCGCGACCTCGCCGATCCTCTCGAGGCTGTGGTAGCGCTCGTTCAGCTTGGAGGAGGACAGCCCGAGAGTGGCGAGCTTGCTCGTCGCTGCCGGCAGGTCGTCGCCGATCTCGTCGGACTCCGCCTGCAGCAGGTTGTCCAGACTGCGGCTGCGCTGCTTCTCCTTCTCGAAGTACCGGTCGTTCAGGGCCGATTTACGCGACAGGCCCATTTCCGCTGACGACTCCAGTACCGCCTCATGGGACTGTTTGCGCATCTGCAGGACAAAGTAAAATAATTCGTTACTTTCGATCGATTCATTTATTATCATGTATTACAGTTTACTTCGTTCATGGATAAGACAATTATTAAGTCAACTATTGTCTCCAAATTAAATAATTTATAGTAAATTTTTTTATTTTTTTCAGTATGTTAAATGAAACTTTCAAGTAATTATTGTGCTAAAAGTGCCCATTATTAAATAACTTTCTGTAAAAAACTATCAAGGTCAATTTAAGTTGATTAGACTAGTAATTTATAATCGGAATATTTTCAATAGGGTGCTATTTTAGTTGTTAATACTTATGAATTTGAGAAGTTCACCTTCGTTAACTGTTAAACTTTTAAACTGTTTTGTAACAGTGAAGGTAATATTGACTAGACTAAAGCCCGACAGAATGAAAATCATTTAAATTATTTTAATTTTTTGTCTAAGCCACATGAAACTAAACATTCTTACGATAAGACTGCGGCTTTTCCTGAATTAATTTTTACTGGTTTACATAATCTTACTGGTATTTCTGGTTTTCGCGTTAAAACGACCTAGTAAAAGTACATTGCGAAAAGAGTCTTTATCTTGAGTAAAATTCAAATGTACGCAAGTTAATTATAAAATACAATTATTAAAAAAAAATTAAACGGAAACCTCGAACAATTTAGAAATTAAATAATTAAAGAAATTGAAAACAGAAGAAAACAAAATTTCTTGGAAGACACTATCGCAATAAATCATATAAACGTCAACGAACTGCATAATACTCACAGAAACGAGACCGAATAAAGCAGCATATCCGTCGGGTCAATCCAGCGGTCGAAAAGTCGAAATCGCAATCGAACGGGGTGGGAGGAGAGAAAAAAGAGGAAACGAGGAGGTGGCGCCAGCGCCCGGGTTCACCGACCGCGGGTCCGAATCTGCCGAGAGGGATCTTTAGAAACGCGAGTCTCGCAACGCGCGGCCGCGCGAGGATCCCCGCGATCCGATCGATACAAGCGGAGGGGCCGCATTTCCCCGGCGCGCCAACAGCTATCCCGAGTGTACGCACGCGGTCTATCGAGTTTTCACTCGCGCTCCTTTCGTCAGGCCGCGCGCGCACACATACAACGCGCTCGCCTATTTTCCCTCCCGGATTATGTCACGCCTTCGGCTTTTTCGCTTTTTTTTTGCGGTCGCGAGCGGCGCGCGGCAGCTAATTGAGCGCCGATTTACATAATGAGTCGATCGCGATCGGCGCGCCTCTGCGGTTACCGATCGCACCGCGGGCAAGTAATCGATTAGAATTAATGGTCGCCGAGGGGTGCGTTGCTCTACGCGAGCTAGCGACACTTTTGCCGAATCGAAAGATCGGGATTGGAAGAAATATTTGCTCGTTGATTAATTAATCGTCAGATGGTATGTGTGTTCTATTGCACTTTCACAGTGTAAACGATATGAACGGATATAGGAAGTAGCTTTTAGTAAATACGCAGGTGTATCGAACCGAAAGATCACGATTGGTAAAAAGAATCGGTCGTTGATTAATCGTTGGATGGTGTATGTGTTCTATTGCACTTTCACAGTGCAAAGGAAATAAATGGATAGGTAGTATCTTTCAATATACATGTGGACTTTAGATTTCTGGATTCATGAGCGATTTTTTACAAAAAACTTGAAAATACACGAACTACGATTAGAAAATTTAACACTTGCTTTCCAGTTCGATTTGCGGAATCATGAACACACACTACAATTTAGATTCAAGAAAATCTATAAAAAACCATAAATTTTAAGTATTCCACTAAGAAAAAACTGCAGTCAACCAACAAACACTGGACACTTATAAACATGTTTAGCTGCAGCTAAAAAAAAATCTCAAAGAAATAGGCGAAATATCTCGTGAGTTTCGAACAAAAGTGCGTAACGCGTGTACAAAAACGCGCGAGGGCAGCTTGTGTACTGGCGGCGTTGGAAAGGCTCGGAGCCGACTGAGCCGGACGCTCGCGGCGTAATGGGTACATACCGGTACTTTGGTGAGCGGCGACTGGGGCGGCTGCGGCGGCGGCACCGCGGGCCTCCTCGGCGACTGTAGTTCCGCCTCGACGGGCTTGTCCACCACGGGCTTCGGCACCGCCGTCAGCTTCCTCTCCAGCGGCTGGAAGGTCTTCAGCACCGGCGGCTCCTGCAGCACCTCCTGCTCCAGCTCCCTTATCACCTGCGCGTGCTGGCAACAAGCCGAACGGCACACAGTCAATCACAGATAGCAGAGATAAAACGCCGTGTTTGACGAGCAAGCTTCGCTAGCGCGACTTACTACGTAACGCGACCGCTCGCTCTTGTGACATTATTTTCTTTTTTAAGATTATGATAATGCGTCGATAGATGTGTAAGTACGAACAAGTGAAATAAATGAGCAGTCACGCATTCTAACAGAGAGGCGAAAAGTTTTTCAATTAAACACGAGTTTTGAGTTCAAATAATCTAATTATTCTATTTACAAATGAATTTTCACTTGCCTAGAATTAGCATTTTTTTTGAGGAGTTTTATACAATTTGTTTTTTAAATAACGCGCGCAATAAATTATTTTTCTCTAGATACGTTCCCATCAATTTCTGTTTAAATGTAGGCTGAAGTAATTTTCATGGTAGTTTTTATGACAAAATTATTCCACGGGACAATGCGGAGCGCGACGTGTGCGAGTGCGCGCGTAGACAGTATATCGTAGTGTTGGAGTATAAGGAGAGCGTTTGGATACTTTCTTCCTATTGTTATACAAAGTACCGTGAGCGCTTTGACTTTCTGTGGAAACGATAATTAATTTGCGATTTCGTGCGCAGCTTCTGTGAAAATATTCGCTCGGCTTGTTTCAAGGCTTATTGTATTCCCCTTTTTTCGATGCAAGAAATTCATTTTTACACGGCGAGCGCTTATTCTTACGCGCAGCGCACCTTTTTAAACGGCTTTCAAGTCTATCGAATAAAACACCGAATGCTTTGTAAGCTTAAACAAATTGAACATTGCAAATAAGGAAACGTTATTAACTAATTTATTTAAATAGAGTATTACCAAATGTTTGCCGATTGAAATGTAAATATTAATGTTAATTTTTACTCACAATTTTTGAAATAGAAAAAACCGTAACGAGAAAGTTCGGAGGAACCGTCCATTAACACTGTCTTCACTTACTCATATGGGTAACGGCACAATTTCGAACGGCTCCATTGAACAAACTTTAAGTAACGCGCACAGCAATCACAAACACTTGACGCTCACTTCCGAGTTCACGCGAAATACGGACGACAGAACCCGAGTCATTTTGCCAGCGCGAAGCTACTGTCGCATCGACTGCTGGATTATTCTCACCCACGCGGTGGCGAGCGCGCGCAGTCGACACATATTCCGTCGGCGCGCTTGCGCCGCTACGATTCCCACGCTCGCATTATCTTTCTCTCACCGTTTTCCCATTTCACCGTACGACGCGGCGACGACTCGCTCGATTCTCCACTTTTTTTTCTTCGCCGACCCCCCTCTCCCTCCCACGCATCCGTTCCCGCTGCTCCCCTCCTCTCTCGAGAAAGGTTCCTCGTCAATTAGAGGATAGTCGTGGGTGGATCGTGCGGTAGGTGAATTTCGACCTTACCTCTCTCTTCTTAATGGGCGGGAAACTGTTCTTGCGCTGCTCGAGGAACATGTGCTTGGCCGCGGGGAAGGCGGGCGCCAGTTCCATCTCGGACACGAGGTCGAAGACGTAGTCGAACCCGTTGGTCTCGGTGACGATCGCGTCGCTACCCTCCAATTGATTCCACAATGTTATCGTCCAGCCGTCGTTCTCCACTCCGTGGTTCTGGATCGCCATGTTCGCCAGTTCCTCGCACGTTATCCACGAGTCCACGGCGCATACCGTCGTCTCACCTGCTCGCAGTAGTAAACGCATTTAATGTTTGAGTATAATTTTTTTAACGAGTATTTACTCTACGATTCTTTGAAAACTATTTCTGCACGTACGGACTTGATTTATAAACTTAAATTTTTGAAAGTAGGAATATAACATACCGTCGTAAAAGCCTACTGTAAGGGCCATATTCACTCGATTTCTGTTGGCTCTCCATTCCAAAACAGAAGGTGGATAGTTCCGTGAAATTTGCAGAACATGTGTCTGATTATTGCTAATTGTCTTTATCAACACTCTCTCGCCTTGAAGAAGTTTCCGCTGGCAGTAAGCTTTGTAGCCATCGTAAGCGTGATCAGACACGTATCTAAAAGTAAAATTTAAATTGAGTTTAAACGGACATTAAACATGACATTTCAATTGAACATCGACTTACTTCAAAAGGTACTTGTACAAAGTACGACTGGGATGAAAAGCCGAGATACAATTAGACAAGAGCAGCCAGCCTCTCTCCTTATTAGCGTCATTGTCGTTTTTCCACGTTTGATTGGCCAACTGGCATATAATTTCATCGCGCAGTTTTTCATTCACTATACCTTTGTTTACGATATAATCACCAAGGGCTTGCTCTCGTTTACCGCTGAGATTGTTCTCGTTCATGAAGCGCAGGATCAGTTTGAAAATCATCAGAGAGTCGCCGTAGTCATGGTCGCGAGCCTTAGCGAGGAATGGAGTTTTTATGGGCTCGCGCTTCATGCCAAAAATATGACTCTTGAAGTAGATGTTAGTAAACTTGGAGAACTGATATTGATCAATATCAGACGGCAAGGTGTAGATTTGCGGATGCGGTACCACGCTACCCACAACTTTTATGAGATTCCTCTCGGTGTGCGTTGGTTGCCAATCTAAAAAAAAGGCGCATTGTTGACAAGTTTAATGCTGAGCTTCGTTTTCATCAAGATACATTCCTTCTTATTCAATGCATCAAATTATTCAAAATTATCGACACTAGAGTGCAGTACAGTCTTATAAACTTGTTCGCGAAATACAGTTGTCTAAAGATAACAAGCAAACTAAGCTAATCCGCCGCTCACCATCGAGTTTGCTGTAAATGAAGGCGAGCTCGGCGGGTATCTCGAGGTGATTGACGCCGGCGACGGCTCTGGAGGCGCGCTCCTGCTCCTCGCGCTGCTGCTTGGCCTTGGCGCGCTCCCGACTCGCCCGCTCCATCTCCGCGCGCTTCGCCATCTCCTCCTTGAGCACCTTGAACTTTTCGCGCTGCTTGCGCCCGCGATACAGCTTCTGCGCCATCAGCACACCCCGCTTCAATGCTCGGTATTTATTCCTCTCACGATAGCCGCGGTACACGGCCTGCAGCAGCACGGTGGAGCGACTGATATTCAGGAATCGACGACGCGCTAAGAAGCCTCTTGTGTACCTGCAATGACAGTTGCATTAATTCACATGACATTTTCTTCGATTGTAATTTTTTTTATTACTTTTCATTTTAATCGTTCGTTCATGTGTAAATGTAATTCCATTTAAGTGAGCTTTAAGGAATCTCGCAAGCGGATATTAAACTAATTTAAGAAAGGATTCTCTCATATATTTAGATTTTAATTTTAATTTTGTATTAAATAAATAAATAAATAATTTATGAAGTTGAAGATACAAGATATAAGATATAAGATGCAATATGTTGAATATATAAGAAAGTGAAAACGATGTTTTTCAAAGGTACTAAATTATCCTTTGAAAAGCGAATTGATACGATCATCTCTAAAGCGTTAAAAATGAAATATTATAAAATTCTTACTTTGAACTGTGTGCATCATAGAGATAACTCGCTCTTTTATTAAAATAAAACGTTCCAATCGTTAATCATTATACATTACTTTTAAACCTACAGTAACTGAAACTCTTCGACTTGCGTAACAGCTTACGGAAAAGCGCGAACAATAGAGAAGCAATAACGCACCTTTGAACGGTAACTGCCGCGCGTTCGAGAATGAGGGCGCGATTGTACTCGAGAGTCCTCTCGAGCGACTCACGCAGGAAGACCCTGGTGTGGCCGAGCTGGTACTGATTCTGCGCGTCCTTCGGCGTAGCCTTCTCGAGGATGATGCGACAGAGCTCCTTGTTGGGCGCGCCCCTCGGCAGGCTCGTCGGCACGAGGTACCGATACCGGTCCACGAAATGCGCGAACGGCAGCCGCACCGGGTAGCCCGTCTTCCTGATGCGAATCGTCTCCAGCATGCCCGTGTAGCGAAGCTGCTCCAAGACGCACGGCATGTCGAACTTCATCGGCGCCTTCTCGGTGTTGGGCTTGATGCAGCGAACGAACCAAGGGTTGCACCTGTCGTGCGCAGGGTGAGGAATTATTAGAAATTACTCGGGAATCTGACTTAACGTTGCGGTTAGTTGGTACAGTTCTTACTGAGACATGGATTCTAACAGCTGCTGCAGACTGTCGTGGAACCGAGCCGATACCGTGGGGGTCCGGGGCTTCATCGTCACGAATCTGCCGTTCGGCTTGTTCATCGTCTTGTTCGCCTCGTGTGCGTTCCTCACGTGTTGGAACATTTTGCTCACCATCTGAGAAGAAAATGTAATCGCGTTAGAAGCGCGTTGATTAAAGTTAAAATAAACAATCGGACACTTTGATATCGTACGTTGATTTTGCTGCTAATCAGGAGCTCGACGACGTCGGGTCGCAGTGTGTCGCGGTTTTTGTCCAGGAAGCCGTCCACGTTGTACCACACCTGACCGGCGTAGTGCTTGATGGCGAACTCGGCGGAGTTCATTCGCGGCCTCGAGTACAACTCGCTCAATGCGTGATTGTAATGGCATTTTTCGAGGAAGGATAGGTCCGTTGCCTTCGGGAAGTTGCTTTCGTCGTCTAGCAAATGCAAAATACCCACTGGCTTCTTCGCTATCAGGTGAATTATCGGCAAATTATCCTGTAATAATAAGGTACTTTTTAATTAAAAATGATCAACCTATTTTATAAATAGTTGACTGTATCTTTTTCTTTTAATAAGGAAATTTTTTATATGACAATAAAATAACAAAAAATGTTCACATCTTAGAAAATGATATTGCAAGTAATAACGAGGTAATATACGATATTCTGTAAAAATGTTTCCATTTAGTGCACCGTAAAAAGCATTTTTGAAACTCAATTATAAACGATAAATATTTGATAAAATTGATAAGTGACAGTAAATGTTTGTGTTGATTTTATTTTATTTTTAATATTATATCGTTCACTAAGTGATGATTATCGTTAACTCCTCATCCCGCAATACCCAGCTCTCCCTTACATAAATTCGAAACTGCATTTCTGCATATTCAGATGTATAACGCGCGGTACTTGATATTATACACCGTTTGAAATAAGAAAAAGTTAATGTGAAAGTTGATAACTAGTTTAAAAATAATTGAGTGACTTCAGTTCAGTATATTAAATTGAGCATGTCGGTACGTCAAACAATTTTACGAAACAAATCATGCAAATTGCATTTCCCCAGCTTACCGAGAATTATTAGCGTTAACGCTCCGCACTTTATAAAATTTTAGTACCGATCGCTAAATTTTCATTGTCACTTTACATAATAAAAGCACGTAAAAAGTAACGCGGAAAGCCGTTAGAAAGTAAGATCGGCGCACCTTTCTAAAAATAAAGACGCAGAAGCAAAAAGGAAAAATGCAATAAAATCTCGGAGCCCGAGAATTTCGTATCGGTCTTAACCCGCGCGCCGTAAAGTGCGACGTCAACTCACGGTGAAGCTAATGGTGGTCCAGTCGATTTTCTCCTTGGCGTACTCCTGCTGCTCCAGCTTGAATATGTGCTTGTTGAAGTAGAAGTGGAGGTTCTCGTTGGCGTAGTTGATGCACAGCTGCTCGAAGCTGTTCTCCTGGAAGTTCTCGAAGCCGAAGATGTCGAGGATGGAGATGGCGGCGGTCTGCTTGGTGCCCTTGTACACGATGTGGTTGACCCGGGCGACCAGCCAGGAGAAGAGCGAGCTGTAGAGGGCCTTGGCGAAGGCGTCGCGCGCGTCCAGCGCCTGGTCGATGTTCAGCGCCGTCAGCACGCGCTCGTTCCTCGCCTCCTGCGCGAGCGGAAAGAGAAAACGACGCGTTATACACGGACACTCCGCCGCGAAAATCGTATCGGCCGTAATGCGCCGATCCGCTAGGCGAAACTAGCGTGTTTACGAGTCTCTAATGGCTTGCAAATCTTCGGCGGGACAAAAAAAGAACTCGGCTGCCGCGCACTTTTCCCGACAATGACGAGTGGTCAAACATTACGGGATTAAAGTGGACGAAAAACTTTACTTTACCTGCTGTACTCCAAAGCTAACTTTTTTTTACTAGAAGCATCTACGTTGAATTCTTTTTGTCTAAATAAATAGTATAGAATGGAATTCGTGATTGGTCAGTTTGACGCGGAGATTTAAAATTTGATTGGCTTACAAATTGTGACGTATTGCGACGGAAATTTGGCGCGCAATTTTGAATCACTTTTTAACATTTTTTATATACCGCGCGCAAAACGCGCATTTAGACTTCTAGTATAGTAAATCGCAGTATTTACAAATAATAAAATACTTTGTGTAAATAAATAATCTTTGGAAAATTCACAGTCATTTTAAATTATTCGTTTAAGTGATATCACAGTCAATTTTTAAGATTTAAATAATACTGAAAAGCAAACCAAAAAGTTTAACAGTAATATCAGTGAAGAAAGGATTTAAAATTACTAGATAACTATGCCCGTCGAATTGGTAAAAACAATTTGTTGCAATGTCAAAATAATAAAAACAATATAAAAGCAAAATGGAGTTTAGCTTTGCAATTTTTAATTGGTACTTAATAGTTTGACCGTAGGACAACAAAAAATGTTAATTTACTTGACTTTGTTATTAGTTTAAAGGAAATATGTGTGACGGTGAATAATAAAGCTGAAAATTTATGCCTCGTGAAGCGAAGGTGGTTATTTACCGTGGTCTTGGTAGTGAGGGCCCTTATGATCCCATCGGAGTTGATTTGTAAAAGATGAGCTGCCCATCGTATTTCAGCGTCGGAGCCAACCTCCACGCCCTCCTGGCCGTGTCTCATTTGCTTACGATGAAAGTAAACATTCCCGAGGTGCAGTACGCTACTAAGTATCTTGAATATCGTGTCTTGCTCCTCGGACGTGAAGCCCAGCACTTGCATGGCTGAGAGCAGCGCCTTGAAATCCTGAGTGTCGTTCTTCCCGTCTATCTCGCAGTTTCCACCCTGAGGTCATTCGTCATTTAAAATTGTTTTGCTTACTCATTTTATTCAAATAACTTGCACGAACATTTAAAATTTTACACAGTTTTGTTAAAGACTTGAATAAAGAATTACAATATTACACATTTTTTTTAAAAGACTTGAATAAAGAATTAAAATTTTACACCTTTTTTTAAAGGCTTGAATAAAGAATTAAAATTGTACACATTTTTTTTTTTAAAGACTTGCATAAAGAATTAAAATTTCACAGATTCTTTTTAAAGGGCATACACTTATAGTAAAAAAGTATTCAATTTACGATGATCGTACATTGATGGTTATAAAGGAAAGTAGCTTTTTACCTGATTCAAATAAAAGTATTTATCGGGAGTGAGGAGCCCATATTTATCACGGAGCTGTTGGTCGAGGCCGGACAGAAGTTCGTAAAAAACATGGTAATTCCGTTCGTCGGTAGCCTGCGTAACGATCCTGCTTTTTTCAAGGAGATACTGCGTGACTCTTCCGCCGACGATTACCCCGCTGTAAAAACAATATTATTTACATATTATCCGGCGAGTCGGCGATCGAGTGAATTACTATTAACGGCCACCGTAAAAGTCCGACTGAATAAAACAACGAGCTAAACTATTTTTTGCGCCTCTCGATCCGCTAGTAAATAAAGCTCCGAGTCGTTTTCGCCGATGCACCATCGAATGATTTTGCCCGCGGCGAGCCAAGGGAAAGTTATTGTACTCACTCGCGGAAGAAGACCTCGAGGTACTTCCCGAAGCGACTGCTGTTGTCGTTCTTCGGCGTCTTGGCGTTGCCGAAGCTCTCCAGGAGGGGCGCCGCCTCGAGGATCTGCTCGGTGACGAGGTTGCTCGGGGCGCGGTTCACCGCCGCCAGGTACTGCATCACCAGCTTCGTCGACTCCGTTTTACCGGAACCCGACTCGCCGGAGATCACCACCACCTGGTTTGCGCTCGCGTTGTTGGCCGCGCTCACCTGGCTGTACGCCGACGAACCCACGGCGAATAAGTGGCTGCAAACGAATTAGGTGATTTTGAGCGTTTCTCTTTAATTTTTATGTTTTCGAATGTAATAATTGAAAAAAAAAAGAAGAAATTAGTTAAGCTAATGATAACAAAATCAACGTTACGTATAACTGATTTTTAATTCTGTTTTCATGCAGAATAATTCTTTTGTAATTCATTGAATGGATCTTATAGATTATTGAAAAATTATACTCTGCGAGTATTCAAAATGTAACTTTTTAAAATACTTTACTTTAACAAAATATCAAACAGTGATATATCTAAAAAATCCTGCATTAAAGTAAAAAAGCGCGTGACGTTACGATGCACACTATGTAAATGTAGTGGCAACGCAATGGTAATACTTTTATTTTAACTCGCAATTTTACTGCTTATAATTGATAAATTGTAAATCGAAATGATCATTTTATCTAATGGAATTTTTTTGTAAACAATTCTATTATATTTTGCGTTTAATAGGATTCAAGAAATGAGATAAGAAATTGTCATACTGCCGTTGCAGTTGCCAGAGGTGGAAATGGAAAAATGAAAGTTGTCAGTAACGTGGTTTTCACTTACGGTGGTAAAGTACCGAGTATTCTTCCTTCATAAAGTTTGACTTGATCTATGCCGTAAATGTCAAACATTTTGTAAGGATTGACGGCGACTAGGATGCTACCTGTATACGTCTGAGGGCGTGCAAAAAAGAAAGTTCAATTATATGTTAATGCCGCAAAGCTTGTAAAATTTAAGTGCATCAATTTCACTTACGTAAATAAGTTCTTTGTCATAGCGAATTTTGAGATTCCAAAGTAGAGAAGCCTCATTCAAGTCACTGCAATAAAAAATGCATCAATTATTGTACTGCAATTACAATCCCTTACGTAATAACGGAATAGGCAATATTTACTTCAGTTGAATCATGTCTTCAACTCCATTTTGGCCCAAGTCTTGTCTCGGCTTGACACCAGTAAGATTTGTAAGCGTGAAAATCTGCGGCTGCAAAGATAAAAAAAATATAAGTAGTACAATTAAAATGCAAACATAATTCAATTAGACTTCTTTACAGCGATAACCGCCGAAAACCTCGGCGAGGAATTTTAATGAACTCCCGAGGAAAAGCGCCGAACAGAAAAGCCCGTGAGAAAAGCCAATCCTCGAAATTTTCCTGTCGCATACAATTAGCGCGTTTAAAGCCGCATTCGTTACCCAACCGCGTACAATAAAAAAAGGGAAAGAAACAGAGCGATCGTCAATCTCGGACTGGATGCTTATATCGAAAAGCGTGTACTTTCTAATTTACAACAGTCGCTCTTCCCCGCGCGTATAAAAAGGCTCGCCGGCGCGTGTCGTTGACCCCGCGGCATCCGACGCCGCGGCTCCTCCGTTTTTCGGCGTAATCCAGCGTCGCCGCCGTTTAATCGCCCGCGGCCTATCGCTTTCGCGGAAGCCAGCGCGCCTATAAGTCCGCTGTATCCGAATTATTCAACGGCGCGCGTTACTTTCCTTGCGCGCTGCGCGTCAGGGGGTGGTGCCAGGCGCCGCCGCTCGACCGCTGGTCATTACCTCATTTCAGGATTTCACGTAGCGATGGTGCGAGTCCTTTTTTTTTTGTTTTGGAAAATGGAAATGTGCGCACAGTTACGCGCTCAAATTTTGATTGGGATCCGGACTTTCGAACTCGAGGAGTTGGTCAATTTAGAGCGCGTTTGAAATTTTTGTGAAATATTGGAGGCAGTTTACTAATCGCGGTGGGGTATTTTAATATTAATATCGTAGATTGATAAGCGCGCGTTACGGTATAATTTGTATTGAATTATGATTGCTGGAAACATTCATCAAGATCGAATTAAAACCTGTTAAGAGTCCATTCTCTTTCTCTGCTTCGTAAAATTTAGATGTAGATATGCATTGTATTTGTAAGATTTTTAGTTTTTAACCATTTTTATTATTTTAATGTCCGAACTGTTTCAAACGTTTAATAAGAATCCATAAATGTTGCGAGATTAAGGTGTACCGGAAAATATTGAAATGAATTGTTTATGATTTCTTTTGCATCATACCTTGCCAGCGATGACAGCCTGGACCGACAGGACGTTCGCCGCCCTGTGGTATTCCAGAACCTCGCCGGGAAGCACATGGCCGACTCCTGGGTCGAACCACACGAGTTCGCCCTGAAAGAGAAACAACATTATTAATTTTTATAAATTATTTTGAGTAAAGATATGCCTGAATTATATTTGTTAGTGATGAACATACACTGTGTGCTAATTTACTGGGAGTAAAATGGAGCGTTATCATATCATGAGATAAATGAACATGGAAAAGCAAGTAAGTGGATAATAACTTATAAAACAGCAAATTTATCGTAAATGAGCAACAGATTTAAATGAATGAATTCAGTGAAGAAGAATATCTATTTAACTAAAGATGTTAACGTAAACGTTGAGCACATAATGCTTTTAAATTAGTACACATAGTGAAACACTGCATCAACCGTTGTGTTCTGTTTGTTGATTGTTAATTAACTCATATAAAAGAAGAGATATTTTAATTAATCTTCATTATTTTATAAATAAAACAGAGTGAAATTTGACTGATTTAAACGAATTGTCAGGAGACTTTGAGCGAGTTAAACTTTGCATGCAGGTGTGCGTAAATACATTGATAGAATTTTTCAATAAACATTGAATCTCTTATAAAAGTTATGAGACGTCTTTCCAATAAAGTTTATGAGGGAAACTCGCATAACTTGATTAAAGATTACTGACTCTTATATAACGTAAAAGTGAAAAAAACAATATTTTTTTGCTTCTAAATATAGATTTTTCCATTTGATGCTTTAATAATCCAGGTATGAATATATTTCCAGGGTGACTGACCTCACCACCTTTCAAAAATTTCTCGCGAAAATTCTGTCAGTGTACAAAAATGTCCTTGCGACTCTCCTCGAACTAGAACAAAGGTGCTCATTTACTCCCGATTGATTCCCAGTGCCCATAAGGAGCGATTGCCGCTGCGAACGATTTGCGCAAGAACAAAGAAGCAAAGCGTCGATGTGCAAACGCAGCAGCCGTCATCCGCAATTTGCGAAAGCCCGGCGCGCGTGGGGCGATTGAAACATATCGCTCGGCTCTCGCTCCTGCTCCGTAAAAGCAACCGGGGGACGAAGAAAAAGAGGCAAAGTCGCGCGCGCTCGCACCGTTCTCGGATTCCTCGCCCCATTATAGGGATTCGTCGCCTCCTCGTCGCCGCGCTCGGGCGTCCGGCCGCCCCGCTGGATCCTCCTGCGCCCGGTGCACAGCCCGAAGATGGAGTACTGCGTGGCCGCCGTCGGCCGCCCGGCCGCCTCGACGGGCTTCGGCCCCTGCAGGCCTTTGCTCTCGGAGACGTCGCGCGGCCGGTCGACCCTCAGCGGGATGCACGACGCCTTCCTCGTCCGCTTCGCGTAGGACGGCAGGCTCTTGGACGAGCCGACGGCCATGGCGTCGCTCTGCTGCGGCGCGGCCCGCGGCTGCAGCGACGCCGGCTGCTCCTCGCGGCGCGGCCCGCGGCCCAGCGTCCGCACCACCCGCGCCTCCTCCGCGTTGTCGATGATGCGCCGGCGCGACATGGTGCGCTGCGGCAGGCTCGGCAGCGAGCCCCGCAGGTCCAGCACGCCGTAGTTGCTGGGCTCGCGCGCCGGGTCCCGGATGCTGCGGTAGGCCTTGCGCGCCCGGCTCAGCGTCGCCTCGCCGATGGAGCTGGAGTCGGCGGCCGGCACCGAGGCCTTGCGCCGCCTTATCCTGCCGTAGATCGGCGCCTCCTGCTTGCTGACGTCCTTGGCGGCGGCGGCGGCGAGGGGCCGCGGTTGCTCGCCGCGGCGGGCCCGCGAGCTCGCGCTCTTCGGCAGGGTGGAGGGCCGCGGCACCTGCAGCGCCGCGCGCTCCGGCTCGGCGCTGCGCCAGCGCTCGGACGCCCGGAGCCGCGGCGCGTTCTTCACGAAGCAGCCGGCGTGCCTGGCCGGCTCGGGCGGCTCGGCGCGGGCCGGCGCGACGCCGTAGATGGAGGAGGAAGCGGTGGACTCGCGCCGCTGGCCCTCGGTGCGCCGGATGATCTCCTGCCGGGAGACGCGCGCCATCGGCACGAGCAGCACCGGCGCGGCCTCGCGGTCCTTGGCGCTGGACCGCCGGCACACGGAGGGCAGCGTCCGCGGCCGCCGCGCCTCCTCGTCGTCGGCCGGCGGCGCCTCGCGCCTCGCCAGGGAGGCGCGCCGCCAGCGGTTGCGCAGCGACTGCGTCAACTTGCTCAGGGGGTCGCTCTGATCCTCCGTCTTCGAGCAGCTGCGGCGCACGATGTCCTTGCGCGAGACAAGGGCGAACGGCTCGCGCGGCAGCGTGTGGAAAGATTCGGACTTCAGCCGACCCCGCGATTTGGCGGAACTCTGTCGCGGCTCCTCGCGAAGGGCGCGCGAGGGGCCGGGTTCCGCGGGCTCGGGTTGCCGGGGACCCCGCCGGCCGGCGGGCGTCCTCGTCGCGCCGGTGCTCGCGCTCGGGGTCCTGCGCGGCGCGGCCTTCCGGCCGCCTTGGCTGGCCTCCCAATTCATGCTCTCGGGTAAGCGGGACCGAGATTGCCGAGGCGCATTCTAGGCGCCCGAAAGCCGGCTTTCAAGGTGCTGTTGGAGATTTGATTATTCCTCAAGTGTCCTTTTTTCCTGCGGTTCATCAAGTTTTTTTCTTCACCTGTGAGTCAGCGTTATATTTTTAGCACTTATCGAAAACTTTTTCACGCGATGTGACGAAAGTCGGAGAGGTTTCTTTGGTATTCATCGGTAATGAAGGCTCCCCGGTATCACATTTCAAATGAACAGTTAGGCATCCAGCAATTTAGTCAAACGTGTTTTCACTCCATCGTACAGCCCAGGAGTTTTCAATAGCGCCGCTCGGCGATGCCGCACCCGCCATATTGAAGAAACTGGCTTGCACAACGGCGCCGCCGCTTGCAATTTGCACTGTTGCACTTTCTTAATGCACTGAACGGTGCCGGGGGCGTCCTACGCGGAGCGCGGCGATTTCACCGGATGAAAAAAAGGAAACGCAGGTCCGGTCTCTTTAGGCGGCTGTCCATCCTCCTCCTCGCGCGAATCCGCCGAAAAGTCCGGCTGGCGGAGATTCGAGGCAGGAGGCCATTGGGTCGGCCGAGTCCCCGCGGCGTTTGTTTACGCGAGAGCGGAATCGAAATTCAACGCGAAGCTGCGCACGACCGCGTGGCTACGCGTCCCGCATACGATTAGCCGCGAGGCGAGAGAGCCGCGGCGGATCGCGCGCGCCTCCACGTGGGCGCCTCCTCCGCGCAAAGGTCGCGCCGGTGAAAGGGTGTGACTCTCTGCAGTTCCTCCCTTCTTCCGGAAGACACCCAGTTTTCTCCGTTGATTGCCTTCTGCGGAGGTGAAGGAGATTAGTTGCGACTCGACGGGCCTCTTGGAGACCTGCTAATTTGCTAGCGCACACCCCTGCATCCTCTCGGTTGGAGTAGGATAAGTGGCCATTCCGTCGGGTGGTTAGTCACTGGAACTAACTTCGCAGCGAAAGTTTTTATTACGAGTTTAAGAGAGCCGCGTGATACCCGCGTTAATTCAATCCGCCGCATAGGCCTGGCGCTTTTCCTCCGGTGCGTTGGAGCAGGCGCGCCTTCATACCTGTCATGGTCTAAAAAACGCGGTTTAAATGTTTTCAATACAGCCAGTTAACGTTCGGGAGGTGAGCTCGGAGCCTCCTCGTTAGCGCCGCTTTAATTTAACCTGCATATCCAAAGTGTAACGTAATTAATGTCTGGTTGGTCCTTTTGCTGCAGAGCAATCGTCTAGTTAGAGTCACCGTTTTTTCTTCCTCGCGGGTTCTTCTCGAGGAGCGCAGTCCACTCGATTTTGCGTGGAACGATCCACTTCTCCGGCGTCGATTATTTCTAGAAACGAACGCATTCGCCGCGTGGTATCCAGCGACGAAATTCCATGGTGCAACGGTAAAAAATGCCAAGAGCTCGCTCGTCTGCCAATCTCGCAGCTCCTCCCCAAAACCGAGGCGAAGTATCCTTCACTGCACCGACAAGCCACGTCCAGAACGCAGTGCAGCGTGTGGACATCACACGCTCAGCTCGACGTTCCCCGACCACCGAGTTCCAAAGTTCCGCGGGGGTGCCGCGCACTTTTCACACTAAACCACGGACGATCCTCGCAGCAGGATGCTTTTCTCGCTACTGGCGAGGCGCACTCGGGGCCTCTCCTCGCCTCGCAACAATTGCCTCGGCGCTCGCGGCCAGCGAGTCAGTGGCGTGAACCGCGCTACCTTTCGTTTCATAATTAACGGGCCGCTCGCGCGCCTAATTATACGCGCACTCCTCCGTCCAGCGAAGCTCGCGTTTACGCGTGTACACCCGATAAAACGAAAAAAAAAATTCAATGGGTACCGAGGAGCCGCGAGCTCCTGCCGCGCCAGCGAGCCGCAGGACACTGCGCGATCGCGGCGCCGCGCGAGGGAAAACTCGCGTGCGGACGCCTCCGGGATCGAAGCGCTTTGGGGTGGAACCGAGCGTGCCTCGGAGCAGCGCTTCCCCGCCTTATATAAATTACGCGCTAAATGTACGAGAGCGCGGGGATCGCGCCACGTAAGTAGGCGCGCGCCGGTGCAGCGCGCGAGTTCGGCCCTCCTCAGTCGAGTTGCGCCCGCGGAAACGGATGCCTCGTCGACGCGACGCTTTTTGGTGGTCGCTTCCAAACCGACATAATGGCCGATTCCGAGTTTTTTTATTCTTTGACACGCTACGCTTTTGTCGTAGTTTTGCACCTTTTGAGCGGCGAGCGAGCGAGGAGTGCAGATGAGCTGGATGTGGAACCCGTAACTGACGAGGCGGATCGGCGGCATTTTTCACGTGCTTGCTTTGATTTACGGTAAGTTTGTACATTATCTAAGTATAAGCTTTGCTGCAGTTACGGTCGTACCCATTTTCGCATTCGTTTCTTTTTAATACTTCGGCGATAATATACGTCGTTATACACACGCCATCTAACTGTCCAGTGGAGTGTCTCACCTTTGGGATAAGGATTTTTCTGTATCTTTTTATCTTGCGTATATTTTTCTTTTCTTGTGCATTTACTTTTTTGTAAGTAAGATAAAAATTATTGTAAGTTTTTATAAAATTTGTAGTTAGTAGTCTGTGACAAAAGTGACTTGTTTGGTAAAATGCACAACACATCAGCGTAGTTCTTACAACTTATAATTTTTACCAACCAAATAACATTATCCTAAAATATTACAATAAAATATAATAATTTTTGTCGAACCATTCCTTCGGTGATGGGTATATCCCATCTATAATTATTATCATATCATACAAAATTTTTAATTAAAGAAATTCTGCGATTTTTCGTAATTAAGCGTGAACGTAAGTGCGCATAGCACCGAGAAAATGTGCCTGGGGAATTTTGAAATTTCAATTCCCGCACTGGGCAAGCGTGTAACTCGCTTAGCGAACGCGCGTGCGATTAATGCACGCAGCGGCCGTGCGGCTACGCTCCCGCGAATTAATGCCCCTCACTCCGGCGATGATGCGCGTGTCGCAAAAAGAGCCTTGCGAAAGTTTGCGCGCTCCGTTCGAAAAATTGTCTACTCCGCCGGGCGCGCGCGCGCAGTCATCCTCGCCGCTGGGCTCTTGCGCAGCCTCGCGAAACGGTATATGTATACCCGCGCGCTCGGGGTATAGTTTATTATGGAAAAGCGGCTTTGCAAATTTCTCGTGCTCACAGATACAAAAAAAGACAGTACGGGTATAAAAAAAACGGCGCGGCAGTGACGCAACGCTATGGAGCAGCCGGTCGCGTAGGAGTGCGCCGTTTAAATTATCCCGCGGTGTCACAGTTTCATGAGCACGGCGAAAAGTGTACAATGGTACCTACTGGTTTGCGAGTATTAGGGTAATGGATACGTTATTACGGGAGCCCCGTGTCGCGGCGCACCGTATTTTACGGGGAATTTGAGGTATCATTGTCCGGTAAATGGCCTCGTGGGTATATTACGTCTGGCGGAGGTAGTTTTCTTTTGCTTCATTCTCATTTGGAAAACATCCGTATTCGGCGGAAGGAAGAGCGGAGTTTACGGAATTTTAATTGCATTAACATTTTTCAATTAAAATTTTTACTCTTTCGCGATCGCACGGTCGAGATACCGCGTTATGCGCGCGAGCTTTTGCGGATTGTAACGCTTCGTTTCTAATACATCGAAATGAATTTTAAAGATTCATCTTATATAATAACAATAAATTGAGGCTTCTATTAATCTGATCAAAGTTTGCTTTATAAATCATTTAGAGATAATGGAAAAATCTAAGTTACGCAAACATTATTACTTTTTCGTACTCGCAGAAAAATATTGCATTAATAATTACTATCTTAGATTGCAATTTTTTTTGAAAGATGAATTAGTACTAAAAACTACTAAGATACTAAAAATTATTGTAATGTACTAAAGTTTAGTGGAACATTCTTTACTAATCATCGTTTAGTGTATTTTACTGATTTTTAGTAGTTTTTAAGGAATTCATCCCGAAAAGATCGAATTCCGCGTGTACTACACGAGGTGAGGTTACAGGTGCCGCGTGGGTCTTGGCGCGCCGAGGCGCCGTTATGTTCTCCCCCCTTCCCCTGGACTTATCGCTCATTACGGGCGGGAGTGTACACGCGAAATCCTGTTTTACCGTCGGACGTCCCACGCGCGCGCGCGCGGCGCCGGACCCGGCGACCCGTCCGCCATAGGAATTTCGCGCGTCCCTCCCCGTCCGAGTCTTCCGATTGTTTGGAAACCGGTGTGCTGGCTGCCTACTTCTTTCAGCCTCTTGTTTACGAGAGGCCGCGCCGGCCTAGTCCGGGCCTTTCGCCGCCGCGCCGACGGAATTTCAGCCGATACGAGTCGAGGACGCTCGATTCCGGCTCGACTGATTTACAATTACTCGAGGCGCAAAAATTACTTAACTAGTCGCCAAAAGTCAGCGAAGTACCGTAAAGTACGCGCGTAAATAATCGTCGGTAAAAATTCGAAGCTGCGTGAGAAACTTCTCCAAGGTGTTTCACGGTCTTTCATTTGCACAATTATGAGAAAGCTATTTATTTATCTACATCGCGTTTTAATTGCACGTGTAGTTACCACTTTGTTCAATTGAGAACAAGTGAACTTGGACTTCGTTTATGAGAACTAACTAAACATCTGTACTCGAGACTAATGGGCTATTGCAGCTGCGAGTACTGTCTGCTTAAACGGTCTACACAATGTTAACACCTGCTTCGATTTAAATAAATTCTGTGAAATAATTAAATCAATTGTTGCTTTATCTTTATATGAAAAGGGCATTTAGAGTTTTGTGCAGTAAATGTAAACAAATGCATCGGAGTCTAGAAGAAAAGCTGAATAAGTACCTGGGCCTTACAGTTAGCCTGAATGCAGTCATGCATTCAATTGAATGAAAAATTCATTCATCAGTGACAGAGCATTACTGTGCACCGAAAAGCAAAAGAGGCGGTATTAATAAAAGTTTATTCATTTAAGATGGATCGCTTTAATTGTGTGTAAGGCTCCTTAAAGGTTACAATGTGAATCTAATAAAACTGTTCCGGTATTCACTAATCCCCTTGCATTATTAATTTCTCTTGGTCATTCACAGCGATTGTATTCGAATAAACCTTTTTCAACAAAATTCCATACAAATTACGCGGGTTTAAGTAAATATTTTGCGATGTCACGCACTAGATTTGAAGTGTAGAGTAAAATAATTAATTACCCTAATAATAATTTTCATTAGGGGAAATTCCATTACAGATATAGATTCCATTATACATTTAATTCACGATGTATATTTTCCGAAAGGCTTCAAAGTTCTCGGCATAACGATTTAATTTCACGTTTTCGCTAAAAACTAAACAATTTTTAGCGCTTAAGAGAAAAAATATATATTTCCAAAGTTGAATTCCATTCAATTTTAGAAATTTTATAGCACATTCGAACTAAAACTTCTCAAAACAATAAAAAATGTAGTTAATTAATAATATCCGAAAGCCTCAGGGATCTTAAAACTACCCATAAACAGAGCCACTGAGTAGCTCGATCTCGCAGACTAATCCGCGCGTCCAATATTTCCAATTAAATCGGAGATCGTCAGCGCTCGGCGCGAGCGTTTCGATAAATCTCCCGCGCGCCCCGCGCGATAGGAGGAGGCAGTCGCGCGGCGACCTCGGAAACTCCCGTCCCCTCGCGCGGCCTCCTCCGGCGCGAGCTATTCGAAAAATCCCCATTAAGCGCGGCCTATCCCACGTATCGGCTTATCTCGGCGCTCGGCCGGCCGGTCGATGGGCGACCGGGAAATTTCATAAGCGCGCCGCCGCTGCGCCGGGGATTCCAGCGCGGAGGAATCGGCCGGCCTGCGAGGATCATCGACTTCTCCGCGTTTATTACGGACGCACACACGCGCGCGCGGAGTATCGGCGCGCCGGGGGTAAGGTGCCGTTATGTATAGCGAGCGCCGGCGAGGAGGGCAGCCCGGCTAACAAACGCAGCGTAATTGATGCAGCGACGTCGCGTGCTCGAATGCCGAAGACGCCCGCCGGTGAAAGTAGCGCCGTCGACTTCGACCGGCCAGCATCTCGACCCCTCGCGCGCGTCGATTTGGGAGGGACCGGAAGTCGGAAAACTCTCGCGCCCGATCGAACGCCCTGTTTTCGAAGTGATCGCCTTTTCGATCGAATTCGGATTTTAAATTCATTTATAAAGCCATTTGTAAAGGGCTCGTTAGAGTTTTCGATAATTAATTTTTAAATATTATTCATAATTGAAAGGTAAAATCATTTATTTTAGTTAATGATTAAGTAAAAAAATGGTGCCATGCGAGAAAACAATTTCAGTTTTAATTGAAGTTTAGTGCTTAAAATTGATTTCTAGTAAATTTTATAAATGACGTAAGAATCCATTACCCTTTAGGAAATATATTCCGAGGTTTTCCGAAGTTCGATTACAAATAATGTTATGCTGGGCTTATCGATTCCGATTTAAATCCCAAATGAATCCACTATATTTTTTAAATTAAATTATGTACACAAAAACAGGTTGCAATATTATTTTATGTAAATAACTTAATTTAAACTGCATTTTTGAATGCAGATCTGTTATTATCGTAACGTTTCTCACACATAATAACATCGTTTTTTATGCAAAAATTTATCTCTTATTAAATGAAAATAAATTAAATTGAAATGACGATACATCAATTCCAAAGTACTTCCAACGTCGACAGAATTGATATTTTATAAGCAAAGTTTTAATTTCTATGAATTTAAAGAAAAGAGTCAAAGAAAGACGAAGCGTGCAGTAGCTTTAAGCACGGTTTCTTTACCGATTTTTTCCTTTTCCCGCGTTACGCCAAATTATTCACCGCGTTGAAAGGCACTTAAGGCTTGTCGCGGATTTTATCTGATTAAACTTTTGTTTTCGAACTGACGACTTTTCGTTTAGCAATGCGCCAAGATTGTTTAGCGACCGTCATAAATCCACATTCATCCATGAAATTATGGTTTTGTAACCTTTTGCGCAATTTACGGGTGACTCACTAGCGTACGTTTGATGTAGGTTACATGCGTGCATTCATCATCATCAATTTAATTTACCAATTGTAATATGTCCGCAACATCTTACAGGTAACTATTCTCCGTCATTATAAGCGAATAATTAATTCATATAAAAACACTTGCAGAAAAACTATAAATTAGACTTTGTCGGCTGCCAGGAGAATTCCCAGGCGAGTTAAAAGCGTCAAGAATTCAGTCAGTAGGTCGTGCCGAGTAAACCGACTCCAACGGCCCGGGTAAATTCGGAGCTCGTCGCCGGTTAAAGAGATCGATCGATTGCCGATTAATAGTCGTCGCGCATCACGGTACTCACCTTTTGCCACTCGGTATGCATTTTTTTTTTCCACCGAGTCCGTTAAATGGCACCGCGACGGAGATTTGCCCTCATTTTCTCCTTTCGTGCAGAGTGTCTGTGTCCTCCTCCGGAGCTGCAACACAAAAGACGAGGCGTTATTACCATGTGATTCCTGAAGCGGCCCGCGCCCATTGCGCATCGTCAGCTGTGCAGGCGCGCATCTTCGGCGCGGGGAAAGAGCGAGGCGCGAGAGAGGAGAAAGCGCGATAATTTGAATGATGCGCGCCGGGATCGGCGAGTGACGATTTGAGACGGAAAAAGCGAAGCCACCGAGTACTTTCGACAAACAGTCTCGACGACGGGGCAGTCACCTCTTCAGCGAAGATTCCACGGTTCTCTTTTATTGCCGTGAATGTATAGGAATGTGAGAGACTCGGTTTTGTTTGTACATGCACCTATACTGTGCGCTTAAAATAACACTTACGTCGTCGTAATTTTTAGTGGGCGACGAATAAACATATTTCTTTTTCGTATCGTTTCACTACTACATATACCGAGTCAAGAGCTTTAAATTGAGAGAGAAGAGGAAAGAGCCGATAAATGCTGCATTGGCTCGTTTCCGTATCGTGTGAATAGCCCCTTACCGATCGCGATTAACGAGACATCGAGAGAGCGGTGTATATATCGCACTGGCCGTCGATTGTCACTTATAACTCTAACGGATTGTATTCCGGCCTGCATATCATTGCCCCGCACGCGACTTCCGGCTGGCATTTACCGCAAAAAGTGTACTAAGTGCGCACATACACATTCGCGCACGTACGGCATTACCTGCACCCGATGTGAGAGTAGCCAAATAGTGTAATGCATAGCTCGTTGGAAAAATAGTCGGATAGCTTACTACTCCGGGACTATAACACGTAAAAATAAATATAAAAACATAAGGGCTATAATTTATGACTCGCCAGATTAAAAAATCTGCATTGGTTGTAACACGTTATTAGATATTGATAAAAAAATGTGAACGAAATTTTGTATAAATTATCATAATTATTATGCTGTTAATTCACTTCACTTAATTTAACTACGCATAACGTTTGAACCGATAGACATTTTTTAATCTGACAAGTGTCAAATTATGGCCCCCATAGCGATCTTGTTTATTATTATTTTTTATAAACTATTGGACGACTTTCAGTTTCCAAGTAATTAACATTTTCGTAATCCCATATTTCCCCTATATTATTAAATAATTCTCTTATTTTTGTTACAAAATTTAAATGAAAATCTTGAAAATTTAAGAGAAATCCAGGATTATGAAGGCCTCTACAGTAAAAAAAGAAGAACAGGACAAAGAATAGGAAGCAGAAAATATATTGTTTTATGTCTATGTTTATGAGGTATAAAAACGTTATTCCTCTAATGTCTCTTATTTTAGATATAGCAGCAGTGTATTTTGTTGCCCCTGTTATTTTTATCTGTAGGGGCCCTTAGGGGTGGCTCTCTCCTACTTAGTGAAAAAACAGGGGATTAAAGGTTTAAAAAAGGTGGCATCAGTAGCAAATCGCACATTCCATGTTGAACGCCAAATCAAAAATATTTAAAAAAGCAGAGTCTGCGAATTAGACTCGTACACTCAATGCAGCAGTTCGAAAAAAATCGACGAAGTCCAAAATCCGAAGATAAGGTAACCGTACCTCTTCACGACGAGCAAACTTCGGCTCGCGTGCCGAAACGTTTTTACTTTTTTTTCGCCAGTCCACCAAGGGGTAACATACCGGCGTGGCCTTGAAGGAACGAACGGAATGTGGATCCCCGACGAGTTCGCGCGCTCGCTCCCGAGAGCCAATGTCACGCGGCGGCCGCGGGCACCGCCTATATCTCGCGCGCGCTCGTCCTTTCCCATAGAGGAAACACGGCCGCCTGTGTGCTGTACGTGAGCGGACTGGCGGAGCTGCGGCCGCCTCCTTTTTCGCGGCGATAACCTCTGGCCGAGCTCCGTGGGCTCCTCTCGCCGGGTCTGAACGCACCTCAGCGACTTTCCCGCGACGGATTAGGTCCGTTTTTGCCTCGTTAATGCCGCGACCCATTGTCGCTCGCTCTATTCGGACGGCAAGTGTGTTAGTGTTACACTTGCCAGCCTGTGACCCCCATTTGCTGCCTTCGAGTGTTCGGCAGTTCGACGGTGTCCGCGGTAAACGCCGAGTTATTAGCGAAGACGCCTAGATCGTTATTTTCGACCGCCGATTTATAAAGCGGCCGGGCTGCCGTCGTTAAAGGTAAATTGACCTACAGGGATATCTTTTTACGCGACGCGGAGCTAATGACCTCGTAAACGCGCGACGCACTGCGCGATTTAGATGCGCGCGCAGATAAATCGGTCGGTTCATTAGACTAATAGCTCGACGTATTAATGTATCGTGCCGATCGCGCAGTGATTCACGCGCGCATTTGCGAGGGCAGTCCCTCGTCGATCGCGCGCCTTTCGTCACGGGCTCGCGAGCATTAAGTCATCAAAATTTCCTTTTCCAACGGCGGGAGCATCGTAGCGGCTGATAAGCGGGCAGGATAAGGACGATCGACCACGCATACTACACCGAGGGCCCTCGTTTCGCCACGGCGAGCGGACACGTGTGCGCACGACGCGCCGCGGGAATGCGTTTTGCCGTTTCGCAATGTTATGCTAATAAACGGCGAGAGGCGCGCTCGCCGCTGACTAATCGCGCGATTTCTAAGGTGCAACGCCTCGCGTCTAGGAGCCGCGGAGGGGATGGAATCTCGCGCGGGATTGCCGCGCGGAATTTTCGCGCGACCGCTTATATTCCTCATTGATTTACTTCGACGCTCGGACGCCTTTTGCCTTTTGTTTTGATTTTTGGTTTGCTCTTTGGGAATGCAAATTTAATGATTGAAACTTTCGTTTTATACACTTTTTTAAATACAACGCGTACGAAAAAAAAGTCAGTTTCCTGGCTGAATCGAGTCCGCGTTTAGCGTGGCGTTTAAGCCGGCGTTGAAAGTAAAACCATTGCGTAAACGCGTAACGAAGCACTTACAAAATGACCTTCCCGTAAAATTAATTACAAAATGCGCTTCAAAAAGGAAGCGCGTTAACGAGCGCAAGAAAAAAGTGGCGCCCGTGCATTTTGTAATACGCACACGATTTCCCCGGGGATCGGTGCACTCGCAGCCTCAACGTCAAAGTACCTACTCGCATCAACAAACAGTGAATTAAAATATCCACTTCGAGGGAAAGATCGTCGCGCACTCCCTCGAATTAAGGAAACTCTCGGTACGCCTAAACGAGCCCGTTTCGTTACCGGCGAGATAAGCGGCGACTGCCGCGTCACCGCGCGCGCGGGGAAAAGGATAAAGCGCGGAGTTAAAAGGCCGCCGCGGATTTATGCGCGCTGCGAGCGAGGAGAGCGAAAGGGAATCCGCGCGCGCGGGGATAAGCCGCGGTGTCGCGAACAATGGCCGCGGCGCGGCAATTGGGTCTTTCGTCACCTATACCGATTGTCCCATTGTCCCGAAGCGAGCGAGCGCAAGCCGCGGATGAGAAGCGCTCCGCGGACTCTTCCGGCCGCTCGCGCCTTCTCTAATTGGCCGATCGTCGCGCATGGTCGAGGGAATGTGTCTCTTTTCGGCTTCACTGAATTTTTCGCCTTGATTGGCTGGATCGTCGGAGGAGTCGTCAGGGCGTTGCACTCTTGCGGAAGAAATGTCATTTATGAAATGCTGACCACACGCTTACGTAAACTACTGATAAATTGGAAAATTAAGTTGAGCGTACAATTGGACGGTTTCAATGTTTTACGCAGTTTAGGATCTTTTAATTTTATTTGCGTTTTGACAGCATCTCTAGCGTTTGTCTAATGAAACATTTACGCAACGCCCGTTGATTTTCGTAAATGATTTTTTAATGAAAAGTAACTAAATTAAAAGTTAATGAATGAAATTACTCGTCGAAACGTTTGAGCACATTTTTCTCGGCTCGTGTGCGTAACAAAAGGATATCTAAAACAGCCGCAAGGCTTTTCACGTGCATTCCAGTCATTAAAAATAGAAGTTAAAAATAGAGCGGGAAAAGAATCTGGAGAATCAATCAACGTCGATCACCGGATAAGAATCCAATGAGAAAGAACACAGCTCTAATTAAATCTTTGTACGATGTCACTTGCATTAACGTACACGCGAATGATTTGAAATAAGAATAAGCAAATAGCGAGGAATTAATTAAGCGCGATTCGCTGACAAGTTTAAATAAAATGGAATTAATTAGTAAAAAAAATTCAACATCAAATTCCTTGTCCAAAAGTCCCAGAAACTCTCACGACTGCCAATGTTTACCCGTAGTTTAAAATTAGCATAAGTTTAAAAGACTTCAGAGCCTCTCCAATGTGTAGCACACGCGCGCCGGCACACTTTCGAAAAGGAACGCGCGATGCAACTCAATACACACCCAAAAAAAAAAGAAGGAAGGCGCTCGCCTCCGCACGCCTAGTCCATTAAAAAAAAAAGGCTGTCCTAGAAATGCCGCTGGCTGGGGCTCAAACGCGCGCGAGTCATCCCGGTTGTACGGGGACCGCTGTATACCTATATACACTCCTCGGCGAGCCGCAGCATCCGAGGAGCCCTCGCCGCGGCTTTCGGCAGGTATAAGCGACTGCCGTGCGCGCGAGGAGCCGCGTGTACATTCAGGTCAGAGAGAGAAAGCCGGTGCCGTTGGCGCATCGCGCGCCGGGAGATGCGGCTTACGTAACCCCATAATCCGGCATCCATGCACTGTCGCGCGGGTATGTAACAATGAGAAGGGAAATTTCGCCTGGTGTCGACGCGCCGTGTCTTGGCGTCGTGTGTGCGCAAACTTCGTCGGCGAGCGTCACTGGCTGGGATGGTGAAAAGCCAGGCTCTTGGCGTTTGATTAACGCACTTGAAAGAGAGGAGACAGGGGCAGAGAGGGAGGGAGATGTGGGCAAACTGACGGGTTGGTTTGAGCAAGTGTTAATCAGTGTTCCGCCGAGACGTGTACCGTAATGCATCGTCATGATTTTGTTAAGTAATATTTTCGCGAAGATCGTACTTTTCACGAGATTTATAATAAAGTTTGAAGAAAAAAAGTACAAACTGCTTTGCTCTTAATTTGATTTTTTAATTTTTTTCCAATATCGAGTAGTAAAAAAGTAAAATGCGTTTTGTATTTTTTTGAAAGTAAAATTAATTTTAGTTACTGCGGTAATTCAGTGATGAAATATGATTGGTTTCCTTACAGCGGAATAATCGTGAGATCAAAGCGTTTTTTGCTCGAGAAGTTATACTTAAAAATACAGATATGTTTTTATAAACTCTTGCAAAACGTAATGGTGCACTGAATTATTTCATCCCAGCTTCCTCGCTTTTTTCCTCGCCGAGTCTACGTTTCTTTTAAGGCAAACTTTCGTTACATATAAATTTCGCAACTTTTATGTATTTCCGCACTAAACGTTGCAGAAATAAACCGAAGATTAATAACACCTTGAAATAAATACAGTTTAGATCGCCTATAAATTTTTTGTATCTTAATTAAAACTAGAGGAAAGTATTTCACTAATTCGAACTTCGACTGGTATTAGATACTTTAATCAGGGATCTTTAGCAATCATGAAATTACGAGTAATAAACAATTGAAACTGATAACACAAGCCTAATTTCTGAAAACGAATATTAATGAATTATTTTACAAATTTCGAAAAAATCTCAGTACCACATAGTTTTTATAAAAAAAGTCTCTAAAATCTGCCAATTATAATCAATGAATTACCTCACGAGAAGGTAACGCGAAACGGTAATTCTACAATCGAGGGTCAACCTATTGCGACCGTGATACAATTTCCAGAATGAAAAACGTATACATCCGACAGCCACAAACCGCAGCAGCCTCTATGCGAGTTCCATTTCGATCTCGCCTCCCCGTAGCGCCCAAGCCTGTTCTCCATTTAATTTATTAATCGCACGATTCGGCCGATCGTTTCGTCGCGGTACACGCGGTCCCCCGACGTGGGCGACTGCGCTATCAGCGGGAAAAATCTTACAACTGCTCTCGGGGAGAGGCGGCGATCGCGTTTCCCTTGACTTCTATTTCCACGGCGGCGTGTCTTGTTTTTTGGTCGAGCGCGAAGACGTGCCTTGTGTGCGTCCGAACGGCGACGCTCGGTAACTTCGATGCCCGGCGACCGGCATAGGAACGACCGCCGCGATCCTTTCCAATATTTTCAATGCGCGCTGATTTCACGCGGCCACCGGTCGAAATGTTGCGTAGCCAAGGATTATCCATTTCCGAATTCACGAAATTGGATTGGTATTACGCGATAATTGATTAAATTAACGTTGCTTTACATTTTTTCGTAAATATAATGTAAATAAATTCAAATATTTCGCTAAAAAATTTGGGAATACCATTGTATAATTAACTATGATTTATTGTGGTAATTAGTCTAAAAAAATTCAAATTTTTAGTGTGCAATTATATTTCACAACAATCGTTAAAAATAATAGACAAAGTTAGTTATGTAAAACAACTAATAATCGTTAAAAATCTTTGTTGCAGTAAATACATGTCATATAACGTAAATTGAATACGATATACGATATACAATAAGATGCCTTTTTTGCAGTTCAATAAAATACGAAGAAAATTCAATCACGTAGTTGAATCTGATTTAGTTGAATTTAAATCAATTCCGTGTAAATCATTAAGATTATTTAACATTTAATGAGATCATTAATCATTGAAATAAAACTAAATACTTTTTTTAGTGTATGATCTTTACTAAAAATCAACAAATATTTTCTTTTAAGTTAATTAAGAACCACTTATCAATTTTTTCCTAAATTTTTTTTTTAACTTCACGGTAAACTAGATATTTTTTATTGTTTCTCTTATAGGGTATATTATCTTTTAAATTTAGCTAATTGTTGAACTATTTCCAGTAACAGGTTTTCCTCCTTAAAAATTTCGAATCTTACAACATCACCTAAGAATAAAAAGGAGAATAGAATTCGTTTCAGTCATGTACTGCCAATGAAATATTTCACCGAATGCAAGAAAATGCAGTTATATAAATGACCGTAGCGCAAGAAAAGCACGAAGAAATTCAGGTCAAGAATTCTGCGCGTGGAATAAAATAAAGCGCTATCGAGTGACCTTTATAACGTTCGAGCAGAAAGCGCTCATTAATAACGGCCCCGTCGTACCGCGGGACAATGCGGAAAACAAGAAGAGATGCTGGATAAAAAAAGAAAAAGAAATGAGAAAGGTGCGCCTTTCCCGATCGATCCTCGTAATATTTTCGACTGCGCTAACCAAGACGCGCCTGAGATCGGCTGCCCAGATATAGCAGCGGCTCCCTCGGGGTGTCCACTCGGCCGACCTGGATCCCTCCCCCTACGGGCAGCTCCAAAGAAAAAAAGAGAAAAAAAAAAGAAAATCTGGTAATCGGGAGGTGATAAGGCGCGGGCGCTGCACCGGTTTCGCGCGTTTCTCTCGTCGCGCGCGCAAGATATCGCGAGCCTAGAACCGCGCTAACGAGTGCTAAAATACTTATTAGCACCGGTTTTGCGCGCGCTGGAAAACGATGTCACGGCGAAGGTGGCGCGTTTCTGCACTTTAAATTTGGCACGTACTGATTTGCGCACTGGGTCAGGTGAGTGTTTTTCTTTTTGAATTAAATTTTACGAAACCAGAGCGGACTCGTTAATTAAATAGTTAAATTTCTCTAATCGCGTTTTTCTCTATGGTTCTAACGTCACTGAAGCGCGATTGATTTTTTGGCCTGGATTTAAATTTGAAATTAAAGGTTGCGATCGTTCTTGATTCGTGCTATAGTAAATACAGTGCGGCACGGCTCGTGTTGATTGACGAGAACAGCTGATTGTGTAAACAGTACGAAACAAATTTTTTTTCGTAATTCAAACGCTGTTTATTCGGTACTTCGAAGCAAATTCGGTGACTACATCGCGATACGATCGTGACTTTTAATTGTTACGGAAATCTATAAGTGTAGCAATAACGAGGGCTGGTTTAAAGCCTGCACTGTTTACGATTTCTAAATTACGATGACGTTGACGTCCTTTCGAGCGAAAGTACAGCTGCCAATTAAAGTATCCACCTTGTCATCTTAAAAACGGAAAATTTATGCTATAAGTAACGATCCATTTAATTTCAGCGAAAGCATCTTTTCCATAAACAACGAAAAACTGTCTTCAAAATTAAACACTGATGCAAGTACCCTTCCGTAAGTTTTTTCTCTAACTTGTATGTTAAAACGCGACGCACGGCAGTGCCTTTTCACTCGTTTATCAAATCATCTGCAAAGGTAATATTCAATCGATACATCGCGTACCAGCGACAAAAAGGCTCGACCCCCACGGTAGATAAGGCGACATTGTAATTCCTGCCTGGCTGGGGGCTCGAGCGCCGATCGCCACGAGTCATCGGAGAATCGACAACATCAGCTGCGAGCGGGCCTCGAGCGCGAATCCTCTTGTCGATCAAGGAGCGCGCGCAGGTACCACGTGTGTACACCGAGGCGGTGCTGCTGTAGCAGCCGAAGAAATCGCGCGTCTCCTGTACGCAAGGAGTTAGCGGTCGAGAATTACGATAACGGTCTGCAACTCCGTTAATGCCGAGACGAGCGTCTATATATATACATACACACTCTGACGGACAATGTCACGGGAGGCACGGAGCGGAGGCTCGATTCATTGCCCCTGCCAGTTGTGTACTTTCACCCAATCATGCCTCGCCATGGGCCCTGAGAAAATAATATCGGTGTGCCTCGATTCGCTCGGTACGAGATCTTACGAGAGCTCGTCCTTTTTTTTTGCTGTTGCGCGCACGCCCGCGTGTGTGTACGTGTGCGTGTAGAGCGTTGCACACCGAGTCCAGCACGTGACTCATGATGCGGATCCTCGACTTTTTCTTCACATCCCTCCTCGATTTCCTGCGTTCCAGCGCGAGCTCGGTCTTTCTAGCTTTTAGTGCCATATTATACGCACCTCGCCGAATTTCGTTGCGATCGGGGCTTGAGACGTGGCAATGATCGGAGGCTTGGACGTCGATAGGCGACTGTGATTTGCACCGTTATTTTGCTCGGGTGAAAATTGATGTGATCGCCGAGCCTCCGAATACTTGCTGAACGATACGAGCAAAGAGTATTTCCTTTTTCTGCGCTACAGTGGAATTTAGAATGTAAAATAAAGTACCTCGAATCTTTTTTATTTTTTATTTATTAATTTTGCCATTGAAATCATCAAAATTGTTCGGCAATTAATTTATGAAGAAACAATCAATCTAAAGGAACGTAAAGAGTTGCAAATCGAAAGAATAGTGTTTCATGCGTAATCGTATTTGTCAAAACTACGTACGAACGATCCCCTGAGTTAAAACACCTGTTGATCCCAGCGGAAATGATCGGCACGCGCTTCACGTTCGGCAAATTTTTACTATCCCGAGCCCCTCGAACCAGACGATAATATTGTCACGCGTTTCCGTCGCGCAGCCATGGTAAGCCTATCTCCACCTTCTCTTCCCTTTCTTCGCGAGTCGTTGGTCATCGCAGCGTAGACGTTTGCGGGGACAGCGAGGCGCTGAGTTTCGTCACGTCGTCTTCCCGACATCATCGGCGCGCGGAACGGATAGCCAGGAGAGATATGGAAAAAGAGCATAGAGGAGCGCGACCGTTCCTCCAGGTGCCGGTAAATTTTTCGTCCTGCCTGCCTCTCTCGTTATTATGATCCCGAGCTCCAGAATAGGCTCGGTTACTTTTACTTGCGTGCCGCGAGTGCCCTCGCGAGTGCCTGTCTGCCGCAAGCGTATGGAGGAATTCCACTCCACGAGAGGGATTTACATGCGTTGCGTGCGAAATTGAACGCGTTTTTGCTTCCCTCCCCTTCCGACCTTTACAGCTCCGCAATGTCTTTTAAACGATTGCACGCGCGGAATATCTAAGGGATATTTCGGTAACGCACATCGTATAAATATCTTGCAATTTTATTTTTATTCGCGATAAAGACTTACGATAATTTTATCAAGTGTAAAAATGTAGAAGCCGTCTTTTTGAAAAACAGAATAATTGATCAATGGCCGGAATTGTTAAAGAATTTCCGTAAACAACAAAAAAAGAGACCATTGAAAAGAGTATTTTCAGATTGCGAGCTCTAGTCTTGTTTTATTACCCAACGAGTTTCCTGGAATTTAAATTGCCACGCGAAATATGAAAGATGCACTTTTGTTTGACTGCACCTTTACACCTTTACAGTTAAGAAAGGTAACCTCAAAGGAAAAAAAAGTTGAAACGAAAAGAAAATACCGCATCAAAAAAGTCAAAGCCGATCGTCAAGGAAAGCATCAGCCACGATCTGTATGCAGGGTATTCGGGAATCTCCAAGTGCATAGTTCACCGTCGACGTCATAAGCGGGCCCCGCGCGTGGAAAGGCCGTGGTAACAGAATCCAAGGAGCTCGAATGCGTACACGGCGCGGAGATCGGCTCCAGCGGAGTCCGGCTCTCTCGACTCTAAACCGGCCATTCAAGTATATATCCCAGCCGGACTTCGATGTCTCTCCCGTTGGTCGCCACGCTCTTTCCGGACTCTCTCCCGCGGTACTACGTGTACGCGTATTCTACTCACCTACGCTGAGCGGAGGGCTCCCCACAATGCGGGCGGCCCTCGTACCTCGACGAGCGTCGCCTCCCGATGCGTGCACACTTCCCTCGGCGTGGAGCGACGAGCGGGATCCTCGGGGAGTACACCGAAGGAGGGAGCGGCTCCCCCGAGTTCACCAAAAAACACTGCGGCGGCTTACGCGACACTTAGCGACGAGACTGGACCCGTGCACACCGTGGGCCCGGACGCGCGCACTGCTCTCACACACACCGACGGCGGGGCAATGTAGAAGGCGGCGCGGCTGCCTGCACGCCTGGCGGACGCGATCGCGCTCGGAGGTATGCCGCGGCCGACCTCGCCTAGGAGAGCCGCAGGACGGCCGCCGCCGCGGAGAGCCGACGCGCGGCGCCACCGTCCGCACCCGAGAGGGCCCCTCTCCTGCGGTCCCCGGGCAATCCCGTTACCGCCAGGTAAGGCAAGCGCCCGCACACAGGTGCGCCGGGGAGCCGTCCGTGAGGCCCCCCTCCCCTCCGACGCGACCGCGGGAGAGCCCCTTTTCTCTCCTTTTTGTCCCTCAATTTCTACGTTCCTGCGCACGCGAGAGCTTTCCTCTCGCTTTTCCCGCGGGCCATAGTAAGGGTTCTTGAAGCGGGGTGCGACCACCCTTAGAGCGTACCGCGATACCTTGATCTCACTGTCTGGATGAGGAGAACAGCGACCCCTGCTTCACCCACGTAGGTATACCGCGGGTTATAGCTCGCTCGGTTTTTCGCACTCGACCGGGTCTTACTGGTCTCTTCATTGGAATACACTAGTTGTGCGTCCAGATCTGTCATTAGGGGTGAAATCCCGGGTGAAATTAAAATTAATATTTTCTTCATGCGTACCGAAGCTGGGAGGAAATCGTTCGACTAAATCACTCGTGTATTGGATGACCAATGATAAATGTCATTTGTGTTATTTTCATTTTGTTCATTTATTTATTTATCTATTTATTATTGTATCGATCCATGTACACTTAACTTATTGGAGTTAAGCCCTGAAATGTAACTAATCATTTTAAATCCTTGGATTACGATATTACTATAAATTGACTGTGATATCTCCAAAATTCAATATTTTTATCTTTTGTTTACAAAGGGCTAAATAATAAACTATTCTCTTCTATTGTAATCGGGGGGAGAATGACTTTTCCCGGCCGTTGTCCTCGCGCAGGGACGCACCGACGTCTCGTCGAGCGCTGGCCGGTTTTGTATTAGGTGTAGTACGCCCGTCCGGTGAGTCATTACCGATCTCGCAAGTTTCTTTTGGATGAAAAATTGCCGATGATAATTATTATAGGTACATTAAATAGCGACCGGCAGCTTCGCGATGGTAATGTTGAGTGCGCCATGGCCTTTTCTAGGTTTGAGGGGAGCCGCCCGTGTGCTGGTCAGTATAATTTTCAATCACGCCATGACTGCTGTAAATAATCACAGAAGTTCTTTCTGAAATAGTTTCTAGACGAATGTCCTACGCGTTCCAAAACTGTTAATGTCCTGAGGAATATTTGATTGTTCAACTTCTACTTCTACTTCTACTGTTCGATATTATAGATCCATATGTATGTTTAGTAAATTAAACATAGTAAATTTATTAAATAAGACTTACATGACCTTACCGTATAATCTGTGTACCATAAATTACTAGACACCATAAATTTAACACAATCGATAAATCCTACGTGGAATGCGAATTGTTCTGAAATATACAAATCCGATCAGAACCTAACGTAGAAAGGTTACATTAACAGTTGGTCTGGTACATCGCGCGGGAATAAAAATATCACTTTATTCGTTGTGCCGTATCGCTCGAGGGATAGTACGAGTGTAAAAGAGTATACAGTTAAACGTTTGATACTTTTCCTTTGTCTTATTTTGGTTTTTACGCTATTTTTTACGACTGCTAATTCAGTGTTCAGCCACTGAAAATTCATTGTTCGACGCAGTGGCTTTGTCTCGCATTTTGTAAAGTTTATGACAGTATAAAATTGCTTAACTGACGGTAACACTGTACTACCTTGCATTTTTGATATGATACTTCGCTTTATCAGTATGATCCTCGTTATCTTTTTAAAGTATCTTTTTAAATGTAAAAACTGCACGTCGCTTTTAAGCGACGGCTGTTAATTAATGCCGATGACAAATGTAACTTGAATTTCCGTTTTGGAAATGTCCGCGGGGAACTTTATTAAACCCCTGAGTAAAATCCCACGCGTAATTACGCACGCATTTAAGGTCACTTTTAATAATTTATGGTCTGCAATTATTATGACATTTGGTGCGGACCTAATGAGCAGATTTTGTTCAAGTTAAGGGTTTACAATTGCGGTAAAATGTCTTGTATTAAGAATTCTTTACGTAGTTACAGTAAAACGTTACAGAAGTTCAACAAGCCGATTGATGTCCGATTTTATCAGGCTCACAATGTTAAAACTGCGTACATTTATTCAAAATAATATAGGTATAACATTAAATTTAATATGCTTACTGAAATTTTCGTGTTAAAGACATTATAAATATCACAAATTGCTTAAAGTGCAAAAATACATTTCGTTTTATTTATATTCTCTTATAGTGACTGTGCTTGCAAGCTTTTCTGCAAACTATTGCTAGGTGACGAGAAGCTTAACGCTTGTGTAAACATTAATTTATTTATGTATCTGATAATTAAATTTCATGAAAGCCATTAGTTCGCTTTCTTGGAAATTATTATTTTTTGCATAATAGTTTAAAAAGAAATGCCTTCGGGCACAACAAATTGTTATAATTTATGTATTTAATAAAAATACGGTCTTCTCTCGTAAGCTTTCCTGAGCCGTAACTAAGTAACGAGTGTTGACAACGCTTGTCCAAACATTCATTTATTTATGTGCCTGCTAAGTAATTTACAAGAGAGTTATTGGTTTACTTTCTCAGATTTTATTATTTTACGTATTCTAATTGTGTAAAAAGAAACGCACCCCTTCCACGATTACGTGGAAACCAGTAGATAGTAGATTTCCATAGATGCGCAAAAAACACTAACAAACAAAAGGTTTATTTATTCAAGTATTCATAGTATGAGATATTTTAATTTAATTAAAAAACTGCAGTTGTTAATTATTGGGCTATGTTCATATTTGTTGAAATATTGCATAAATATATTGATTTTAAACAAAAATTATTTTGCATAATAATTATTTGAATTAATTATTATGCAATGTTTATTTGGTCCTATACAGTGAAAAAACCAGGGACCATTACGCTAATCATTTTTTTAATTACTGCTTTATGGGTTTTAGCAAGAAAATTTTATTTAATTTATAATTCAATCGTAATGTACTTTTTCATTTCATTTAAAAGGTATGCAGCTACATTTAAAAGATGCTACTTTTATGGATTACCTAAAAACGGTATGCTATACTCTTTTAAGAGACTATTCGACTAATCAAATGGCATTTCACAGATTCATCCGATGCTGTCCATCCATTACCCGCTGACTTATTGTCCCTTGAGAAAAATCATGCACCAATGTTACAGTTCGTATAGTAATCGCTCGAATATAGATTAAACAGCGCCTTACCATTCAAGTATCATGCGTGCTCGACCGCGTTTCATGCGAGAAAGTAGTTTACTCGACGCAATTTTTCATCCGTTCTAGAGGTTAAAGGCTCTGCGTCTCGCATTTTTATACGAGCACGGTCAACTTTCCTTACGTAAAAATAAATAATTGATGTCGATTCGGGTTATAGTGTCATTGGTACCGATCATTATGGAATTTCGAAGGTAATAAATAATAATTATAAGAATTTAATTTAGTACCCATTTATAATCAAATTCTACATTCCGTAATACTTGTTTATTTATTATTTTCTTTATTAATTTCGGTAATTTTCACTGTCAAGATTCTACTCATTGATTTTAATTTAAACTGCACCAGGAAGGGTGTAATTAAATCAATTTCACGTAAAAGTTAGTTTAATTAGCTATTTGAAAAAAGTACTATCAAATAGAAATTTAAAGAGGATCTTATCTCAAATAATATAATATAATTAATCTTTTTCTCAGAAAGAAAATCAGAGAAAAATACGCTTACGAACTCTGTATGATAAAAAAAAATCCGATGCCAATAGATTGGCAATTATCTTCCTCAAACTTAATTTTAGTCTTTGTTTTCTTAATTAATTAATAATAAACTTTTCTGATTAAAATTTCTACATAATTTTGTATTAACCGACTTTTCGGCCAAATGTCTTATTTTGTGAAAAAGGTCGGCTTTATCACAAAATTCCCTCCTTTGGACAAAAAGGTCAAAAAGCCAACTATTTGCTGAAATTCCTTCCTTTTGGCCAAATCGGCCCAAAGTACATGCACTATATTTTGTACACAATAACAGGACTTTTTACCCAAAAGTCGCTCTTATATCCAAAACGTGATCTTCTGAAAATCGGAAAAGAAAAAAGAAAAATTCACCAACGTAATCAAATATGGATTTCCTATGCAAAAAAATTGTATACATCATCCAAAACACCTGAAAACAAACTTCTAACACGTTCGAGGTTGAACTTTTTTCCCTCAAAGCTAGGAGGAAGCAAATACGGGAAAAAGAGATTCGCCTGCATCGAAAAGGCAGAGAGAGACCGTAGAAATTGGAGCGACTCGATTTCGCTGACACCGCCTTCGATCTCCGCGGGGATAAAGGAGCGCATCGGCATCCCGAATAGACCGAGCAACGCCGCTTGCTTTCGCCTCTTCCGCGAACAGTGTCGCAGGAGTGTGTATAAAAGAGGAGGGACAAAAAGACGCGGCGCTTCCGCAAATAAGGACGCGGCGTCGGGCAGCTCGTCGTCGACGGATCGGCCGTCGCCTGCAACGAAGACTCGCGCGTGATACCCGTTACTCACTTTCCGTGGGCCGACGCGGCACTTACACGTGCCTTTACACGCGTAAATTTGAAAAGTGCACCCGGCCGTACCGTTACATTTATTGACTTTAAAAGTTATGGCCCGAGTACGCGCGGCGCGCAATAGGCGCTCCGCGGCCCGAGCGTTTTAATGGGGCCCGCGGGGCACGCGCGCACAAGTACGCAGGCTGAGGCGCGACTCGAAATTCCGCGCGACCCGCATTGACGATTTTCGACACTTAGCTTAGGTTGGATGTAAGAATAGCTGGATTTTTGGCCTACTTTCTGGTTTTTTTTTTTAATTTGCTTTCGGCGGTTTATGAGCCTTTTTCTCGTTTTGGTTCAATCTTTTGTTTATAATAATAGTTATTTTGCACAATTTGTTATTCACGTACGTTAATTAGTTTGTTTGTAAAATAAAATGAAATAAAAATGGTAAATAAAAATTTCGTTTTACCAGACTTAGGTTCTAACCACCTGTTGCTATAAACTGCAGTTCCCGGAACAACTGATGGTACTATATACACTGCCGGTAAGTAGGAACTCACCTGTACCAGAGAAACGCTTACGCGAGGATGGTATTCGTAATTTGTGACTTTATCATATTGGAAGGTAGAAATAAAAGCCATGAGATTTTAGCCAAGTATTCTTAAGACGACAGCAAGTGCATCGGATATCTGTAAGATGACGCTATTGAGTCCTGATTTGTTCAATACTTACCCAATTGTTTGTAATTACATCAAAGAATCTCTCTCTTTTTCTTTCTCTTTCTAAGATTTTATTTCGCTAAAATAATAGTTATAAGTCAGATTATACTACCACGTAGTAATAAAAATAATTGCTTAAAAATAAATTTTTTCCTGAACATTCAATTATACAAATTGTTTAACCTTTTGATAATGTACATACATAAAAAAGTAATTCTTAAAGTTTTTTAACTTCTTTTTATTATAGGGAACATAAGTTATCTATTAAGTATCATCAAAATGTACATAAATATTTATTGACAAACATTTTTTATAAAAAACATGCATTTTTGGACGATTTTGGTGGTAGTCTTATCTTAAAATGATAAAAAAATTGAAGTTAATAAATGGATTTAATTTAGTTACAAATAATTATCGCTGCTATAATTATGATCAATGCGGTAAAACTTAGTCCGCCCACGAGGCGCAGATAAAAACTAAACGACCATTTAAAGTTCACATGTGTCCCCCGAGTGGCGCGTAATCGTAACATCGAATTTTACTTTGCCGGAACACGACTCGGAAATTAGATTAGCAAACAGTTTGGGTGGCTCGCCATATTTCCCGATAAAATTTCATTGCGCGGCTCAATAAAATTATAAGAAGCGATAAAATCTGTTCCAACCAGCGGCTCGATAAAATTTGTACAATCGATCGAAACAATATTTACACTGGCAAAAGCGGTTCATTCGTGTGTGCGCGCGTCGCAACTTAATTGCAATTCCATCGGGCATCGATAAATTTAATTCTTATTCTTCGAACGGTCGAATATATTTTCACGGAGCGTCATCCATAAGAAGTATCAATGTGACGGACGAGTGCGATATTGAAGGTACAGCCTGGGTATTAGCTCGGTTAAGCCGAACCTTTTGATTGATATGGATGAGGCGTTCGACGTTTGATATCCGCTCGATTTCAAATGGAAAATCGACTCTCGGATTGGGTTTGCACGTGAGTCGAAAGTCTAGCCTGCCGCTGCTTTTCCTTCGCTCGCATTTACATTATCTCCTCGAGCTTTTGCCATTTCATGTTTCCACCCACTTTCATCTGGAATATTATTAAGTAGCTTAGAATATCGTTAATGTAGTTATCAAAAAAGTACTTTAATACTAAAAAAGTGTAATAAAAAAAATTTTTAAATGTTTGAAATGAGCGATGAAAATAAAATTATTTTAAATTGTTAAACAATTATAGAGGTTACAAGTTAAATGAAAGTTTTTATTTTAACGAGTGCTGTTTTTATTTATATTGAGGTAAATGGGTCGCAATCGGAGTGGATCAATACAATTTTTTGATAAAATTGAGTGGCATCTTTTTAAAAGATACTCAATATAAGATAGGTGAAACCTATAATTTTCAGAATTATTTTAACATTTCCACCAGTGCGTACATATTGTCTTATGAAGTTTTATGTGTTACATAAAAATTACATTGTTAAAAAAAGCAGAGATAATACATAAAACCAGAATTACGTTACATAAATCTTTAGTGTAAAAAAAATGGTATTCATTTCCATAATCATTGAATAATTTAAAAGTTTAACTGGATTCCCGTAAATCGGGCTCATGAAACTTCAATCAAATTATTTCCGCCGAGCGACGTATTACAGAATCTATATGCCATCAACAAGAAGCCATCCCCTTGCAGAGTCGGGCAGGAGAAAAAAAAGCTTAAAAAAATTCCCCGCACATAATCTCCGCTCGTTTATTAACTCTAAAATTTCCTCGGCGCACTATATCTAAGACTTTAAATCCCTCTTTCATAGCCGCAGTACTTTTAATACCGCGGGAGCAGCGAGCGAGGGCTCCTTCGAAGCACGGGAAATTTATGTCCCGGCGAGGCTCACTCCCTAATCGAATCTCTTAACATTATTATACAATGATAATAAGAATCCGCTTCCTCTCTCTCCCCCCTCAATTCGGCTGCGGTGTGTATAAGTGTACACGTGTAGTTGTACGAGGCGCGCATCGAGCGAAATAAAGCGAGCGCCCGCGAGAGGGAGGGGGGCGAACGTGTCCGAGGGGGTGAAATATCGTGGCCTCGCCGTCGCGCGTCGCAACTTAAATTGACTCGATAAAAGTTCCCGGGGTAAAACGGCCTTGGGGCACCTTCGCTCCGCAGCCTCCCGCGCTTATATCAGAAACATCTGCCAAACGTTATTACAAGTTTGAATAAAGAACGCTCGAGAGCAGCGAGCGGACGGACGAGCGCCGCAACTTTTTTTTTCTCTTCTCCCGACCGCAGCGGTGACAATGTCCCGGGTCTTTGCCGCGCGACCCCCCGGATTCTTCCCTACTTTCGCGGAGAAGCGCAGGAAGTTGCGGTGGGAGGGCCGGAGCTTCCATTTTTCTCCACGCGGGAAGAAAGTCGTCGTCACTCAATTTCCTCCCTGGGTTGGCTATGTATAATGGACTCTGGGAAGAAATTCATTATCTTTTGTGTGTTTGGTTGGCACTTTTCGTCCTACTTTTAATATTGGAATTTAATATGAAAAAGTAAATCGTTAAAAAATAGAAACAAATCTATAATAAAAACTTAAAATACTGTATAATAAAGAAAGTCTAGTCTTTTTAAAATTGGGTATAATATAAAAAATTGGTACAAGTTTTTTTGTAGATATTTCTAGAAATATTTAGCAAAAGTTATAAGAAACTATTACCACAATTTTTTTATAATATGTTTATATTACTGCCTTGAGGTTTACTAAGGCGCATTGCAAAATTAGCATTAGTCTTTTTTCTCAATGTATATAAAGTTGAAATAGACATTTACCTTCAATTTTACAGTAATATGTACATTTTAAATTTAACAAAGCATCAATAAAAATATAAACTTCAATAAACTTTAGATAAACGGAAAACAAGTTTTTTTACCAGCGGCATCGCGGTATAGAGAGATTGAAAAATGAAAAAGAATTGAATGCAACCGCCTCCATTGATGGTGCATCGGATTTTCGTCACGGATCGCCTTCTTCTCCTTAGTGCCGTGCACCTTGCGAAGAAGCCGCGGCTTTTGATCGACTCGGCCCATTCACCGCGGGGCGCGCTCCTTCGTTTTTCTTTTGCTTTTCAAGCTTTTCGGTAAGCAGTCGCAAAGGGGCCGTTGGCCTCGCGCTCCTTTTGCGCTTCTTCGCCGGTGCACTCGAGGCCTCCCTTTGTGCGATTCTAAGTAATTGAGCCGCCGGTCAGCTACGCGGACACCCCGTAAAATCGCTCCTCCGAGCCGCCGCGACGAAACCTGCTCCCTTTTCAACCCGAACAATCCTGCCTCCTTGCGCGCGGAAATTGCGCTTTTTACAACCTTATTGAAAACTTGATTTAATTCAAATTTATCGAGTGATTGGTGGAAAATGAGCGTTTCTTTTTCGTCCAGGGATATGCGAGAATAATAAATTATGTGATATCAACATTTTTTTTTTAACTAAAATCGTGATAAAATACTTCTTTGGAATCATTGTATTAAAATAATAATCATAGAGCGAATCTACTTGCACACTGAAATGATACGTTTCCAAATTTAAAATAAACAATCAATTTGTATATTAAAAGAAGATAGCAAGGATAGCAATTTTATAAAACTGATAAAAGAATAATGAATTCATGCAAAATAGAATACTACTGAATGTCGCATGAAACTCTGATTTTTCTACTTATTTTAACAAACTGCACCCTTTATTTTTCTCAACTTGTCTTTTATTTTCTCCAATCAATCTTTTTCTAATTATTCTCTAAACAAAGTCTAAAGTTTTATACGTTTTTCTACATTTTCTTTTTCACTTCTAATCCATAGGTATTGTTCTTAAGCCACTTTCATAATAATCAAGAAACTGAAGATATTCTATTAAGTTACCGTACCTCAATTCAAAATGAAATAAATATATACAAAATAATTCTATCTACGTTACACATAATCGCTTTTCATTTAGCTATATTAAAATAATGAAAACGCTGTAATCGCGTGGAAAGAAAAACATAGAATCGCCACATCGATTTCCAGGAACGATGATTCAATTAGAAAAGCGAGGTGCAAAAGCCACGTCGCTCGAGTTTGCTCGCGGGAAAGAGGCGCGCTCGAGCGCAGCGCCAATAACCGTGGCGCTCGGGGCTTAATTATCGCGGAATTGCGCAATTTTGGTATTGTCGACAAGACGCGCGAGGCGGAGAGCGCGCGTACGGGGAGGGGAACGGAGGGCCGCGGCTGCGCTCCGAGTCGCGCGCATGCACTGCCCATTAGTAACCGAATTAATTAGGCAAATCGCTGGTCGCGCGATGCAGTTACAATTAATCTGCGCTCCCCCGTCGCTCCCCCTACCCCGCCGGCTGGCACCCTCTGCTGCGAACCTATTACACTATATCGCTAGGCAGGTACACCGCGAGTATGGCCGCGCGGAGAGAGCAGAGAATACTCGCGGCTAATTCCGCTTGGTTAAGCCGCCTAATGACGGCTTTGTTTGTACGATGCACTTTTTAAATGGGGTGTACCTGTACCGGCCGCTAAAGGATTCGAATCGACGGCTTATTAAATCGGGTAGCGATAGTACGGTGTAATAACCAATCGAAAGAAGAAAATGTTTAAATGATAATTTTATTCAGATATGATCACGTATTTTCCAGATTCATTATAAATGCGCGAATAAGAACTTTATATATCACTTTTGCGGTTGACAGAAATTAATGAATTAAAAAAAATGATTTTTATCAATAGTTTTCTAGGCTCGTCAGTAAGGTATTTTTAAGTTTTGAATTTTAAATTCAATAATATAACAATTCTATTGCCTTCAAGACCCTGAGAAACTCCTTGCAACCTCAGATTATTTCAGGTATGGAATGACTTATCTCGTGGACTGTTTAAATTTTATTACAAGTCAAATAATATCCGTAACCATTTATCTCGTACGAAAAAATGGCTGTGGCTTTTTTTATGTATAACACTAAAACACACCCTTATGTGGATCTTCAAGAGAGCTTTTGACACAGTAATAGAGTTGAAATTTGAGCGTTAATTCGTTCCTAAGCTCAGTGCAGATATTCGGCGATTACACGCGGCACAGCATAATCTGAATTTAAATGCGCGCGGAGTGTGATTTGTGTTGACTGCGCGCTTAGGTCGAAATTGCCTCGGCCGTGCGGCTGCCTGTAAACGCGCGCGCCGGATGATTAGGCCTTATTGACGTTTTATTCGTTAAATTGTAGTTTCAATGGCATTAAACTCAACGACCGAATTAGCGGGCGCGTAATCTCGTTTGACTCCAGTTTTCGATTTTGCGCCGTCGTATACACCATTTTAAACAATCAAGCTTGTTTTTCTTCGCACCTGCTTTCTATTTCTTTAACGATGTAGAAATACTGATTAAATAATTTAAAAAAAGTGTAGTTGAATATTGTTTCCTGAAAATATTTTGATCGAGGGAAAAAACTATTGCGCGAAAAATTGGAAAGATTTTGTCGCACAGTGTGTTGTCTCGTAAAGTATAATTTTTCACATTGTTCGAACGTCCCATTTGGATTTTCCGTCTGCGGTAAGTGTAATATAACGTATATAAGGATCGCGACTGCGATAAAGGTACGTACTTATTTATTTCGCGGCGAACCGAAGCGAATAGCGGAGACGTGATGCGGAAACGATATCTCGGTATGCGCGGAATAACAGAGGATCCGTACAGTCTCTTGGACAATTTTATCTTCAAACGATACTATCTTCTTTTCGGTATTATAAAAATCGATAAAAATATTTTATGCAATATCGCGCACACCGTATTGCGGATAAACTGTGTAAACTGCATTTTTGCACTTCTGTCAAAATTGATTTTATTTTAAAAATCGGCTTATTTTATTCTTCAGTCTCTTTTACTTTTACAATGTACATAGAAAAATTAAATATATAATCAAAAGGAATTTCGAATTAAACTATTTATTTAATATGAGAGCGTTTGCAGTGAGAGGAATATACATCTTTCAGAGAGATTTAAAATTTTAAACTGCAACCTTTTATTAAATCTAAATAATTAGAATTTTTTTATACAAAAAAATTGATTTTTCAAAGAATTGCCAAGTAACGTTGAGCGTTTACGACACTCGTAACGGAAAAAGTGGCTCGAAAAATTTTGCCGACCGACTGTACGGTGCATATAGCGGGCGCGTTTTATATTCCAATGAACGGATCGCGCGACGATGTACATCATGCGGATTTCAAATCGAAGCGTCGCTTAGTCGAGCGTAAAACACATTTATTCGCGCGAATTCTCCCTCGAGCGGGAGCGCGGGCCACTATGTATATTCATACGTGCTCACGTGTGCGCGGCCAATCGGATCGACGGACGAAATTTCGCTTTTAATGCAGTTTCGCGCGAACGACTCCCGCGCACATCGACGAAAAAAAAATTCATTTTATAGCACCGGCAGTAGTCTAATTTGCGGGGGCGTAGCCGCGAATGTTAATATTCGATAAAAAATTCCATCGCTCTGAGCGGTTCCCATCGATGCCTGACAATACCGTGTGTCCCGCGCGTGTAAAAGTTATGTGTGACTCAAAAGGTCGATATAAATATGCGGTATCTTTCAATACTATGGAAAGAAAGATTCCAATTCCGTTCTATCTGTGTGAATTTAGTAATTTAAGAATGTACATAGTCATACAAATCAATTAATTTATTATTTATTTTATTTTAAAATGTACATTCAATAATGTTAACAATCATTCAAAAGCATGATTTGAATCACACTTTTACAATTTTACGAAGTAGTAATAAGTTTTTTCCATTTTTTCGTATTTTTAAACTCTTAAACTCTAATGTGTTAAAATAAATATTACTGCTATTTTTTTAAATTTTATAACAATTTTAATGTTGATAAGTATAGCTGAATGAATTTAGCCTCTAACAGATGATTTATTCCGACAAAATGTTAAAGATTGCTTTGCAAGCCATCAGAACTGCGCGAAACAGAAAAAAATTGAAGAAAAAAAGCTTTTAACGAAAGATATGAAGCAACAAAAGTATACGGAACAGCCGGCGCGCAATAAAATCCGTTCTCACGGCTCTTTCGCCGGGGCTTAATTTCTCGAAGAAAACTTTTTCCATATCAGCGGCCCATTAGGAAGCCATTCGCGTCGGGGGCCCGCAGATCCGCTCGCGTCGGCGAGAAATGGTCGCGGCTCGGGAGAAAAAAAAAATGGAAGGCCGCACCGGCAGGTACGTACATCTCCGCGCGCGGCGTCGTCCAAGGAAAAGGCGGAAATCGCGAAAAAGGGGGAAAATGGTAGCCGCTGTAAAAAGAGAGAAGCCGCGGCCGCGCGCGCGTGGGTGTACGGCGCGCTCCGGCGAGATTTAAAAATAATTCCCGCGCGCGCGCGGGATTTTTATTCGCGAAAACGATTTGCGAGCTGCAGCAGCAGCGGCGCGCGGGGGTGCCCCGCGGAGAGAGTGGGAGCTCGCGCGGGAGAGGCAGAGGCGTCCGAATGGAATTGAGCGCGGGATAATTGTTTCGAACAATCCCGAAGGCGATCCGGGAACGGCGCGAACGCGCGCCTGGCCGCCGTTGCCATGGCTACGCCGCGGAGCCGCCGATTGGCCGGCGGTGGGGGTGGTGGGGGGTGGACCGAGGGTCGGATTGGTGGCCGAGCCGAGGTGGGCGGGACGAGCGGAGGGAGCGAGCGGCTGGGAGGGGGTGAAGGTTCGAGCGGCGTGAGTACCTTGCGGTGCACCGCGGGCTACGCCTCTTCCGTCGGCTTGCGGCTTCGTCCGTCTCTTTCTCCCACGTGTCGCGGGATCCCCTCCAAGATCGCACGGGGCATCATCCCTACCCCGTGGCGAGCGGCTGCGAGGGAAGGAAAGGAGAATCATTTCATTTTTATTATCGCGCGAGCCGAAGGTGCGCGGAGGCTTCGGAGCCGCGCGAAGGAGGAGAGGAGGGCATCGATCCACATTACCTGCTAATTTCGCCTTATTACCCGGAGCGGCTGCGAGCTGACTCGATTTTTCAGTTTCGTACGGGGGGAGGGAGGTTGCTGGCACGAGCTCAGCGCTCCTTGATGCGATGCGACTTCTTTCTCTTATTCGCTTTTTAAAGGGGAAGCTTTTTTCAGTACCCTTTTAGCTTCAAACTTTGTGCTTGTCTTTTTTTCCAGCAGTGCAGGTGTATAATGAGATTGCTATCGGGAGCTATTGATTATGATGGGATTATTATTTTACATTGATGCTCTATTCTGCGGTATCAGCTCTGCTAATGGGTAGGGATAAGGTTTCAGGTTTCAAAATTTTTTTAGGCTTTTTCTTTTAATAGTATATTTTACAGCCTAGCGGCTCGGAAACATAACTTTCCGACCTAGGCTGTTTCGGAAACATTGCATTTCCGGCCTCCCTAGGCTGTAAAAAATCGTACGCACCAAGGGTGGGAATAAAGAAAGCTTTAGATCGCATGTAAATTGTCGTTCGAGGCAAAGCCAAGACATTCTTTATTTTCCCTCCCTAGGTACGTAATATACTATTTTATTAGCTGCTTCAAATAATAATACTATAGTTGAATATATTTTTTATTCAATGGCTTTTCGAAAGATGGAAACTTGTTGTAAATCAGTAATGTTCCCGACAAAATCGAGAAATTACGCAAGGGAAAGAGACACAATATTATAAACCATTTTCATTTAATTTTCTTTTATTATTTTTTCATTTATCAATAATGCAAAAATTCTTTATTAACGTTTTTGATTAAAATCGAGCTGAAAACGAGCCTGCTTTTTACTAATCTCTTTTGTAGCACCTATACATCGAAGTTCGTTTTTCTTTAATATATAGGTACTTAATATAATTCGAACACATTTCATTACAATAAAATCTTCAGGACATTTTCACTATGTAATTACTATTTTACAGTAATAAATGTAATTATTGATTAATACAATTTTCAAAATTGGCTAAATTTAAATAAAAAGTTAAGCAAAATTTAATGAACCATATACAAGGCCTCGATATTCGCCCCATTATTCGGATGAATTTAAATGAGATACTTACGCCCCAACACATTGAAAAGCATATGCGGGAGTCATTTGACGCGGGGAGGAGAGCTTTCGCGCATCGATTTGCCATAAAACGGAATTTTTCAAACAGTGCCGACACTTCATCATTTTTTTCCTCGGCAGTTAGCTCGCTCGCGCGCGCGCGCAAGCACGCGCGCCGTAAATACATCGTCCGCGAGGAGTTAAACGTCGTTTTCTTAAATAAGTCACATATTAATTTTCGAGCACGCAAAGACGCTGCGGCCCGCGTGGGCCCCGGTATAGCGAGAGATTAAAATTAATAATTTGTAACGATAGCCCCATAAAAACGTCCGGCGTCGCAATTAATGCCGCGCGCGCGCGAAGTGCTTGGGCCCCGGACGTCAGCTGCGAAATGCACACACTCGCAAGCTGCGCCCGATTCGCGCCTCCGCCGGTACGTTGGCCGCTCGTCTTCGCTCCTCCGGGCACGCGCAATTAAGCCATCGAGTTATAAAGATGTATGGATATAATTACTCCTGCACCCGTGGCTTGGGAAAAGGAACGAGGGACAGAGGGAAGCGGGGAAGAAAGTTCATTGGCTATTATGAGCTTTAAAAGCATGTAAATGCTTTGAGTTCAAATGTAATGTAATCACTTTTCTGAATTACGATTGTGTTTAAGGGTAATTTCCTTTTATTACTCATCGCGGACGTAAATAAATAAGATGATAGCCATAGACTTGACCGGTAGATTACAGGCGATTCTGTGTTTCATTAAATTAAAAAGTATTGTTTAAAGTTGAATAAATAAATAAGACTTTTTTGCTTACGACTAAAGTTTACTGTTTTTATGATTAAGGTAACATCTGATTAAATAAGTCTGTCTTTTTAATGAAAAAGAAAGTTCTCTTTGCTGTATATGTTGTATTCTAAAAGGAATTAAAAATCTGAGCTTCATAAAGAACATAAAAACTTCTCAGTATGCGAGAAAGGGAGAAAAAACCGCTTATTCGAGTGAATAGTCGAGTACCTTTTCTCTTTCTTAACTACTTTCATACTTTCACAGGTGTTAAGCTTAACGTAGCTATATAAATTACTCTAACGAATCCAGAGAAACATCGCTTTATAAAACAATAGAGAATAAATTACATCATTCATACTAAGCTATTTGCTCACGTGCTTACAAATCTTATTAACTAATATATATAGTTCTCAACTACGTATACTTGTACATTTCTTTATAAAATGATACTGTTTATATGAAAAAGGATATCATTACTTTATTTGTAAGCTTTCACGTTATTTTAAAGCGATTTTACATCTTCTTCACAATGGCCCTTTGTAAAGGTTCCTTATACGACGCAAGAAATTTCATTCTACTTCTTACACAAAAAATATCTCCCGCCGTATTTCTGAAAATTAAACTTATCTTGACTTGTTTTAAATATGCATTATTATGCATAATACCTTCAACTTCTCTATTTCACTTTTACCGATTATATACCTATTATTGTTTCCTAAATAGGTGTTTATAGTAAACACTGTTTACTTAGCCAGCGACGATTACAAAGCTAAAAATTGACCCCCCTCATTAAAAATACTGCCACAAAACGACAAGTTCAAGATTGGGCTCTATTTGCACAGTAATCCGCGGGTCAATTGACACTGGTGTACAAGACTCGTGTTGAAATGGAAAGGTCGCCGGAAATGGAAGCGTGCAGCGGCACGAGGGTCCTCCAGAAAGCCGAGGGGTCGGCGGAGGACAATGAAAAGAGCAAAGGACGGCGGGGCTGCGGGTGCGCAGTTTGATGAGTTACAGATAGGGAAGGGGGAATCCCCCCGATGAACCGAACTCGGGGCGAATCTGTATGTACGCGCGTCGACGCATTACAACGATCGAACAATGAGCTCTTCAAGCCGGGTTGCGGCATGTATCAGCGCCGCATGTCGCCGCCGCTGTCGAGCTATTTTTCTCCCGCTTCGCCCGGATACACCATACGACACACGACTGCTGATGCGAGTGAACGATTTAGCAGGGGTAATTGCTTGCTTTGGCGGATCCTTATAGCGTGTCAACCTCTTTTAGGCGGCTTCAATTGAATTGCGTTATTTTTCAAATTGATATTCAAATATTTTTATGATTTTTTTTTATCGAGTGATGTAAAAATGTGCATTTTTTTTAAACACGACTAAAAGTTTACTGCAGTGTAGAAAAAGACCCGGACTGTATACTTTTTACCAGAAAATTTTTCTCAGTGTACAAATTAAAATGACCTTTCTTGTAATTTCGATTGAATAAAACTCGCATACAATAAGTATTATGTCACTGTTGATTGCGCAGCACTGAACTAAATCTCCACTAAATATCCAGCATAATTAGAAATAAATACCGCATTAAGCAATAGAAAATACCATTGAGTTTGATTGTTTATTCATTACCATTGAGGTGGATCTTAAAGTATAAACTGATTTCGATTGGTTCTAAAGTGGCAAATCCAATTTTAATACTTTTAAAATGTCATTTGATTATAGTGATTCATTAATTTTATTGCTCCATAAAACTAAAATTTTCTTTATTCAAATTTCTAGTGCTCTCATTGATAAGTAATAATTTTCTTCGATTAATTGTAAGAAAAGTGCTCTAATTCACATTCACAAAAAAAACTTAAATCTGTCAAGGCAAACACCCATAAATAATAGAACAATTGCTAATAACAGATATCGAATGGCGCATCTCTTTTCAAATCCTTTGTTTTTTTCTTACGCAACCAGCACAGCTGGATGACAAAAGCACGAGCACCCGTTCACAATGCTCACTCCTCAGCCGATCGGGCCATCGCGCGGTACCATGAACGATCGGCGTGCAAGCGCCGCAGCTCCCAATCGGCAGTCATCTCTCGCAGAAGTGCATTATCGCCGACTCGGCATCGGGCCGGAAAAACTCCGGTGAAAAATAACGGGGGAAAAAGCGGCGCAGCCTCGCGGAGCCCCTTCGGCATTGTCGTCGCGCGGCAGACCCCGCTGACGATCTGCTGCGTCAACCCCATCCGCGCGCGCTCCTCTGGGGACCGAGCCCCGCTCCGCGCGACGTCCGAGATTGATGAGTCCGATAGCGCCCGCACGTCGGGCCGCCTTTTTCCCCGGCGCGCGATAATGCAACGCGCGGCGTAATTTCTCCGTCGCGCGGCTGCCGCTCGCGGTTCCGTTGTCGCCTCCCCCGCCGCAGGGGACCGGCCGCGCGGCTGCGCTCGGAAAAGAGCCGAGGAGAGAATTAATAGAGCGGACGTCGCTTCATTGATTGCGCGAGGAGCTGGAATTTTTTATGAGCCAACTTCTGCGCCGACGATGATTGCGTGCCGGGACTTTTGGGAGGCGTCGTGCGCTCGCGATCAATGGAATTATTCGGAGTGGATGCGTGTACGTATTGTTTGATGGATTTTATTTAAATAGATTTGAGGGATTGAGCTGGATGGTGTATGAATATATAGGGGTCCGTTAATCTTAAAATCTGTGTAGGATATAAATAATGTATTAATAATTATCTTTTTATTCAAAGAAATATTTATTAAAAAACAGTATTTTCTTAAAATATTTGTTTTAAAAAACTGCGATTTATAACGTCAAATGTTCACGCTTTTCATTTAAATTTGAATAAGTGAAATTCATTCATTCATTCATCCATATTCGAATATTTTATATTTATATATGTTAGTGATTCAGGTAAATGTCAGCTTTAAAGAATTAAAAACGTTATCTGGACAAATATTTAATTAGTTTAAACCCTCCAAAAATTGCAATGGTGCTGCATTAATCCACTGTGTGCAGACAACGACGAAAAAAACCACAATCTCAGCTGGCGGTGCTTTAGAAACGATTTTCCGGGTATCGGTGAATCCATTTTCCTGGGGGGGTGAGCCGCCACCGCGAGCCTCGTGATTTATTCAGCCGCGTTTGCTGCATCCCAGATAGAAAAGCAGCGCTGCCGGAGGCGCCCCCGGAATTCGAGTCGTTAAAAAATAATCACCGAATTAAATCGAGTCCGCCGCTCGGTGCAAACAACCCCCCGCTAAGTCTCTTGCGCCGACCCCCCTCTCCTCCCTCGAACAAGTATATATACATGTAGTTGCGGGAGAGAGAGAGAGAGAGAGACTCGGGGGCCTAGAGGCGAACCCCCCGATAATAGATGGCACCCTTGGGTACCGCAAATGAACCACGAAATGCTGCTGCTGCTACTGCGACCTGCAACCTGTCGTTGCTCCCGCTCCCTCTCCTCTCCCCCTCTGCTCTCCTGCTTTAAGAGGAATGGCGGCAGGGAGTTGGAGAAATTAAGCGGATGCGCGAAGCGGCACGGATCGAGCGAGATATACTCTTTTATTGCTAATCTGCTCAACTTTTTCTACTTGTGGGTTTATGCATTCATCAGCGTTTTATTTTAATTTAAGTCGTTGCGCTTTACTGCGGTGAATATCTTGCCCCAGTGCTTGGTGCAAACAGGCAGCTGCAGACGTGAATGAAGCTTCAATTAAAATTGTGTCCACACTTTATTTGAGGGTCCTATCATTTATTGCAAATAAAGAGATTTTTGAGTCTGCTATTAGTTGACTACACGTTAAAACTTTTTTAAAACATATTTTTCATGCACAATCGTAATAAGTTATAATAAATTGTAAATAAGTTATACATTTCTTGAATGTTACTTAATATTTAATAAAAATATAGGTGGCTAATAAAACAGTGGAAGGTATTTCCTCAGAAAGAATTTCAGTCACGTAGGTAATCATTATGAAATACGACGATAAAATGTACACACCCAAACGGCGACGTGTACGAACATCGATGAAAAAATATTTTTCTCCGAATGATATAACACCGGATTGGGTGTGATCGCGGGCGTCAAGAAAAAGCGGCGCGCAGCCGCGGGAGAAGAAAGAGGGGTCGCGGGGGTCAGAAAGCGAGATAGAGAGAGAAGAAAGGAGCGACGGACCATCTGGCCGTCCTTGGGTCGCGCCGCGGCATACGTGTATATAGATTCTCGCCTATTTACGAGTCTCCAATGATGCGACACCCTTATGCGCGCATGATTCAGAACGAAAGCGACAGATCGCCACGGCCCGATGGCCAGGTCCAGATAAGGCGCGGCGTTTCGCCGCGACTGCGGCTCCTATATTATTATTCGCTCGACTGTTTTGCCGATCGCGCGCTCCAGATAAGCGATTCGATTTGCGACGTTTTGCCGCGCGTAATTAGATACCGAAAATCTAATGAAATTGTAATGCGGGATTTGGAGATGTAGCATTTTTATGAGCTTTTCCCGCCTAGTCCCCTTGCGTTCAACTGTATTTATGGGAATTTGTAATTGAGATTAAATAAAAACTTATTCAAGCGAGACTTTTATTTCCATTAAAATGAATTATTATGCAGCCATATTAATGTACGACGCGTGGAGAGACATCATATTACATATAGTATACTGCGAGAATCATGTATACTGTATTTAAGATTTAACATTTGTCTATTAAGTTACGTTTAAATGCTATCTTCACAATATTTCATCCTCTTTTAAGAAAACGATGGTGAAAAAAGAAATTTGATTCGTTATAAGTTCATGACTTGTCCTTCTGAAATAAAAAGAAAATTTGTTGAAAATTAAGTGTTTTTCCGAAATTTATGAAAACTGGAGATGAAGTAACTCAGTTATATTAAAAGAAGGATAAAATAAGTTGAGATTCATATTTGTGTACCACAAGGCGCAAGAGCGAGACACCAAACGTTTATACATAAAGAGGCGATTAGGATTTTTTTCTATTTCCTATCGAGCCGAGCAACATAAGGCGCCGTCGACGCAGCGCGGCCGTACTTGACGATCCGTGGCGATCGCATAATACGAATTCGAGACGGCAGAGATAAGGCATTATGATTTTAATGCGCCAAATGTCGTCCGTCCGCCGGCGTATAATCGAGCGTGAAATTTGAAAGTTTCGAGCGCGGGCTCCGGTCATCATAACTTCTGCCTCGTTTCACGCCACTTTTCCGAAATCCGAGGTTTAATGCACCCGCGTGAAGGGCCGCCGCGACTCCCGACCTCGTTTGGGCGTTTCCGTGTCGCATTCGTCGGCCGGGCCGACCGAGCGTGGATTATGCGCGCATATGCCCGCTGCTCTGGAGATCAACCCCGGTGCCTCGATACATTTAAAATCCTTTGTAACGATAATTCGCCTCTTGTAAATTTCACTCGGTTATGTAGCTTCGAGAAGTGGCCTAATCAACCGGTCAGAAATATTTCTTCGTTGCGACGTTTTTATTATTTTGTGGAATCAATTCAATGTTTATTAATTGTTTTCATCCATAATTCAATCGATAACAAATTTAGTTGAATCAATGAAATGATTCATTACAAATATTTCTTTGATCAAAGATTTCTTTAATTCAAAGAAATCTTCGTTACTTCAAAGAAAACCTTTTTTAGCGCAATGAATTATTCTTTCAATCTAAGAATTATTTAATAGTCCCAGTTTCTTATGAAGTATTTCATTGATGGAATGAAATTAATTTTCTCAGTGTACATTTGGAAGTGGCAACAGGACATACTTGCCAGCTAATTTCACCCTTTATAAAAGGTTATTATAGGGGGAGGGGGTTTCACTTGACGATACCTTCCTATATAGGCGGTGTAATGCACTTTTCAGCCGGAAATTTGATAAAAAATAATTTGGCCTCATTATCCGCGCCGAGCTTAAAATCATTACTCATTGTCAATGTTCGGGGGTGAGTAACCGCGCCGGCGGTATAATTCAAAATGACGATAAATATATCGCTCGCCTAATGCCGCGGCGATAAATCACGACGCGCCGATGTCCCAATAATTCACTATCGTCATTTTCGAGCGCGCGTCGCTCGCGCTCGCCGCATTTCTTCATTAATCCGCGGGAAAATCGAGCGCGACAGAGCAGCGCCGCGTTAAAATCCTGCGTATAAATCCCGATCGGCGCCGCGGCCGAACGAGAGGGTCCGATCGGGCGTAACTCACGATTAGCGCTTTTCGCGATTTTCGGGGCGCGACGAGGGACCGTCAGTTTTAATTTGAGCCGCGAGGGCCGTCGGACGCGCTTCTGATTTTTCGCGAATTTACGGCCGGCGACGCATCGGTGCGTTTGATTTATCGCTGCCGCGCGGATACGTCATGCGTTTTTCCAACTACTTCGGAGGAGATTAAGCGCGATGTCAATGTTGAACTAGTGCTGACGTATGATTAGCTTGAACCGCGGCCCGTTCGTTCGGTTTTATGGATGGTTAACGTAGATGAATAGCTTAATTTCATGATTGCACGCATATACTGGAGATTGTGATTTCTGTAGTTTCCTGAAATTACGGGATTAAAGTATTTACAGTAATATAAAATTGTGTTGCTTACTCGACTTAATTCCATTTTTCACTTTTTCTTCATATTTGTATTACGTATTTATGCTACGTAAGCTCGATTTGCGAAAAATGTAGTAATTAATACTCGAGTATAATTTTATGAGAATACTTAATAATTCAATTTTCGAATTATATTTTTGTCTGTAAATGATAACAATTATTCAGAATTTGCTAAAAAAGTGAAATTGTATAGTTATTTTTTTAAACTCATTAATAGAATACTTAATCGTTACTGAAATTAAATAAAGCTGTAATGATTAATACATTAATTACTAAAGCGAAATAATCGACAATTAAACTACCTTAAAAATTCTTTATAAATAATGTACATTTATTTGTAATTTATAAATGTTATTTTTTAGAATTTAATTTTTTTCGGTATCTTATTAATAAAAGATAAATAAAAATGATCCCTTCCTAAAAGAAAGGATCGTTCAATTTGCAACTTAATAAACAAACAAGCATTAATCTTCCCGCCTTTGGTGCACTTGTAACGCGTTTACATAATCAAGTGTAATCAAGGGTATCTTTACGGGCTCGAAAGCGCCAGGTGTGGATCTAAAAGACTCTCACACGCGTACGAGTATCGACCGAGACGAGGCATTATGGCAGCACGAACCGCCGGAAATCGATGCGACCATCGATCCTCGGCCCAATTTCCGGGGCGCGCTGTGTGCTCTTAAAAATTGCCGATGCCGATGCACCCAGCAATAACTGACACCCTTGCAGAGCGATCGCTCAAACGCCCCGTTAATAAGCGCACCCGACGATTTGATTTCTTCGGGCAGCGAAGTTGTTGTAACCAAGTGCAGGCTACCGCGTAATTATATACCCCAATTATTTTTCACGTTTTTAAGCTGTACCTTGGAAAACTTTATTCTAATTCTACGAAGATCGAATTGTTGATTTGATTGATAAAATTCTGGTGAAATAAAATTGACTGTTTTTGAAGGATTTAAAAAAATCATTTCATCCATTTATTTGTGTCTAAAATAAACTATTTCAAAAATGCTTAATACTAGTCGGTACCTTTTAACAAGCAATGCATTTTTTTAATAAAGTTATTCATAAAATAATTAAATCAAGAATTAATTGATTACAATGATAAAATATTGATTTCCTTCGTGCCGTGATATTTTTACATAATCCTTTGAAAGAACTAAATATCTTCGATGACTCCAAAAAGAAAAAAGTAAATTGAGGTGAAATCTGGCTTGATACCGGCGAGGCACATTCCTCGACTTAAAAAATCGCCATCAATCAATCTGCCGAAATTCGCGAGTGAATTGCGCCCTCAGCGCACATAAAATGCCGCGTCGCAACATTATGCGCGGCGAAAAAGAAGGATCCGCATTTAATAAAATTACAATGCAGTTAAGGGACAATATCAGTTGAGCGGGAAAATTAACGATATTTTCCATTAAACCTGCCGTAAATTACAAACAAAAACGGGAATTCCGTTATCTCGCGCGCGTTTACGTACGATAATGCGCTCGCGATTCCCCGGCGAATTGGCGGGCGCGCGCTCAAGTGCGGGGCAATATAAAATCAGTAAGCTTTCGTAAATTTCGTTTAAACAATCCCGGGCTAAACAATTTTCCGGGCGCTGGCCAGCAGAGTAACGACACTCCAGCGGCGCGCGGCGTAAACACCGACCGAAGAGGGGGAGGATGAGGAAACGAAAGAGAGCAGAGGGAGAAAGGGAAAGAGAGAGAGAGAGAGAGAGTGAAAAATTGCGAGAGAGCAAACGAGATAGGAATGGGGATAGAGAGAAAGAGAAACAATGTAAAAAAGACGGAGAGAGATAAATAGATAAAGCGAGCGAGAGAGAGAGAGAGATGCCCGTATGCCGGCGCGTTCTCTCCCCGAGGCCTAACGTCCTATATCCACCCTGATTCGATTATGATAAATACCGTATTGTCACATAAATCACTCCCCCGATGGATCGCGATATGGCTTTTTCTCTCTGCCTCTTTTTTCCTCTTCTAAATCATTTCGACTGTGCGTTTTCGAGTGCCGCCGCGTGTTATATATATGTATACACACATCGCTCTAGGATTCCGTATATCGCTCGGACAAACTGCTCATTTGGGGATTGTCTTTTGGTGTATCGACTTTTTTTTCCTTCCCGGCTTTTAGCGCTCGCTGCCTCCTCCTTGCTATCGCTTTATCTTGAATAATAAATTTAAAAAGTTGCCTCCGCGAGACGCGCCGGGGAGAGTTTACGACGGGCGCTGCTGACATTCCCTTCGATTTTCCGGGAGTATCGCCTAACAATTTAGTCATTTTTTACGACGTCGTTCGAAGACAAATGATTCACTTGTAGTTAATTGGATTTCAAATTTTTAAATTTTTTCTCGGAAAAAAAAGAAAAAAAAAGGAATTCAAGCAAAACGTTTTTTTGTGCGAAATTGAAAGTCGGATAATCTTCGACGATTTGAAATGATATACCTCCGTCGTCTTTGATAAACGTGCAATTTAAATTTAATAAAGACGTACGCGAGGCAGTGTCGCCAAGTGCTATGCTCGGGCTTGAAGGATTTATCGCGGTCAAATATTAAATCAGGAGATATTCGCGTAATGCCGAGTTGTCGCTTAATCAATAATCAGCGAAAGCACACTCGGGCCGCGTTCAATAAAGATCTCACAGCCGCATAAACGCTTATTTTCTCGTAACAACCTCGGAGGCCGATCATTACCTATAATCGTTCCTCGACGAATCCCGAAACGATCGAGCGAGATAAAAGTGATTTATACATCATAATTGGACCTTGTTTCCGCATGAAAAACGGTGTATTCTTAATTCCTTGTAAATTCACACCAGGTACCTGCCAGTACTAATTTCTAGCACTCGCAGCTGATCGAGCGTACAAAAAAACCGTTGACCCGGGTCTTTTCCCTTTAAAAAACTTTTTTTTTATACTCGCAGGGATAGCGAGAGAGAAAGAGGCGAGAGGAAGGGGGGGAGCTGTTTATGTAAACGCGGGTGTAAGATCGGGGCGAGTGGGTGAGAAATCACGCGTCGATCGACCGCAACACGCCGGTATAAGTAAGGTGTCTATATTTATGAGGTCCCATGTGCTGGGGATGCGGACTCGTGGCTCGCGCCACCCGCCGAAAAAGCCCCGGTCCCGCTGATCGATTTACCGACAGCCCTCCTCGTCCTTTCTTCGCAGCCGCAGTTCATCTTTTTTCAAGCCTTTTTTCCGGGGCGGGTCCCTTTTAAATACTTAAAGGGTAAAAAAAATTGTTTGCAACCTGTCGGTGGTTTTCATTACGTGAACTTGCATTTTTTAATAATAATTAAACAGTACAGCTTATACAAAGCTTATACAAAGTTTTTAATACAAGTAATCGTGTTTAAAATTTGAAAAATTAAATTGATATCCAAATTTATGTTTTAATTAGTTATAGACTAGTTAGCTTTGTTACGGTGAAAGAAAAAGTTTTCTTAAAAACGTCGTAGCTTGTTTAAAGTCATTTGGAGTTAATAATTAATTAAAAATTAATATTAATATAACGGAGCAATAAATCGAGACTGAGGTAGCAACGTGCCAATGAATTGGTAGCATTTTTTTTATTTTAAAATAAGCAATATTAGCCAATGATGTTGAAAAACTAGTATTACTCGATAATAGGTGATTTCTAAAACGAAGGTCCAAATCATTTTGCTTACTTTGCGCAGAATACTTTTTGTAACGTAAATTTTGACCGCAAGTTCTGGCGTTTTACAAAAATTGCATTTCGATTACAGAGCTGCGAAGAACTATATGTAGGAAAACCATTAGTGACATAATCACCTTTATATAACTGTGTGTTTTTCTATAATTTAACTTTTCAATATTGATGACACTTCTTGATTTTTGATTGTGCATGTGCAGGTATACATTTAAGCGGCTGATCTTTAAGCACCTCATTTGAATTAATTTAAAAATAAAAATGGTAAACTAAACGAATAAATCACCAACAATATCCTAAACGTTAAAAAATTGGTTTATAAATCCGGATAGATCTTTGAAAATACATAATTATCGTAGCATTATAGAACCGCAGCCACATCTCTCTCTCTCTCTCTCTTTCGCCAATAATTCGTCCCCTTAACGCGAGCGCTCATCTCTCTCGATCTCCCTCGATGGGGCATCTGGTCCACCGGCCGCTCGTGAGCGCGCGATGTCTCGCCCGGATATCGCCCATAATTTGCGCGCGGGCTAATATATTACCTGGCAATTTGCCGGCCGCGCGCTTCTCTCCCCCTGCCCCCCTCCCTCGCTCTTTCTCGTTGTGCAAGACGCGCAATTATGAATGGCGCGGGGCTCGGGCCCTTTGACCCTCGGAGCGGCGCGCGCGCACGGGGCACGTATCAGGCGCGGCGCGGCTCTCCTCGTTCGCCACATGTCCACCCGTCTGCAAAATTTCGCCTCCTTTTTTCCTCGCTCCGCTACGCAGGCTTCTCGGAAAGCTCGAAATTTCGAACGGCTATTTCGAAGGAGCGGCTCGTTAATGCGGTAATTAATGACCGCGACGGATGGCTTAACGCACGAGTTGAACGCGCGCGCGATTATTTATGGCGCGTATAGCTGTTGAATTCATTTCGTACAATGCCTGGCGGTGGAGGAAAGTGCAGTTCACCCTTATGTCGGCGGAGGTGCTGCTTGACTTGTAAAATTACTTTAATATCTTCGTTTCATTAGAGCGGGTATTGCCTGAACAGTGCAGTGTCAAGAGCTAATTTCCATTTTAAAATTATTTACTGGGTTCTCAGCTTTTCTGTTGTTTTTTGTCTTTATTTTACTATTTTACGTAATCAATGGGACTCCTGATGTTTTAATAAAAGACTAAAGATAAACTTTTTCTAATAAAATTTGATTCACTTCCTTAATTATCTTCAAAAATTTGTATCGTATAAAATTGCAAATGATTAAATTTTGACTAAAAACGTTATAATATATTAAGAAATTTATTAAACGCGTACTTATCTTTAAAATTAATACAGGTATGTAAAAAATCAAATTTTAATATCGATTGTACTCGTAGTCCGTCTTTTTTTCTTTCATACAAGTTTTGCAGTGCATTTATTTAATATTCGTAATATAAAAAGTAAAATTTTTCTTCTTGAAAGAATGAAAATGCGCTTGTGGAAAATTTTTATGAAATAATGGTAAATGGTAACAAGCGAGCCCGCGGAAGGTCGAAACTAATTGGAGGGTTAAGTATTCAGCGAGAAAAGAGACAGATTAGACTTGTAATAAAGTGTGCCTGGGGCTGCATTCGCGCTCAAAACGGCCGACGAGGGAGTCACTAAGGCATCGCCTCAGGAAACTACAGCGAAACAGATTTAAACTCGCGCTTCGACCTTCGAGTTTACACCGAAGTTGCCTGCCTTTTAATTAGTCACGCCGACCAGTAACTTTAACTAATTTTTTTTCAGCTAAAAAATCCTTTACTACTCCCTTAGTGCGAAAGAGTGGAAAACGACTCAATTGGGAAGAAAAGTGAAAATTGCATTATATTTCTCTGATTATAGAATATTCGAAAGTAATCGACACGTATATTTTATTTTTTCAATTCAACAAGAAAAGTCAATGTGCGATACCTTTGTTTTATACACGCTGAATTGAAAAAAGAAAAAATACGCGTTGATTCTTTTTCAATCTTCTATCAAACAAATGTAGTGAAATTGTTCACTTTTCTTCCCAATTCAAGTGAAAACTGATCCAATTGAGTTTAGAATGCCTCCATTTTTCTTAAACATCGTGATTTGCCTGATTCTCATTTCACGATGTTGAAAAATCTGCAACAATACGCGGATTCTAGACAAACAAAAGTTGACATTACATCAGCGGTTCAAGATTTGCGCTGAAATCCGATAGGCGCAAAAACTTCCAGGTACAACCCCGGCAATTTTATCAGCGCGAAGACGGCATGGAGGCGCTCGAGGAGGTGCGGGGGTATTCGCGGGCTTAACCGGAGGAGCGGGAAGCCGCGCGAGATGTATCGCATGAATAGGGAGCGGGCTCGGCGGGCGGAAAGTTGCAGCGGCGCGCGCGCTCGGCTCCGCTAAAGTAATTCGGCAGGAGAAATTACTTAACTCTCGGATGATACATAAATTAAGGCGGAATCGTAAAAGGGTCTGGCGGAGTCGAGCAGCCAGTTAGCGTGAGGGTGCCCCGGGGGGCTGTATCAGCCTCTCTCCCTCTCGCTCGCTCGCCCACCGGGCGCTTCCTTCTCTACGCGCTCGCCGCCACCTTCTCTCCCTCCCCCCTCGCTCCGTCTCTCGTTCGCCTTGCGTCTCTCTCTCTCTCTTTCTCTTTCAACCCTTTACGATGCTACGCCGCTGCTTAATAGAATTACCCTCCGAGCTCAAGTTAGCCGCGTTAGATTGAAATCGCCATCACATTTTTAAAATCTCATTAATTAAGTTAAAGTCTGGCCGCCCCGGCTGTATAGCTGTGCACCGAGTTCTCTCTCTCTCTCCAACTCTCTCGCTCTCCTAGGTCGACGTTACGCTAGCTTATTTTTCTTTTGCGCGACGAGGCGAGCCGAGATTCTGATTGTCGGAGTTTTCTTTTAGTCTGTAATTGTTAGAAGCTAGATTTTTTTTTCTTCTGGATTCTCACCGCTGTTTCTTCTTCTTTTTTCTTTTTTTTTGTCTAAGTGAACTTTTTACGAACTTTTACGAGGTCCACGGTTTTGCTTTATTGTCGCTGAAAGGAAGATGTATCTTTCGGGCTGCGCGTATTAACTTTTCGGGAGGGAATTTACGATCGCTTACAGTCCGACGAAATTTATTTGTGTTACACACGAGTAATGGAAAGTAGTGGCTCATGCGTAATTTTCTAGAAACGAGATTGCCTTTTATTTTTTTTTCTTGTAAGCGGTACTTATTGTTCGTCCTGTGATCCACGGTGCTTCGTATCTTACATATTTTGTGCAAATATCAACATCAATTGCAGCACACTCGTAGTAAAAATTTAATAATAACTCACATATTTGATGCTTAATTTACGATAATTTTGATAAATACTAACTATTGTAATTATTATAATAAGTGAAAGAAAGCTGAAAGGCTTTTCATATAGAGCAAATGAGCATTCACTTAGCTGAAGTTTTGCTTATTTAACGTTAGAGGAAAATATTGCGTGGTATTTTTCAATATATCATTATAAGTTAACGAAAAATGATCAACGTATACTTTTTGTTCCGCCGCTTAATCTTTATTAACAACGGAGACAATTTTTGTTGAAAAAAAACATAAAGAAAGACTAAATCCCTACTTAAAGAAAATTAACTTTGGCAAAACTTTAATGAAATTAAACTTTCGCAAAAGCGCGGGTCTGTCAGTTTTTCGAAATCCTTATTTGAGGTTTTAACCGTTGATTAATTAATCGAACATGCCGTAAGTGCGCACGACGCAATCGATCGCGTGAAACACACGACACTGGGAGCGACAGTCAAAAGGAGCAACCGTCGAGATAAGCATCTGGAGCCCTTGATCCCGGAGCGCGCTCGCGCGAATCTCTTCCCCCCATTAGCTCGCGCAGCCGAAAATCCCCGGCACTTATTAGCGCGGAGATATTGGGCGTACGTACACGCGTGTACGCGCGCGCGAGTCCATCGGCGGGCGGGAGGCGCCTAAGTCCCGTGCGAAGAGATGCGTCACCGAGATACGCGGGGGATTTGTCCGCGCGATAAACAATAATCCGGCGCGGCCCTTGCGTCGGATTACGCGCTACTTTTACCCCCGCCCCCTCCGCGGCTCGATAAGCTAATTCTCGGGCGACCCTTGCGATCTTCGAGCTCGGCTCGATATTATAATTTCGGGATTAGAAGGCGGCGGCGGCGGTGGCGGGACGGTGTGGGAAAGGAGCGCAAGCTCTCGCGGTCTCGCCCCCGTTAGTTACGCCTATGCCCTTTTTTTGTTTCTTGCTCCCGCACCCCGGGCCGGCGCGTTGGGAAATACTTATCTTGTTTGTCGCGCTGCTGGTGCCGGCTGTTTTGAGGGTTTAGCGCTTTATTACGGAACGATTTTGATAAGGGGCTTAGTGGACCGCGCGGCGTCGGGGAGCTACCCGAAGGAGCGGGAGTTCATTAGTGGGGTGCTTGACGATAATTTTCATTTTTTTTATCGATCGTTTATCATGTTTGATATTGGTGTACTAATTTCAGATCTTCTAAGTTAGGTTGAAATGTTAGACTATTTATTTTTAAAAATCATTGTTCATTCAAAAATTCTGAATAACTGAAAATTCATTAAAAATTAATATCGAAATAACGAAAATTCTAGAGAATCATTCTACTGAATGTGTATTTAGTATTCAATTGTTTACTATGGATTTAATCATGAAAATCTTTTTCTTTTAAAGAAGCAAATAGCGGAAAATAAGCTAAGGTCCGAACTCACCAGACACCAAGGTCGGCCGAAAGCTTCTATTTTAGGAGAGATTGGCGAGTTTGCGAGGCGTAAGCGCAACCGGCCTTCTCGCTGCTCTACACACATTATAATGGCGTCTTTATCGCGCTCATGGGAAAGGGATGTATATCTCAGCGCGGCGGCGGTGCACGCTCGGCAAGGCCGGTGTGCGGCGACCGGCCGTTCTTCTCCGGCGCACTTCTGGGACCGCCAGGCTCGCGCATTCAATGTGCCGACCGTATCTCAGTCGGGCGCGGACACTTTAATGAAAAATCATACACCGGGGATGACTTCGCACTCCCGCCTAGCCGGGCGCAGCCCCGATAAGGGCGCGCGCACTCTTTCGTTTATACTATATGAAAATTGGAAATTAGTCTGTCGCTTCCTTGTTGAATTTTCAATATTTACGAGCGCTGCTGAATTTCATCTTGCTTGACTTCGTTGAAATTAAAAACTTGCCTCTTGATTTTTTTTACACGTACCTTTGTGCCTTCTGCTGAGATATTTGTACGCGTGAAGGAACTGCCTTTTATCTTGTGATATACTGTAGCTTTAATTATCTTCAATTTTAAGAGTGTTGAACAAGAGGGGTGTGTACATTCAAATTTATTGCAACAAAATTACTTATATTTTGGTGTATTATATTAGTTTAAGTCTTACAGTATTGAACTGATAAATTTACCTCTTTAAATGTTTCACAACATCCTGTCATCTTTTTTCCAGAGAGAAATAAGATAATGTAAAATCAAGTTCGTTTACTTTTAGGCTTAAAGCGTATAAACTGTTTCTGTAACTCTGAAACATACGGATCCCATTGACTATAATGAAAGTTTACCGCGACCAACTCAGTCAGGTGATACTTTTCGAGAAACTTTTTAATCGACCATTTAGGTCGGTAGCCGTATTCTAATCCCTCTAAATAAGGTTCGTCGAAGCTTAATTTAGTTGGCTGCTTGTACAAAGCCGAAAGATACCTGTACACGCCGTTGTTTCTCAATGGCCCGGTTCCGCTATACTCGACAAGTACTTCTCCTTTGCTAAAGTCATTTCCAGGAATATTTGTTACTATCATCATAAGAACTTCACGAAGCATGGGATTACTTCGCGAAAGCCAATCTGGACCTAAGGCCAACAATTTTAGGGATCAAATATTAAAATTAATGAATAAGTATAAATTCGTAAATAAATTTATTAAATATTTTCTTACTGAGGAATATGAACAAGTAGTAGCTGTTAGGATCATAAGTCATGTCCACAATTGGTGGGTCCTTTAAGTATGTTGGTGAGAATTCTTCACCGAAGGTTATCTTATTTTTGCCAAATGATACCTTTCGAACAATAATAAAAGATAACAGTGTAAAATAATTATTACAGCTTTTATTATTGAATTTATAGACAATATTAAAGTGATTACTGAAAGTATTTGTTCAGGTATCTTATCATTCTCGTTGTAAATATCTGGAATCATTTCGGCTTCTATAAACTTAGATCGAATGTCGGCATGGACACCACCGCAAGTCAATAAAATTATTCCTAAATAAAAAAATATTACGCATTAATTTAAAGAAACAGCTTTGGAGCATACAGTACATTTAAAAAAAAAAAATCTATTCTCCATGAGAAAGAAAAAGGACAGTAATGTCCATATTGAACTTCGCAAAAAATAAATATTGAAATAAACTACTGCCTTAAAGCGAAACTTACCTAAAAGAAGCTCCATTTCGACCGAATCTAAAAGAGTGCTGAACTTGTAATAATCTGCTTTTATGAACGGTTCGTACACTAGGTGTTATATCAGTACGTGGTGTTTTAACGCAGTGTCACGAAAGTGCCTAGTGGATGGATGATAACTGTTGATTTTGCAATTACGCATCGTATTACATGTCATTTTTTTCATTGTTGAACTTATAATTTACAGTTGTGCCAGTCAGAATGCTCTAAATAATTCTATGTAATCTATGTATTAACTGCGGTTTTTGTCACTAGGGCTATTGTTACCTATACTAAAGTGAATGTAATGAAAAATATTCAATCGTCAATCGACTAAAATACCGCGCCAATAGATTGGTGCTTAACTTCCATAAACTTAATTTTAGATTTTCTTTTCTTAATTAATTATAATAATAATCTTTTTATTTAAATTTCTTTCTATTTAGGTTTTATATTAATGAATATAAGGTATACCATATTTAAATCGTTAGATATATAAATATCATTGAAAAAATATATAAAAAGTTAATTAAATCGAGATGGATATTATAAAAAATGTCTAGTCGTAATAATATGTTAGGGTCCCTTTTATACAGCCAAATAAGACATCGCTCAAAATAATCTAATCTATTTTTAGGCAGGCGTGACAGACCAGGAAATTCGTATAAGGTGACTCGGTCGAATTCGGGCAAAAACTCCGGCAGCCGGCGCGACAATGCGACCAGTGTAGGCGCGGGTCCTCGCGTCGATGCATCGGGGATCACGATTCGACCGGACAAGAATCCCGCCCGATCGACTGCTTTCTCATGGCCGCGTCCTGTTCAAACACATTAGGGCTCGACTTCCGGCGGCGGCGCGGCCCGCTAAGTGGCCGCGCGGCCATTGTCGAAAAGGCCGGCGGGCGCGCGTGTCAATCGCGCAGCCCGCCGCCGAGGAAATGGGAAAGTCGAGTGGCTCTCGCGGCGTATCATCGCTCGATGTATCTGTATACGTTACGACTCTTTTGTGTTTTCTCGCCGTTTGTTCGCGCCGATGTATTTTTTTTTTTCTATACGCCTCGGCCGCGAGGCGCACGCCGTAGGCGACGATTTCGCGCGCTCGCGCAGATGTGCAGCGTCACGGCCTATCTCATTTTCGGAGGCACTCCGCTTTATGTATATACTTTTGTCGAGAGCCAGAGGCTATTTGGGAGCGGAGGTGGCGCGACTGCGCTGCTACTTCACGCGCCTTTATCGCTCGCTTTTGAATTTTACGGCTGGGGATATTGAGTTCCATCTTTTTTTTTATACGAGTGGCTTCAGCTGACGTTTCTGAAAGTTCATTGACTGATTAAATTTGAGGCACTTCTCGAAGTCACGAAGTTTCAAACTGCGTTTACTTTTTTATTGCGATAAGGGAGAACGGGAGGTAATGGATCTTGGGGTAAAGGGGCTACTGAGGTACAATGGGGCGGTGTTAAAATCATGTTACAGTTTTGAAAAAACGCATACAAAAATGCAAATTTCATCAAAAAGGAAACACTTGAACGCGATGGTTACGTATACTAGTCAATTTTATTCAGTGCCGTACTGTAACCCGTTTTCCCCTATGACTATACATGGAAATAAATATAGGACATTGCATCGCTCCTAAAAAAGAAAATTTATTGAGCAAGAAAAGCACATCTTGCGAATTTTCCTGCTGAACAGCACATAATAAAAAAATCTTTAAAAACGTTTGAAAACGTCCTCTTCATAATTTGAGCTGTTAGAACCATAATAAAGAAAATTTTACAAAATTTTCATGGAAAAAATTATAAAATTATCGAATGAGCTTTTCTTCATGGTAAACTCCGAAAAGTGCTTTTTTTCATGTCAGATTTGAATGTGCTTTTCTTTGTTGCAAAAAGCTAAAATGTATTTTCTGCGTAAGGAATAGAAGAAATATGCCTTTCAAAGACGTCCAATTATCCGAAATTCACTTTTTCTATGTTAAAGAAAATCCATTGCATTACATTGAAGGAATTTTCACATAAAATATGTCACTATCCCCAACTACCAAACCAATTTCACATTCTCAAGCAAACGCCATTATTGACATCATAAAGTTCCTTTATTACAGCATCCACGGCCTATTTCCAGCGATCAATTTCTCTTTTAATGCAAAAACAAGCTAAAGCCACGTTATATAACGTCGGCACCGCCGCTTCGTCCCTCTCCCAATTTCCCACGGAAGAAGGAATAATCCGCAAAGTGCGAGAGCAAGCCGAGCGTCCATTGATTCGCGTATCATCGTAATTTCACGGCGCGTTACCTGCTCGAAATAACTCGGGGGACCTGCAGCGCGGCCGCGTCGCCCGCTCTTATCCAGCGGCTTTAAACAAGCCACGAAATTGGTTTACTTTCTCGGGGCCGGGCTCTACCCCGCGCGCGCGATGTTTCCGCCGCGATCCGAAGAGATGAAAGTCGAGCCGCGCGTGGGCCGAAGTTCGAGATGTAAAGGCACTACACCCGGCGAACTCCGCAGCCGAGGGCTGTTTATCAAGATTTCCATCGGGCGATTTTCGCCAAACTTCTTTTAGCGATCATCCCCCAGGTCTTTGCGACTTGATTTACTTGAGTCTTTTCTTTACGGGGTAGTATTTTTTTATTATTTGTTATGATTTTTTTGGATCTAAAATTTATTGTGAAGTATAAATGAGATCAAATTTTGAGATGATTTAATAAATTTTTGAGTTCTTAAGGTAGTGTGTAAGTGCACAAGAAAAAGCGTATATTGCACATTAGTATATTTTTTAAGTAAGTGCTATTCTCGACCAAGTTAGAAATTTGCAACTAAAGGGAATAACATTAATATTTTCACAAGTTATTATTTTTTTTTCATGAACAACAAGGTTATTCGTGATGACCAAAATCTGCAACTGACCTTACTCAAAAAACTACCTCTGAACTTCACTCCTTAATTACATAATCATTTCGATTTAAGAAAATAATTCCCTGATATATTTAATTGAATATTTTCAAAATCGCCATTTAAGATTTGAAGTTTATAAATACAAATCGTGTCCGTAACAGGTGTAATTTCTCATCAAAAACACAAACTGTAAAATTTTTTATATCCTTATATAGATTGGTTTAGAATATATATATTTACGTTTGTCGCAGAATGAATACGTCTATTTGGATTATGTTTAATCAGAAATTTTCTCGTTACAGGTCGCAGCGAAAAACTTCGTACTCCCCGTTCGGCCCGGGACAAATTAGAAATGCATGCAGCGGGCTGAAATATTCAACGGCGCGATTTGAAATGAAACGCTCGAAAAGCGGACGCGAGGAAGAAAAGAGAATTAACGAGGTGGGCGCGCGGAAGAAAGGGAGGGAAATGGCGAGAGAGACGAAGAGAGGCCGACAGAGAATCGGCGAGATTGAACGGGAGGGGTGGGGGGGGGGGGGTGGGGGAGGAGGATGAGTCGTTTGAATTACGCCACCCAGGAACGACAGGGCAGAGCTCGACAAAAAACATCGAGCCTAATTCCGATCTCCCCTCCCTCGGGTCCCCTCCCCCGCCGCCCGCCAACCAGTGAATTAGCCTTTTAAATTGGTTCAGTCGCCGCCGCCGCCGCCGCCGCTGGCGCGCCTCTCTTTCTCTCGGCCGCGTTCTCTCTCGTCCTCTGCATTTTTCCCGCGATTGGCCCGTGTGTGAGCGCTGGCGCTCGCCAAAAAATGACTAAAATAGCGCTGAAATTTCTGCCCGTTCCACAATTAAACTGCCGGCGGTGCTGGCCGGGCGCTCCTTTGTGAGCGGCTGTACCTCGTTTGCGCGAAAAATCGAAAAAGGCCAGATTGAAAGTCAATGCCGTTGGACCGAGAATGACTTCGTTAAAGCCTGCCGCGGGAAAAGCACGGATCTTCCATTAAAAGAGGGACCTGGCGGTCCAAAAAATAGATCCGCCTGGCTGATGCGCGCATACTCCGCTCGCTGCATATTCAAATCCGTTGAAAGTTCCCTCGGGGACGTCCGCGTCTCGCTGTTCCAGTTTGACCGATTGCATTGCGACTCCTCATGCGTTACGCGACTGAATTTGTATCGGAAATGTAATTGCTTCGCTGTACTTTTTATTTAATCTCGTTGTTAAACAAATTGCCAGTGTAGCCTTCGCGATTGTACGCCGGGAAAATATTCCCGGCAAAAGTTACGGGGAAGCTTACCGTTAAAAATGCGCGATAAAATATAATCGGGAGATGGTTAGCTATACTAGAAATTTTTCGGAAAAATGGCTGTATTTCTTATTGAATCTTGCTGGCTCAAAGAAAGCTCCATAATATTTACAGGAAAAGCTTTTTAATCATTACGTGAAAAGCTCGGTCATTTTTAACGGAAAAATAAAAAGCTTTTTATATTGTCTATTCAGATAAAAATTGATAACACCGATTGTAGCAGATAACAATGATTTTCCTTTAAATTATCCGCATTGCAATCGATTACGTTTTTTCATCAGCTTTTAGGCTGAGCTTTTAACGCTATTTTTACGAGAAATTTCTATAAGTGAAAACTCACTTTTCTTGTTTTAAAAACCAATTTGATCAATCGCAAGAAAAACTTTTGGATAAATTAAACGGATATTCATCTTTGTCTGCTACCAAAGTCCCCGCTAAAAAAGCTCTTAACGGCACAGTAGCGGGTATGCCAATCCCACTCCAAGCTCAAGACAATTTAAAACCCCCGAAATCCGCGCCGTCATAGATAAAGCTCGCTCGCAGTAAGAGGGTCTAGCAGCGCGGCGCCCACGAGCAGCAGCGACTTTCAATTTCTGAAAATGATTGTCCGAATTCGACCGGGGCTTCCCTCTCTCTCTCTCTCTCGCTTTCGCTCTGGTAGCCCGCGCATCAAACGAAAATTTATTCTCGTTAAGATGGCCGATAAGGCGGCGCGCGCTCGGAAAATCCAAGGGGGCGGTCCGAGCGTATTCAGCGGCCAGCCTCGTAAAACGAAATTCCCGGGCCGATACCCCACCCCGGATAAATCCCGAGCATATTTTCGCCGAGTTAGCGAATTTCCCGGCCTGCGGTTGTCCGAGCGCGTGCGTGCGCGTGTACGCGGGCCGGGGGGTGCACAGGCCGCCCCGGACCGAAGTCTCGGGGGAGGTGTTATCGCGCCGCTCGCCTAAGAGACTACGCGCGAGATTTCGGGAGCGCGCGCGCGCACCACACCGCCTCGGGCGAGGCGTTGCCGTTTTTTCCTCTCCCTTTCTGCTATACCCTACGGTTCTTCCGATGCTCGCGTGGGTGGAGGCGGGAGCGAAGCTGTTACGCGCGCTCCTTAAGGTTGAGATTGAAAATTACAAAAATTATTGATTATTGCGCTTTTTTTATTAAGTGGATTGAGCTGATTTGTGAAAGTTTATTTGTGTACTGGGAGAAGCTTACGTGTATTATATAATGTACTGGGCGAGAATTTTGTAAAGTGAGTGGGTAGAATAAGGATAATTCCATCCTCTGAATATATGCAGCAGTGAAATTTATTAATTACCAGTGCAAGTCAAGGCCAGTTTATTATAATTTTCAAATTTTGTTTGTAGAATTGTACTGGTAAATTTTAGTACAGATATATCGTTGATTCCTTGACGTACGAAGTACCATTAGTAAGATACCATGAGATTATCAGATTCTGAAAGTGTTTACTTTGCTCTAGTATTTTAAAAATGATAAAATAGGCCTTTTAATTTTTGAGATGTGCTAGTCTTTCTATGAAACGACGAAATGTAATTTATCGTAAAATTAAATAGTATAAATTGCAGTGAAGTAACTTTTGTATAAAAATACAGTTAATTTAGATTTAAGAATCCATACAGGGTACTTCTTCAAGATCACCTGTAGAAAACAATAATTGACGAAAAAAGGTAAATAAATTCATGCTCTGTAACAAGTATAGATTTTCCAATTTATTCGAGTAGATTGTGCTTGTGTAAAAGAAATTTTTTTCGTCAGCGAGTGTCCATAAATTCTCAGTGTTTCAAATTTCTCCCCATTTTTTGCGACCTCGTGAAAATTTGAAATGTATAACGAACAATAATAAGCAATCAAAATTCGTTTTTCAAAACAGTACCGCGAGAATCGAGCGAGGCGCAAGAGTTAACCTTCCACATAGGCGATCGCGTCCACTTTGTTTCGCGCCAGGCCGCGCTTTAAAAGTAAAAGCAGAAAATTTGCCTGGCCTGGAGATCCGGTCAAAGATGCAATATAAATGAAAATCTGGGCACGGGCCGCGGCTCGGCCTTTCACGGGGGGAGGGGGGATCCCGGAGCGGTCCTGAGAGTCGATTTCGGAGGCTGTGCGTACGGGGCACGGCGGTGCTCGCGGCCAACGTCCCGTGGGTGCCGTAACCGCCGACGCAGCACCCTCTCCTCGCTCCGTTATCGCTCGCTCGCCATATGCGGGGAGCGGGCGAGGGGCACGTGTGTTTGCACGCACGCACACGCGGCCAGAATTGTTTTGCGGATTTTTTTTTTGAATCGTGAGTTTCGATGCTCCAGCTCTCTACATGTGAAAATATGAAATTCGTCCAAATGCACGTATTTAGTGTTATGTGTCGTTCATTTATCGAATTAGGAACGACTTATAACGTGGTGTAAGTGCATATTCACTTATTTGCAGGTACGTGAAATCCACAAGTTTCACTTATTTCATATTTAGAAAGTGTGCATAGGATACGGAAGAGATGCTTTGGTTAGTTGTGCTGAGGCTGAACAGTATAAGGTGAATCCACTGAAATATTGCTCCGGATCGGTTGAATGAATTATTCCGAAAGATTAGAGAATCGTAAGCAGGTGCTGCAGTAAAAAATTTAATTTAGATAATTAATGTTTCTAAACAATATTCCATCTAAATTTAACTCAGCGAATAGTGCGCAACTAATTCGAATAAGTGGGAATACACTTAAAAATTAATGAATATTCACTTATTTTACAGTGTATATGCAATTATTCGAATTAGTTGCGCATTATTAAATTTAGAAAGTGTCTTACCGAATTATTGCATACAATCGAATTTAATTGAAAAGTAAAAGTATAATCATACAATTACAATAGCACTAAAATACATTATTTTTTACTTTACCATTATAATTATGAAGATTTTTACTAGAAACTGATGCTGAATATAAGGAAAATAATTTGCATACCTGAGTGGCAAAACTATAATTTTTCATTTCCACCCTGCATCGAAATTTGATTCAACAAAAGTTTTGCATTTCCGCAGTGATAACAATTTTTGCGGATTTCCGGATCGGAGACAATGGAGAAAAGAACAGCGATTCCTCCTGATTTGTCGGCTCGAGAGGACCGCGATATTGCAGCCACTCACGGAGACTTACAATGCCGAGGCACGCGTCCCCGAAGGGAGAGGACGCGCAGCTTATTTTTATTTATGAGAAACACCGTCGCGAAATGTAAGGAGGCGCTCCCGCTCGCGGCTCTGCTCAGTGGAATCATTTTCTTGTTCGTCCCTTTGCCTTTCTTTAGCTTCGTCTAGACGTGCACTGTTCCCTTTTCTCGACTGAATTTTTTCTTTCAATATTCATGACGCAGCGCATCTTTGCAATGAGAAATTAATTTTGAATAATTTTTGCTTCTACAGGAAAGAACTTCAGCATGTGTAATGCAGTGATAACTTAAATTGTTTTTTTGCGATATTTTTATTAGAAAAACTCGTTTTAGACGATAATCATAACTTAAGCTGTGTGAACAAAATTGTATTTTTTTTTAAATACTGAATTCTTACATATAATACTGTTAGTAAAATTTAATTAAACCTAAAAAGAATATTTAACAAATAACAAACCACACGGATCACTTATGTATTTCAGCGCGAGGCAGCACTATTTATTAAAAGCAATGGATCCAGCGAGTATAATGTCCCAGTTAGAAGCGCTGAGTTAATCGCTAATCCCCATTCAAAACAGCCGAGTTTTCGAGAAATCAAATCAAAACTTTTTCGTGATACTTTCGAACTAGTCGATAATGCTGTTATCTCCCCTCTTCCTTAGCGGCCGAATTCTCAGGCTGTGACGCAGTTCGCATCCGTTACATCGACAATCGAATCATTATGGTCGCCCGGGAGTTCGGTTCCAAATTTCACGAGTGATAAAAAAAATCATATTAAATCCTCCGCGTAGCGAAACCCTCCTTAGACATATTAATCGGATGCCGCCCGCAGGGGCAAGACGACGGCCTCGTCGCGCTCCGCGTCACCCCGAGATAATGGACTAATTAATTCCGCCGCTAATTGCCGACGACTCCGTCGCCGCGACGCGTCACGGCTAATTGGTTTGACTTATTGTGCGCCTGGTCCGTCCTCTTCTACCTCCGTTGGACCTCCTCCCCTCCCTTTCTCCACTGTTAGCAGTCCCTCGACCCCTACTTCTGCGCGGCGTGGGAGGGAACTGAATTTTTAGCCTCGGGCGATGCCCGATAAAAGCGACACGTGGATTTGTTTTTTTTTTTTGTTATAGATAACAGACACGTTATTGTGGGATTCCCGTCGTAAGAGTTTGGGAGAGAGTTTTAAATTGAACTTGTCGTGAGATAAGGCGCCCCGGGGATGGTGCGGGTTGTTGTTACAAATTTCTCGACGAGGAACGAGGTTTTCAAAGCAGTGCCAAATTGTTTTTTATTCTCTATTGATTATTTTAAAGTTTAAAAAGAAAGGCTACTTTTAAGCAGGATTGGCGAATCGATCATTTACGAACTATTAAGGGAGAAAATAATGTGACACTAAACGCGGTGTAATCAGATTAAATGTAGATAAATGAAAAGAAGAGCGGCCGAGGCCAATTTGCATGAGAAATCGGCTTTATTTTTGTTAAAAACGGCCATAACTCCGGCGGGAAACGAGCGCGGCACTCGCGCCGCGCGCAAAGACCGAAATTTGTCATAAACGGCGATTATTTAGCATTAGCGGACTCGGCGCACCGTCGAGATTTTTCATAATTAAGGGAGCGGCGGGCGACGAAAGACACGGGGCTCTCTGATAAACTGGTGGCCGCTTGTGTACGCCGCGTCTAATCGAAGAAATTAGCGTCCAATTTTCATTTCGACTCGTCTGTATAATTCGTCCTGAGTGTGGGAGAGGAAAAAAAGGAGCCTTCCTGCGAAGGGGGGATCCATGTCGGACGTGATTCGCTTATTTATGAAAGCCATCCGAGTCCATTTAGCGACGCTTAAGGATGACGAAGTGGCCTAGCCGACGCTCGCTTGAGAATTACTTGATTCGGAAAATCTTTGGGGTCGTGATTTTTATGAATTGACCGGATCAACTTGTTAACGAGATATATTGAAGTGTAATAAAAAAACGCAAACATTATGTGTCAGTTTTTATTAAGAGAAATTTGTGCTATGAATAGCTGTTTTAAAGAAAATTAAGCAGGATTTATTTTCTATATCTTTTGTTACATCGAAAGAGTAAAATCAAGAAATTTAGTGAAAAAATGTAGGTATTTCCACTGTTAACAAGAAAAAGCATACTTCGATGTTGCCTATAAGGAATTATATTTCCACAATTTTTAGAACAAAACGTTATGATACAATTCAAATACCTATACGTTCCGTAAGCAAAAAAACACTTTTCCTGAGATTTTCTAGCCAAAAAGTACTACTGATCTTCACTATCTGAAGATTAGAAGAAAAATGTGAAAAAAATCCATCGACGGCGAGTCTCGGTGCAAAGACTACTAAAAAAAAATCATGATTTCGCAACGCACATAGAGCTATCCCAGTGCGTAATTCGTTTTGTCCCTGTGACGTGGACAAATGCCGGGCGGCCACGGCGCCACGTGTACATATTTATCTAGCGCGCGGAAAGAGAGGCAAGAGAGAGAGCGGGCTTTAGCGGCGACGCTCCCCGCAAGTATCGGCCGTAAGCCCGCCGAGCTGATTTGCTAAGCCCGCTAACAAATAGAAGGATAGATGGCGATGCCGGGGCCCTCTTCCCGCCCCGATCTTCCGTACGTGCGGCGCGTATCGCGCCTCGTTTGCCAAAGTCACCCCCGCAGGAGCGCGCCGGAGGGGCAGAGTTCACGAGCGAGGGTGGCCTCGCCTTCGCGCCGACAAATTACACGCGGATCTTGCGAGCTGAGCTCTTTGAGCTTCGATTTGACCCACTCGCGCGAACCTATTCCACCGCCGCGCTTTTTCTATTCGTCCGCCGCGCCGGAGTTTCGCCCCTCTTTTTCTCTTTTGTTTTACTTTGTAGGAGGGTGCGGGGGTGTGTTCCTTTTTTTTTTAGCTGCGCGCTCTGCAATATTGCGCTTGATCTCTGTGTTTGCGATTTTTCGATGCTGTCGATGATGATCTTTTGAAAGTCGAAGAATCAAAGTTATTCTTTTTAATACGATTTTTCCATAGGGAGGGAAAATATTGTAAATTGATAAACTTTTAAAACTTCGTGCGCAAAACAGTAATTATAAATTACAGTATTAAGGCATTGTTAACGTTTTGAATTACGCGATCTTACTATAAATTTATTAATAATAAGATTAACTATTTTAAATATAATTATATTGTTTAACAATTGTGATTGTACAGCATTTAATAAAAATCAACGAAAAGTATTATAATGCGTACTACATAAAATCTGAAATACATATATCAGTAAATGCGAAAATAATTCTATTCATTTAGAAAAAGAAGAATGTAGTCACTAGTCAGGGGTGGGCCTATTAATATTTGACACATGAAGCCTATTACACCGATATAATTTTAGCATGTGCACGGCATTAAAATAATAACGATCAAGACGTCACTGCTATCCATGCCAAGCAAAACTTGCGCATAGAGTAATCGAAATAGCACGTAAACCTTGCCCCAGCAGGTTCCCGATCTTTCACCCCAGGGGGGACAGTGTATAGTCGATTCTCCGCCGCCGAGCATATCCCCAATTATGCGTTCGCATTAGGCGGCAGAAGTACGCGGGATGCGCGTCGAAAAATGGCTCCTCGTTAGCGACGCTCGTAAAATAACAATCGGCCGTCCGAATTCCGTGCGCATCCGCCTGCCCCTACAACCTGCAACCGCGGACCTGCCTGCATGCATATACATGCGCGAGCGCTCATGAATGAACATGTGGCGGCCGAGGGGTGCGCGCAGCCGACTTTTCGCGGCAGAAATCTCCGCCTGGCTGTTACGCGCAACGTGAATCAGTACCCAAGGTGACCGTAAATCTGGCCCTCCCACCCCCCTGGAAGCGCCCCCCACGGAAGACTCATAATGCCCGCGGACAAGTGTTATGGTATGGCTTATAAGTGAATGCCACCCTCTAATCGGAAAATACGGGCGCGATTGTCGCCGGGCCGGAGTGCGGCGCGGGCCGCGCCTTCTTCTCCTTCCCTCCGCAGCGACGCGTCCTCCCACCCTCGAAGCTTCGTTCTTTATTTTTTCCCCGGGAACGCCCGGCTTCGCTCTCCCTCCCGACGCGGTGAGCGAGATCGTTATTTCGAATTTTCAATTTTTTTCAATGCCGGGCTTCTCGAATTGCCGCTGAAAGCCGCAAATTTATATTTGCTCTACCTTTTCCAAAATCCTCAGTGTGAATTGCAAATTGTTAGAGAAAGGTGTACAAACGAATAATCTTAATCACGGATTAGTAAGCTGCAGTTTTTGTTATCGTGAAAGAAATAGACTCCATGTCACGTCCTTGTAAATAATATTATTCTCATTTAAAGAAATGGTAAAAAGAAGTGAGAGTTAGTAAATGTTAATCTGATCGTGTAATTTACAAACTATGTAAAGTTGAGATAGTAAAAAAGCGTTACAATTAGTGAAGCAACCTGCATTAATTTTAGTGATTTTTCACTGTTCCACTTTAGAGAGAAGAAAATGAGAGAAGAGGATAATTTATTTACTTTTAAATTAACCATGGAGCCATTGTTTTATTAACTGCTCACTATTTTCTAAAACAATTCTCTACTGCTTAATGAAACAAATCAGAAATGTTTAAAAGTAAGACTGCATCAAATAACTCAATTAAACTCGCAGTGAACAATTTTTAGATTAAATTTTAACGATAATGTTTCTACGATACGTCTAAGTTAAACAATATATTATTAAACGAAATGAATAAATTTAGCACTATAATATTTGGTTAGTAAATTATAGAAAAAAAAACACGATTCTTCCCTAATAATGCCCCTTGCGCACTTAATTCCCTGTGACTATAAAAAGGCATTAGCACAAAATTTACAAATCAATGAACCAATCAATCCGGCTCTCGTTCTCACTTTCTTCCCTTAAATCGCCCTTTCCGATCGTTTATTTTTCGGCTTCTTTCTCCGCAAACCGCACATACAACCGGAGCGTTCCCCCCTCCCCCGACTCTTTTACGCCCGACCGCCGCCCTCGTGCTCCACGCCCTATTCGCGGAGCGCGATCCTCGACGCGCCGACTTTTATGGGCGAATTTGTAACTTTAAATTGGTGCGCGCGCGCGCGCCTGCGAAGAAGAGCGAGAGGCTCCGTGAAATTTCGCGGCGGCTCTCTCCCCCCGTAGCTCTCGGCCCTTTTTATTTCCTCCGTACCCTCCTCCTTTTTACGGCCGTTACGCTCCGCCGGAGAGTAATCGAGTTTCTCCGTCTTTGCGCCGCGCGGCAACGTCTTCATTGACACCGCGGGAGCCTCGCTTGCGTCGCTCGCGCCGACTAGCACGACGGAGCTTGGACTTTTTACGCAACGCCAGCTCGGTGCGTGGCTTCCTAGGCAATCGGGAAATTTCAATTTTTTTTTGTACGAGCCTAATTGACCGTAATTTTAGTGGAGCTGACGATCGACTCGCGCTTTTATCGCCGCAAGAAAACACTCCGGAGATTTATACAAGCATGCGGATTATTGCAAAGATTTTACAGCGACTTTCGGTAACCTGACGTGCTTCCTATATGCTTGTATAATCTCCCTACAAAGTAAATTACTCTTAAAATAAAAAACCATGGCAGGGTGTTTAGAAGCATTCGAAGAAGCACTTTGATTGCGGTTAATATGTAAACATCTGGTTCGATGACGCTAAAATTCAAAACGCGCTTTTATATGAACCTCATATTTTAATTTGAATCACAGAATTACGCTAACTTTATATATTAAATAATTTTGTTGATAATTGCCGCTCTGGTTTATTTTCTATCCTAAAAAGTCGTAACCTGTAATTTAGTCTATTACGTTTTGAAAGAGATAAAAAATTAAAAAGAAATATCCTTTCGAACCAGAAGAAATTTTTTGATAATTAAGTATATTTTTCTGAATTTCATAAAAAAAATCTGTGCGCGCGAAGTGCGTTTGTTTTTCTACGATCAAATTAAATTTTTAAATTGTTTACACACATATAAATCTGAAAATGTGAAATTTCACTTAGAAAATGTGAATAGTGACATATTGCATGTGGAAATTCGTTCACATATTGAATAAGTGAGCGACTTTTGACATACATTTTCTAAGTGAATTTCACATTTTCATATTCAGAGATTTCAAAAGAGACTTCATTCAGCGGGCCGTAAATTTCTTGTCCGTAACTTTTCTTTTTTTTATATACACTTTGCGTATGATCAATCTTGTGCACACTCGCTGATCGAAGTAAGCCATCCAGGAAGATAAAAAAACAAAGCGGTGTAGTACTACTGGTCGCGCACAGCCACTGTTCGTGCGGCCGAAAAAAGCGATAGCCGGTAGCCGCGGCCCGCGAAAAAATAAAAGGTATCGTACATGCAAATAAGCGGGGCGCGCGATTTTGCGCTCGTAAAATCGGGCGCGAGCGATCGGCTCGAAGCTCGGCCATTCGGGGTCTTTAAGGGCCCCGCTCGGAGGCGTCCCGACTCCCTGCACTTCTTGCCGCCGTTTATTTTAATTTCCCAGCGACGCCTCGCCGTCGGCCGACCCTTTGTTCTCCCGCGCTCGCTTCCTATGTCCGCAGGCTCTCGACCTACTCGCTAGCGGACACCGGCTGTTTTCCTCCACCGGTCGAGATTCTGGAATCCTTTTTTACGGGCGAAGAGTGAAATTTTTCGGACTTGGGTGGACTGAAAACGTGGATTTAAAACGGTTTATATTATTACGGCTATGTGGACGACGTTTGCATTCAATTACTCATTATTTCTGTACTAATTGGAAGACTACTTCTAATTAAGTAATTGGGAAGAATAAATTTTTTTTTCAGTATAATGATTATTAAAAAGCGATATCGCACTTCACTATTGCACCCTATGTATACTACGCCGTGGTGACGTTACGATCGTATTAATTTTTAATCTGCTGTATCTTTATTTTCTTTATTGCAATAAAGAAAAAATACGAGTCGAATATATTTTACTTGTAATTTTTAGTTGAGAAATAATTTTACAAAGAAAATCTGAAATTCTAGTCAAACTTTCTTCTTTTGTTTCTTAATTATCCAATCTGATAAAATAAATTGTTAAAGATTAATTTATTTTCTAAAAGCAAACATTCTTGATATAATTACCTTCTAAATAAAATAACGTAACTTCTCAAAACAGGCTGTTACTACTTAAGTGCTGCAGACAGTAAAATCCCCAAAATAGTCTGTTACTACTTAGAAGCTGCAAAACGTCATTTACGAATTTAACTAATTTTTCAAAAGTTTAAAAAAAAAAATAAAGAATGAAAATTTCGAGCAACAACATCGCCGGTCAGAAGTTAAACGTAGAGAAAGGGATGTAGGTGAGGGGGGACTCGGCGCGCGGATTGGCTTTTAAAGCGACGGTAGTCGGTCTCAGCGGCGGCTTGCGCGCGTATAACGTTTAACATTTAAGCCTTTAGAAGGCTGTAAGATTGGCTCCCTGTAATTATCGCCGAGGCGCGGCGCCTTGAGGTCTTCATTACAGGCCTCGCTCTCGCGCTCTCCTTCCCTTCTCTCCTCTTCCCTCTCCCTCACCCCCCTCTCTCTCTCTCTTTCTCTTCCTTTGCTCGCGCATCCTCGTTATTTCTCTCAGTCGCGTTGCGCGCACTCGCGCCAACCTACATCTTACGCAGACGTACTCGCGAGGAAAAAGGCGTATTTCGACTCCGAGCTGTCATAAAGGAAGAAGAGCGGAGGGCTCGAAAGGATACGCGTTCTGCCCGTCGAGGATTCTCCGCATCTCTTATCTTTTTTTTGCGCCTTATTTTTTCGCACGTTTCTTGCGGAGCGAGTGTTTTTTCTGACGGCTTAAGTAGTTATTCTAAATTATAAGCGAATACGTGATTCCGCCTTTCATGACTGACGGTTCAATGTGTCTTCTTGTTATTTCGTTTTTTTCCCTCGAAATTTGTTTGTTGCGCAATTTAAGTGCACGTTTCATTTGGCTTTGAAGGGATGTCGGAATCCATTGAGCTGGATGAAAATAATATATTAGGGTACTTGTGCACTTCCCTGATGGATACGTCACGTTTTTTCAAATTAAAAAGAAAATGAATTCGTGGTTTCTGGATTCTATTTGCAAATAAATTGCTGCCGATATGAAAAATATTAAAAAATAAAACGCAGCATCAATTTGAAAATGCGATGAAAATACTGCAAAAATTACGCCAATCTTAATATTAAACTCTATACATAATATTTATTTTATTTTATTTATTAAGACCAGAGTATAAAGTTAATTTGATTTCTATTTAAATACAGCTAATCAAGTTGATTAGTTCAAATTTTACAAATACGTATTTAATATTTGAAATTTTATTCATCTATCTGCGTATAAATCGACTTTCATAAAAAAATTCACATCTATAGCTTCACAAGATTTGATAAAAATCAAACGAGTAATTTTAGAAACAGCTATGGCTTAAGTAAGTTTCGATTTGAATTAAAAATGATTGTGATCAGTAATTTTAATGATGTATTTACGTTATTATTACACTAACACTTTCACGAAATTCATGTTTACACGTGGGATAGGAAAGAGGCACGCCGCTGTTTGACTTGAAATGCCTGTGCATCGTAACGATGACTCGGACACTTTAGAGGCAATCTAATTCGTAAGAAAATTAATTACTATCGCGATCGATAACCAAGATATCCACGCTCTAAAAGCATAGAAAACGAGCGGTACCAAAAAGGTAAAATAAATAGACGTTTTATTAAATTTTCTCATTAAATACGTTTCAGCTAAGATATTGCTTCTATTACTTCACCGAATGCTTTTAGGTACATCCAAATGGTATTTCCAGTTTTCTCGTTTCTTCAAGAGCAATTAATAAACCAACCTCGGAGTCCGTGCAGTTAACGTAAGCTTTCGATACGCGCGAGTATATAAATCGAGTTCAATTTAAAAGAATATGTGAAACTTTAATAAAACCGAAAAGAAGGCCTCCCGGTGTATAATTAAATAGATAAAATAGTCGAGATAGCGCGCAGCGTGCAGGAAAGAGGGAAGGAGGGAGCCTCGCGCGCAGAGGGGAAACAAAGAGGAGTCCCCGATCTATCGGTAGTTGCGCGCGCCGGAATTCGCCGGGCTGCGCCCGCGCGCCATATTTCAGTTAAAGCGGGGGTGGTGGCGGCGGCGGCGCCGTTCGATGCCCGTTGCTATGGCAATTAATTACCCTCCGAGGCCGCCCGTCTCTCTCGCTCCGACGGGTGTGTCGAAGATCCCCAAAGGCGGAGGCGCTTCCTCTTTCCCGCTTCCCGCCCGCGAGAACGCACTCCCGCGCGTCGGGTTAGGAGGGGGTGGGGGGCGCCTTTAATAAAGTCGATTCGCGCGCCGCGACGAATCCCGGCGAATTTAGTCCCGGCTCGAGGAGCCCCGGCTGAAATGGAACGCCGGAGGCACGTAATTTTCGGCGACTTTGTCGGGAGGGGAGTTTTCCTGACGGGGGCGGCCGCCTGTAATTTCGTTTTTGTCGCTTACCCGATACTTCGGGCTTCATTGGGCTTCGCCAACTTGTAATTGTCCACGAGTTGTGCATTTATTTTCTACTGCTCTTATATTTATCCTGATCTCATTCACTTTTTCCGTTAGCTTGCGGCACTGCGATATTGTCTTGATTAAAGTAAATTAGTTTAGTCGTTGCGGAAGTTGTTTGTTGCGTTGTTTTGAAAGAACGCGGAAAAAAATCTACGAGAATTTCATTAAATTTTCGGATCTTAACGAAAATAGAATTCTATTTTATTTAGAACAAAAGCTTTCCGAAACGAATTTTTTTTTCTATTTTCATCTGTTTATCTATTATCAAATGTTCCTTTTTCAAAAAGTATTTATTTTTTATAATGAAAATCTACACTTTTGATTTATAGAGCTGAATATTCTTTAAAAAATTTAAATATTGAAATTACTCTGCATTTTTTATTCGTGCATGGCTGTTATTTTTAGGAAAAAAAGATGATTACTTTTTAACTATAAATTTCGAGTACCTATCTCATCAGTCGAAAAAAGCTATTGTTACGTAACTACTGCCAGACACTTAAAAAACAATATCCTTGAAGACACCTCATAAACATTAGTGCACAACGTCAACAGTGTACTTGTTAAAAGGTTAATTAGTAAAGTAAGAAAAAAAAAGACCTAAAGGGAGATGGAGAAAAGTCGAGTTGCGCAAGCTTTTTGCAGGCGTCGCGGCGCGCGTAGGCGGGGAAAAGAGAAATCGGGTGTAGCCAGTATACACATGTAGGTGGTTAGTGCACATCGACCGCAGCGGTGTAAGGGCACCATCTGTACGTGGAGGCGAGACGGGGAAAGAAAAGTCGCCGCCTTGGACTTTCCCCTCGTGCGCCACTGTGGATAATAGCGTAACTGATAGCAGTGGCTAACTGGAAATCTTCCTCGGCTCCTCGCCTAATTTTCGGCTTCCCCAAGCCATTCCCAGCCAAGACCCGGCCCTCCGCTCCTTCGTCTCTTCCAATTAATTTTACCAATTATACCTGGGTCGAGGGTAAAGGCGTCGGCCGCGGATTAATGAAAATCGTTCGTTTCGTCATCTCCTTTCCTGCAGTGTACAGTACTTTTATATACTGCGCGCGCGTGTTCGGATTTTTTTTACTTAATTAAGTGTTTAATCTTGAAAAATTGGCTCCTGTTGAACTGACAAATAATCTTTTTCAAGGCGTTACTTAATAAGCGAATATATTTCGAATTTTCTTTAATAAAAATAATCAAAGTATGAAGAAAAATAGGTTTTATCATTAAAGTTTCGGGCACACATTTTTATCCCGAATTTTCATATCTTTCAATTCACTCAAGATAATATAGTTTTGATCCTGCTCTACTTTTTACAAAAAAGCACTCTGGTGTAAATCTAAATTAGTGAAATTTGGTGCCTGCAGTAATACTTTCCCCGTTAAAAGTCTTCCATTAATATAATTAAAATAATTAGAGGGATAGTTTCTACTTGGAATGTATGACTGTAGGTATGCATTAAATTTTACTAATTCAGATTTACTGAGGGTCCATCATTACTTTAAAGAATACTTTAAATGGCACATACGGTACATTTTTAATTGTTTTGAAACTCTACCACGGATCAAAAGATTTTATTATCAAGGCGTTTCTTGCAAATGTTGTCATCTATAGACTAAAAAGCTATACGCCCACAACAGTGGACGATACTGGAGCAACCTACCTCTAACGTACTTACTGCAATCGCACAAAGCCCGCATGAATTTGTACCTCTCGCGCCTCCGCGCTAATTCTTCGCGCTTCCCTCCGCACAGCCGCGTAAAGGATAAGCAAAACAGCCCGGTCATTCTTTCGGCGCGCCGGCAAACGATCGCAATCGACGCGCATCAATAACTCGAATCGCGCGGCTCGGACGCGCAAAATTATAATTGGTTTCAATTAAAACGGCCGAGGTTCGACTTTAGCGGCCCACGCCCGGGCATTTGTAAAATCGTAATCTAATTTGTCCGCGTCGCGCGGCGCGCGCGGCCGCTCAATGAAGTCATCGCGCGGCCAACGTTTAATCATCATAAATTTCGCAAGAAACCGCAAAACGGCCCGCCTTCGTCCGCTCCTCCCCCCCTGCCGCTGCAGCCTCCTCGCGCGCGCTGTCCCGTCGTTTCCTTAGACAATAAGTCTTCCCCTATGTCTTCATTATATTTGCGGTCGCGAGCGCGCCGCGCTATTTACGGCGCTGTAATAACAGCGTAGCCGCGCGCGCGCGACTCTCTTCTTCCTCCTCGTTTTTTTTTCTCTCCTTTCGTTACGTCGCCGTTCGCCGCGCGCTCGCGCGGGCTTAGTTTATTTTAGCCGCGGCAATTATTTAGCGCGATTGTTCGAGATTGGGGACGCGCGGGAAAGCGCAGCTACTTCGAGCGATTTGTGCGCGTACTTTTGCGTAATTATTTATCGCTCGCAAACGGGCCTCGCGGTGCAGCTAAGCGTTTTCTGTTTACACTGTCGAAGTACTGTCGCGGACTAGAGTGATTTAGAGCTCGACGCTATTTCACGTTTGGTTTTTTTTTGCCGCGGAGCTTTGTCGTTTATTCAGTTAATTATTTGCATTTACTTGTTATCGGCGGTGTAAATAATGGCGATGTAATGGTTTCGTTGGAAAAACGCTTGAAATTGCAATACCCGCCAAAGTTGAATTACTGAAAAACCACTAAAACTCTATTAATCACTGAACAGTGAAATTCCACTAATTGTGGTGGTTTTTCACTAATACAACTTGAGTTAGTAAGAAATATTCGGTGGTGTTTTAAAAAAAGTGACATTTAAATTAAATTGATGGTGGAAATGAAATCAATTATGATTCCTCGGCTAACGGAATGAAAAGAAGTGAGAACAATGGGGTATCGATCCGTAGCCCAGATACGGACGGGAAAATCGTTGAATTTCCAAGATGAAATCGACGGCACATAGTAGTTGGAGAAGAAACTTACCTGGGATCTCTGCCGCTAAATTTGATTTATTCGAGTCGGGCGATCCCCTTTTGTATGCCTCGGAGCAATCGAAATCCGCATGTCTAACCAGTTTCTCGTCCTCTAACGCGCCATGACCGAGCCGAGAATTTTCTATTATCCGCCGAATCGTTTTCAATCGTTGCGGCTACACTTTATCTCACGCCTTCTTTCTATTAATTCGACTTTTAATAGATTTCCTTATTTAATTTCGAACGTTACGACTCAATCACTTTCAAATTCTTTAATTTACGACTTTTATCCCCAGGAAATAATAATAAATTTACACTTCTTTATATAAATTTAGATATCCTATTTGAAGATCTGACGATTCCATATAAAAATATAAAATCCGTATTAAAATTCCGTCTCAAAATAAAAATTTTAAAACTACTGTGAGAAATAAATTCGCATCAGGGGATAAACAACTTCCCAGACGACCCTTACAACTTCCCAGACCTCCAGTCGGGTGTTACAGAAATATCCGCTTTTTACATTACGTCGCAGCGTCAAATGTAGATTGACTGGCGCGATTCTCGGTACGTACAGTCCCCGAGTCCGCGTGACGTAACGCAGATTCGCGCGGCGACGCTTCTTCGAGTCCCGCGAAGATGTGCCGGTTATTACCGCTAAACCAAATCGATGCTGAAAGAGGGTCGGCGCGATGCTTCGCGGATGTAAGCCGCGCCGACGGCTTTCTCGGAAACGAGATTGCTAAACGATGGAGCGATCGAGGGGGGAACCCGGTTGGCGGAGGTTCAAATTAATGCCTCCTCGACTCGGATAATTAAAATTTATGAATCTCGCGCACTTTTGCATCCGCTGGCGTCTAAGGGACGTTCGAAGAAACGATATTGAAACGATCATTTTCAAAAGCGAGAGAAAGAAAGAAACGCGCTTTCTTTGATTAAATAGAAACGATCTTTTCCATGCAGCCGTTTACTTTTTTTTATTGCACCCATAAATCGAAGGGATGCAATTCGAAAGTGCAGCTGGAATGCGAAAAAGGCGAATTAATAAGAGAACAGCTCGGTTTAAAAAAAAAATGTACAAACAAAGCGGGGCAGTAAAACGGCCGGCGAGGTTAAAAATCGGACTTAGGAATAATAAAAGAATAAGTGCGGCGTGCACTCGTGCAGCACGTAAGACGGAAGCGAAGCTGCCTGTTACGAAATGGACGGCGAACGACTCGAGCCGTGCGGGATTTCGAAAGTTGCCGGAGGTAAATAACTTAATGCATCTATTTCGGACCTTACCGTGGGTATCGGTATGCCGAGCTCGTAAACGATGCATCGATGGACGAGAGCAGGGGGGGTGTATTCTCCGCGAGTTCGACGCTCGAGTAACAAGCGCATACGTATAAGTGCCGGCGTAAAGGACGTAAATCTCGCGGAAATATATCGCGCTCGCGACTGTGCGAGATAAATAAATTCTCGAAATTCAAAGACGAGCTATGACTTACGAGGCGAGCGCGGCCCCGTTGCGCTCCTCGCGTATGCCGAATGAAGACAGAGGCGGATGGAGAGTAAATGATTACCTGCCGTTTGACGACGTTTTAATATGCTTGATAATAAGTTTTTCTTGGTCGCTAACTAACGAAACGGTTTCATTTTTATGCTAAAAAAATTTCGTCGATAGGATAAAGAGTTTACTATTGCACGTGTAGTATTGCTACGTATCTTTAAAATACAGCAAGCGTTCTTTTTTATGATTCTGCTGTTGCCATTTTCATTAAATTTTTATAAAATTCTCAAATTCTTGAAAAAGATTAAAAAATAGCTGCAATTTAAACTTTGTTACGTCAAAAAATGTTCATTCATTTCCAAGATATCGATAATCAAGATGAAGGTTGAAAATACATCTATAAATTGGTACATTTTATTATTTCGTTTTTTTTATACGCAAGAAAACTCTCCCCTAGATTCAAGAAAAATTAAGATTCGGCGTTCTGATACTTTTCTAGTTAGTTTGATTCGAATAAAAAAATGTAAGAAGAATAGGTGCCCTCTTTGACAAGTTCGAATTGTAGATTCATTGACATTTTATGATGAACTTTATCACCGTGTATCTTATCAACGCTAACCAGTGCGTTTTAGGAGGGTTACTTAAAAAGTTGTAATTTAGAATCAGCATTTAGTATTTAGAGAATATTTTCTGAAGATAATATACAAAGACATATTCAAAATTGTGCCCCAAAAACTTAAATGCACCTCTTTATCGAGTCAAAGTACTGAACACAGGTTGTACATAAACATCAAAAGTAACATATTTATAAATTAAATTTCAATTACAGTTACAACAAGATGCTTATTATACAACATGCGATAGTTGAAAAGGCTCCCTCCTACATCTTTATTAGTGCGAAGAAAAGAGCCGCGTCCAAAAGTGACAATAGTATCATTCCCAGTTAAAGAAGGGAGAAATATTTCTCGACGCAGCTTAATCGAGCGCTCGCGTGAAAGTTGAAGACGCAGCCAGGACGAATGAGCGCGTAGGAGAACAACAACAACAACAACAAAAAGAAGAAGTAAAAAAAAAGAAGCCAAAGAAAGAAGCGCAGACAACAAAAGCAGTCGGAGGCGAGAGCGGGCACAAAAAGAGCAAGTGCGCGCAAAGGAGGCGCTCGGCTTAACGTATCAATCTAAATTACAAATTCCATCGCACAATAGGGTCCAACGGACCGCCGCTCTTGGCGGCGCGCCGCGCGAGTTTAACGCTCGCCTCGCCTCTCTCTCACTCCCTGCGGCCGTCCTTCCTCCTCTGGAACGAGTCGAGAGCACGCGCGGCAACGTATTAATTTATTTGCTCTTTATTCGACTGTCAGTGCTCGGGCCGCCTATCCGCCTCGGCTAATGTCTTAATCTCCGGCGGCGCTCCGAGGGCCCGATACTCCACGTCAAATCGCCGTCCATCCTCGTTCCGGCGAAACCAGCTGGAATTACACGCAAGCGCGGCTAAGTCGTGGCGGATCGCACGATGGGGCGCGCGCGCGCGCTGGGGGAAACGCTTGTTGACGAGAAAGCCGCTGCCCGCCGACACGGATTAATCCGATTATCGGATCCACTCTGCGTGGCTTTGATTAGCTAAGTAATGATCTCGCCGCGCTGACAGTATGCTTTCGACTATCACTTAATGCGCAAGCTTTATTGGCTCTTTAACGCGCAAGTTAATTTGCTTTTAATAAATGGATCTACTGCAGCAGTACGAGAGGAGTACTTACACGTCGGAAATCTGGATCGTAGAAACTGGGGGAGATTTTTTCTTACAAAGAAAAATGAACTAGGTACTTAATGTTGAAGTTGTGAGAACCATGTTAGTTAAATGTCTCTAAAAGATAGTGGAAACATCAGTATTTAGTGAGTAGCGGAGTAATTTCCTAATCGTAGTAGTTTTTCACTCATTCAACTTTAGAGAGAAAGAAGTTAAAGTTATAATGACCAATATTTTTGAAGCTGAAAAGGTATACTGATAATTTTGGACGATATAATAAAAAAATGTTGCATTGCTGTAAATTTTTAAAATTCAAAAGTTTTGATTCGTTCAATCTTCTTCGTTGAATATGGATAAATAACTATTGTATGAATTGACAATTTTTTGCTTCAATCGCAGCGGTCCTTTTTAGCTTTTCATATGATTTAGTAAATTTCCGTTAAGCAAACTTGCTTTACACTATTTAATACACCTAGATAGGAAAAGGTCCTAGCTTAACAACTATTGAGCATTAGATACTGAATTTTTGGCTTGATTCCATTTTTATACACAGAAAAAACATCTCCCGTAATTTCAATAAAATTCGAGAGCCGAAGCTTTAATAAGCATGAGGAGAGTTCCTACAGTAGTAACCGGTTTCTTGACAATCTGCATCATTAATTTTTTACCGAGGCCTCGATAGCTGCCCTCCGTTTAACAAATTGAAATGATTAATAAAAAATATCGTTCGACAATGCAGTTATCTTTCCATTAACTTCGTCGGAATTATTAATTAAAGTAATAATTGAAGTTTCCGCGAAATCGCTAAGTTCTCGGCAGAGCGATAAGAGATAAAAGAATTTCGATGAAGCGAGTTGCGCGGATCCGTCGCTGAGACCGCAGACCCGCAGTCGATAAAGCCGGCACGAAGGCCGCAGTCGCGAGGGGGATGATACTTTTTGAGAATGAGGAACTGAGATAGAGAGAGAGCCATCTCCAAGCCCCTGGCAATTCGACAACCATAAAAGTCAAGTTTATTCCGGGGCGATAATGCTTGTAATCCAAATATAATTCTAGACCGAGGGGTTTGCCTTGCGAGCATGCTCATTCAGCTCGGCGATCTCCACGGGGGGTTGCCTCTTTTTCTATACCTACATACTGTGCGGTACGTGACTTACATACGCTCGTGGCTAGTTAGTGTCCTTTTTTATCTGGAAAGCGACTGGACATCATTGTTCGATTTAAATATTATTAATTTTTTATTGGATTATCTGATCTCTACACTGTGATCTTCAATAATTTATTTTTTTTATCTTTATACATTTTAGGAGTTTTTTAAAAGTAAACAATACGTATCGAGTTTAAAAATTTAATCTTAACTGAAAAAAACTCTGCTATGTATTTTACTTAAATGTGAAATATAATAATTGTTTTGGATTGTTGATAATATACTTTGTAAATTCCTATTTAACGCAAACAAATTGTTTTACTAAAATTTAGTTACAGCTCAGTATTGGTACTAGTTGATAGTGTTTTTTTCATTTGATTATTAAATGAACTTACAATTGATACACAAATAATTTCACATTTTACAGCCTAACAATTTTTACGGCAAAACATCGACAACCTGCCAATAAACAAATAAATCGAGCTAAATAATCCTCTGGCGAAGTTTCTTCGGCCTCCCTCCCTCCCCGGCGTCTCTCCCTCGGCTTTTCCATCTGGCCACCCCCAAAATCGTTTTCCCGCATCAGAAGTCGAATTGCGACCCTCGATCTCCCCGCTTGGGCTTTGATGGCGCGCTGCTGCCGCCGCTGCTTTATGGCATCCAAAATCACGCACAGGTCGACTCCCCCTCCCCGGCGCATATCGGGCTCGCTTGCGTATGTATAAGAGCGAGTGCGCGCAATAAAATAACGATATACGGACATTTTACTCGGGGGCCTTTTTGCCGTGCGGGCGCGCGCCCTCTCCTGCGTTTTTACGAGGAATTTTCGGCCTCGAAAGTGATGCGTCCCGCGCGGACAGGTTATTTACGCGCCGCAGCCACGAGCGCGTCTGTGGAGGGACGCGCCTGCACTTATGAAAATAATGCGCGGTTATTGACTTGATTTCCGCGCAATTTGTAAGACGACCTGTTTCTGATATGGATTTTATTGACAGGATTTGCAGATAAATTGGATGATTTACTTTGACTTACCTTTTTTCTTTAAATTACCTTTATACATTTATATTTTATGAACAAATGAATAAACACGTGCACCTATAAATCGAAAAAAATTTGATACTTTCCTCAAGGCTAAACTGGAAGAGTCGGAACTAGTTGCATCAATAGAGATTGTTTATTTATTTATTTAATTTCCATAATTAAATGAATTTTTATTGCTTCTACAAATGCAACTTGAATTGCTTCATTTAATTTTAAATAATTACATATGATACAACAAGCTCATAAGGGTATATAGAAAAGTATAACTTTTGTTAATTCTTCCGCTTGAATCAGTGTGAACTGAAGAAAACGGTTGAATCTGAGTAGCAGAATTAATAATGAGCAACAATTATTGGTATGCAAAATTTAAACAACTATTGTTTTTCAGAATTTAAGAAAATTTATTATGCAACTAATTATTTTTAATAAGCATTTGAGCAAAAACTCCACTTATGGAAAAAAAACGCTACTTTATCGCTATTACAAATTTGCAAAAGGTTCTCAATGCAACTTCGCAAAGTCTGTAAAAGATTTTACCGCGTGCTTAATGAAAATCTCGTCATGCTTCAATCTCGCCGAGCTTCAATCTCGACTCGGTGATGCAAGGCCGATATAAGGAAAAAAGGGGGGGAGGTGGGGAAGGGTCGTTAAAGAAGCGAGAAGGACGGTGTTGGTGCCGCGGGTTACCCCGATCTCGCGCTGCTCTCCCTTCGGCCGGGCTTCCCTCAATCAGGATGATCGATGAGGCGCCCGGCGCGACTTTTTGCCGATCGATTCGCGGAGGTGCGCGCGGCGCCGCTCCCGCTTTAAGCCGATTCGTATCGGGCCGCGAAAATTCATTTCCCTATTAGTCCGCCGCGTCGCGCCCGTGATATATGAATTGTTTGATAGCCCGCTGTCGCGCCGCCTACGATTAATGGATTCCGATATGAAGGAAAGCCGCGATAAGACGCCGAACAAAGGACTGCTACTACCTTCTCCGACTTGAACTTTTCAATGCTTTTTCATAATTTAAAGTCGAGCGAATCTTTTTAAAATTTTCACTTACACAACTTCGTTCGATCCAAGTCTGGACGATGTACAACGAAAATTCTGGATAAACTATAATTTGTATTTCATTCGTGCTAACATTTGCAAGTGTGTATTCGTTGAGTGTCTAATGTTTATCAATAACAGGTCTAGATATTACCTTATCATTAGGGAGGATTCAGTTTGCAGGAACAATGCTCGTGTTGCAACATAATATTGTGGCGCATATCCAGCGCTGAGACGTTATATAACTAGCGTCTACGATCGGAAAGTGTCTAAGCATATTCAGTGACTTACATCAACTTATGTACGGACAGTATACATTTCTGCTCAAATATCCTTTCAAAAAATTTAAAAAAAATCATTGCTTCTTACTTAGTAAACAAGTGCCTTCACAAAAGACCCCAAATGATCTCCGGTAGGTAATGCACTAAATAGTGCCCTCATGGTAATGCACTAAAGCAGTAGCGAGTTTGCGACGCAGATCGGAAGCGCCGGAGCTCGAGGCGTGAGCTCGAGGCGCGTGCCAGGCATCCATCATCTCCTGTAAACAGCCGGCCGGGCGAAAAGAGCCCCAATTTCGCAGGCCTCCCCTGCGAGCGCACGCGCGCGCCGGAAATCACGATGCGACGTGTAAATACATCGCGTCATCGGAAGGCGATGGCCTGGTCACGTGTCGGCTGGCTGCGTCGCGACTCCAAACTAGCCGGTCGGCAAATATTTCGACAGCAGAAATGATCGACGACCCGCCGGGAAGTGACCCCGGCGTTATACCAAAGGGATTACTCGCGAGCTACTTAAGGTTCATAAATTCGAGGCTGTTTGATCGTCGGAGATTGTAATACTCGCTGGAATTCGCGATGCAGTTGAGAAAAGGAATTGAACGGCGGTGATCGGGTTCATCCACTGTATGAGTAATTTTTTGGTAAAACGTTCGCAAAGGTAGTTCAATTATCTCAGAAACTTTGTTCAAGTCGACATTTTTTTAGTTTTATTGACCTGTTGCTGTCGTAAAAGGAACTTCAATAAGATATTATGCAAAATTTAGTTTATATCTTCAATTTTTAAGGGGAAAAATAGAAAAAAGAATGCTGAGGTATATATTTATCTTTATACCTAAAGAGCTTGAATTTTCTCAATTTTGGCATAATGAAATTTTACATCAAACTTTATTTTACATTATTTATCAAATGAATACAATTATTACTACTAGTGCTTATGTGCTTTTTATCATTTGACCTCGCAATTGCTTCCCATGAAGCAGTTCCCATATAAGTGTATACATTATAAAAGTACACATACACATTTTCCACGACTTCCTTTTGCTGCAATCGCAACGACATCACCGTTCAACTTACAATTCCTTGCACGACAGGCCTCGTTGTCGCCGGTAATCTCGAGGCTCTCGTAAAGTCCCGCGCGCACCCGGAGCAGCACTCGAAGAAAAAAAGCCACAAAACACCAAGGAGCAAAAAAAAACTATCAGCAGGCGCGTTGCGCGCGATCTCGGAAATTAGGAATCTGTCGTTATTACCCAGGGGCAGATAAATTTCCCGCGCGGGGAGGGAGAGTACAGCGCCGGCGGTGGTCCAGCCGCCCCTCCTCGGCCTCGAATTTTTTTAATCGCCATACGGCGCTGGCGGCGGTGCGCGCTCCACCCGTGAAACACTGCACCCCCGGGAGCCGGGCGCGCGCGCAGGATCGAGCGTCGGCCCGTGGCCGGGCGCTTGTCATTTTAAATCACGCGGCCGACGCGACGGCAGGATCGCCCGGCGATTTAGCGCGCGAGGGCCGCTTAGTCGGCTCTAATGGAGACTTATAGGTCTGCGACGAAATGGAGATGTACTTCGAGAGGTACGAGTGAAGCGCCCGAGCTTTTTTCGTCTTCGTGAATGTGGAGAATTGGTTGCTTGAGATTTATTGGTTGACACAATTATATCTGCAAACAGCAAGTGTATGGTGCTTCTGATATATTTATTCGGGTAATTAAATGTAATTAATTCGTATGAAAAATTATTAGCTCCGTGGAATAACAATTTATTACCGATATGAAAAAAGTTTACATGCAACTCAAAATTTTTTAGATTAACCGAGGTGTTTGTTTTAGAAGGAAAATGCGGCACACATACTTACGATGTATGATGTTATCCTGTGATTTTTTAAATCTCTTATCACGGACCTTTACATTTCTGACACATTTCTTATACACATGTCAAAAATCTCCAATATGTAAAACTTGCAAAAAAAACCAGAAAAAAGAAATACTCTTTTTAAAAGAGTACCCAAAAGTGATGAAATGTATTACTTTTACACTAATTAAAAATTAAGCATTAATAACAAAGAAAAAACTTTAAAAGAAAAAAAATTATTTAAATATATCACCACTGTTAATTATTTTACTGTTTACAAACGTAGTTCGCATACAAATTATATGCATTAGCAGCATTCAAAATAAATCACTGAAGAAAGTCTTCAATAATAACAATTAAGACCTGCAAAAAGAAGTGGTAAGGAAACGTAAGACACGATAATTCGATACTGCCCCAATGATTCCTCAGGCGTGCAATAGCATTATTTACGTAGCGGAAAATTTTATGGGGCCGCCGCGATTAAATTTCCTCTGTGTGCAGTTGGAATTAGCGCGCGAGCGCGAGACCGCGGGATTTACGAGTTTCGTCGCTTTTGAGCCTCGACCATTTCGCGCGTCACCGATAAAACATTTCCTGATAATAAAGAGTTATTGCGACGTCAAAAGGAAGCGCGGCATCGCCCCGGCAAAAATTTACGGCCTGTTACGCGTCGCGAAATCGCGCGCGCGCGCACCCGTCCGTCGTTCGTCCGCTGAAACTCTCCGAGGGAGCATCCCGGTGCGTTTGTTTCGTTTTTGCTTTTTACCATCGCTTTGCGCTCATCAACCGAGGATTGCGCCTTTTGATCTTGAATAGCTCACTTGCGAGAGTCTATAAGTAAATTTTTCTTAAAAATGTCACCGGAACTATACATTTTTAACTATTTTTATTAAAGTTTGGAGTAAAACGATATTTCACTTTTTTATAAACATAATCAGAATATATAAGGTATATGTATACTGCATGTACGTATACGTTTAACATTTTAATTAAAAGGAGGAAATGTATGTCGAAATTAAATAATCATGAAGCTCATCGAATTTAATTAGAAAATTTCGCGTAAAATATTCAAGACACACCGACGGGAAATATTTAATGTATTAATAATTAATCAAGTCCGCTCAATGTATCATAAATTAACGCATCAGCTTTTATCGTGCGAACTCGCGCTCCAAATTTTATCGATCAAAATTTAATTATCAGCAGGCCCGAGGATGCTCAAAGCCGCGCGCCCTTCAATCCGCTCGAAGGTATATGTATTTAATTATCGCGATCGCCCGGGCGATAAAGTCGCGGAAAAACGCGCCTTGAATATTCCTCCGCGGTAATTGCGGGGCTGCTCACTTGCGGCGAGTTGTTTAACGAAGCCAAGGTACTCCGCGACCCAAGACACTGTACCACCACAGTGACATTTTTCTCCTTACGGCAGTTTTTTATTCTTTGTCCTCTGCACCTCGGTATTATCGCGCTCTTCCCCGGGGGAGGGGCGGCTAATAAGATTTTCTTTTCGCTCGACCCGAGCTTTACGGGCGCTAAATCACTGTCGCGAAGCTCGCGGATATTAATGGTGATTTATTTATCGCTAATTGCGCCGTTACGCAATGCCGCGCTCGATTGCTCGCGGAGCTTTGTTCGACTTTTTGTCCCCCGGCCGCGGCGCGAGGACTGAATTTTGCAAGAAGCCGCGGGACGATGAATTATGGATTTTTCATGCTAAACGGATCTACGGCGGGAGCCTGCTGATGGGTAGTAATTTTGCGGCTTGTCGCGTTGTTTACCATTTTTCGTTTTATGGATTGTTTTGCCTTTCTTACCAAACTGAGTTTCGCTTGCAAATTCACGTGTGCGTTCTTCCGAACAATGGATGTAATTAATTTGTTGCGAACATAAATATCTGTAATCCATGAAAATTTTTTGTATTGTCTTAATGGTAAACGAAGGATATGCGCATCTAGTAGTGCATAAAGTAGGTGATTTTCAAATTTCATGTCTGCGCTCGGTAATTAATTTCAGGGCGAGGATTTGCGCACTACAATGTAAGATACTTTTTAACAATAAAATTATAGCTTACTATATTAGTAAGTATAATGTATGAAGAAATATTGTATCATTGATCATTTTTGCATAAAGCAGCTGTTTTTTCAGCAGTTAATAATATATGAAGGAAAGTGTGACAAACTTGTATTTTATACTCTGAAAAAAGGTTTAGTAAAATTTACTATATTTTAAAAAAGTTTTTAGAATTCTGTTTCGTTCTTTTTTGGGCCTAAAAACATTTTGAATTATTAGGAATGTCCCTGCATTACTGTAATTATAATGACAATTTTTATTACATTTCTAAAATATTTTTTTCAGTATAGATAAAAGATATTCACAAAAATATGACAATGCTGTACATTATATTTCGAAACAGATAAAAATCGAATACGCAAAGTTAAAAAAGTTAAGTTGAATAGCGGCAAATAGTGGTTGTTTCGAAGGACAGCATTGGCGCTTCGGTGGGAGAAAAACGCTCTCGGAATGGAGACGAGCGCCGGGGGGTGGAGGCGCGGGGCCGCGCGCTCGGTACGGTTCTCCCGACGCAGCGTAAAAAACACTGCACCCTTGAGAATTTTCGGGTTTCGCAACGTTAGGGATATCCCGCAAAGTGGAAACTCGATCGGCCGCGACGAGGCAATTCACGTTTCCTGCTAAGTCAAACTGTAATCGAGTGACCGCACTTGTGTTTCCAACCGAATGTCGCACCCTCGCTTCACTTCCTTTTTTTTTCGACCCCCTCTGGCTTTCGAAACTCTAAAATGGGCACTTTTCCAACGCGATTTAAGCTGTTTGAGGAAAGTAATAGCGGGTGTAACGCTGCGTGAGTACTGAGTAGACTGTAAATATTAGTTTAATGCGAGTCTTTTAAAATGTTGTACAATTAACACAGTCAAATTATAATTCGAAAATATGTATAAAAGAATTTTCTAAATTGATTATTTCAATTAATATTGACGTTTAGATAATTTGATTTCGTCACATTTGATTTTCTCTGTCGGGAAACTATAATTATACGTTTGCGGAAGTTCACGATGACACTCTTATTGAATAGTTGATAAAATTTGAAAAAATGATTAAAATTTAAAAATATATTTAATTCAACGAATATTATATTGAAGTATAAAAAAATAATAGTTTTACTAAATGATGCAAAAGAAGATTATTTGATCTATTTAAAAGAGAACGTTGATAAAGTCTCACAATCATTGTTTTCGCGAATCGTTAGAAAAAAAGGTCCAGGCAACGGTTTACGTCTACTGCTAATCAGAAATCTTTCAAGATTGAAATATTTCGCAACGCTTTAGTACCCGACCGCCTAGTTTCAATAAGAATGAATTCATTGACCATGATAATAAGTCGAAGTGTTAATGAAGCCGCGTCGAGTGCATCGGAAGCCTCGAGCCGATTGAGCAATTACCCGCGCGTCCATATCGCCTCTTATCTGCAAACTTCGCTCGCGCGAATGACGTCAGTTTCTTTCAATTTGACAAGCCCGCCGGCCGCGGACGGAGACTTCCGGCGCTCCGCCGAATGGAAAACCGCGACCCCCTCCCGTCGCTCGCCGCAGCAGCGCTCCGTAATTAATAATCCGCTCGCTTCAATGAGCGGGCGAAACAAAGTGGAAGAAAAAAGCCGGAGTCGTGGAAATTGCTGTGCGCGCGCCTGGATGTGACGCGCCGCTATCTCGCGGCGGAGGAAGTGAGGTCGACCTCTCCGTCATTTTTCGCCCGCTCCGCGGTGAACGATAGCCGGCGTTTTTTTCGCCGGGAGAGCGAGAAATGATTCGAATCGAGGACGAGGCGAAAACTGATTAGACGCGCGTTCGACGAAATTGACAATCTTGCGTTTTCGCAACGCCGCATGTATGTGTACGATCGTGCGCCGGTCGCTCTGAATGGAGCGCTTAATTAATTGCGAGCGATCGACGCGCAGTTTAGTGAATGAACTGCTAAATCGCTTAATCTCGCCACTTCGCGGAAATGTTCAGTAGTATATTAATATTACTTTTTTTAAATATAACGTACGTATTATTATTTTATCCGAGATCATCCGTCTTTGATAGGAGCGCTCCTATTGAAATTCGCTCGGTTTTCATTAAAAAGTAACAATTTAGATTGGCGCGATACGAGCTGGCGGATGCAAATAAGTACGTTTACGCGGGTCGAGAGGGGAATTTCCAAGTTAAATAAAGAAGAGAGAGAAGTCGGCCGAGGAACCTTGATCTTTTTTTCATCCTTGATGCGAGTATAATATGTATGCACCCCTCGGAGCGAAAAAAAGTCCCCCCCCCCTCTCTCACAAGCCGCGGACGCGTACGTCTCGAGGCGTGTCAAATTGCCACTTTAGCGTGTCGTTCCTCCCTCCCCCTGGGTCCGCCGAAGTTACCCCGCGCGTGTACCGCGCCGCGATCTCGCATTCCCATATTAACGCGGCCCAAGCGGGAGATACGCTAGTCCGCGCAAAGCCTCGTCACGTGCGCATTTGCGGCTCCAAATGCGATGTTTGATCCCAGGCTTTTACGAGGGATATACCACTTTGCTTTTGTTTGCCCGTTTGCTCACTTGTAATTTTGTTTACTTTAGAGAGGCTTATAAACTGCGTGCGTTTTGTAGATGAAAATTGTTTGCTTGTACCTAAATTCATTGTGGAATTATAATAATTTTTAATTAATATCTTTTGATTAAGCGTATTGGCAATAATTTATAATTTATATTAAAAGTTATAGATTATTCTCATAATATAGAAAATGTGAAAAATCATTTCAAAATAATTCGAATAATTTTTCACTCTCTTGCATGATAGTAAGTATAATTATTAATAGGCTTTGTGAATAATTATTAATTACTTAAAACAGATTAAAATCGACACATTTAATATTTATCAAAACTTAAAGGAACTTGCAGTGCATTTGTACAAGTCATTCTTTATCTCAAAATGTGCTTTATCTTAAAATAGTTTAAGCAGATTTATTGACTTTTATTATTTAATAAATCTTTGTTAGTAAACTAATCTCTTAAAAAGAAAATTATGGTTAGCAAAAACATCGTCACCAAAAATGTTCATTTACATAAAATATGGTCGTGTGAAAAAGAACCACACAAAGAAACCAATTGCAGGACACTACCCCTACGAAAAACATTTTAACCCAGAAACGCTACCAGGGAGCTTTGACTTGGTTACGTAGAAGGCCGACGAGATGAACGTTATGCAGTCGGAGCGGAGTCACGGCGCTACTTAGGCGCGCATATAGCGCGGCCTCGGAAACAGCCAGCCAGTCATCCCCGGGCCACCCTGTCGCACAGCCTAATGGAGGCGCGGTGGCCCTGGCACGCGGCGCCTCGTGCCCGGCGTCGGGTTAAGCAAACTATCGATTATGGGATTTCACGCTAAGTGCCTATAGGATTACCCAGGGCGCGCGCGGCCCCCCACACACACAAACGCACACATATATATGTATATGTATATAGCTATCCGGAGCTACTCGCGCTGCTCGATAAACCCACTGGATTTGTTGCTCTTTTCCACGGGCGCGGCCGAAGCGAGCCCGGCTGACCTCAAAAGGCGACGATAATCTCCGCTGATATCGCGCTATCCCCCCCCCCCCTTCTTTCCGCCCGAGTTTACCCTCTTGTGCGTAGCACCACCTCCCTGTCCTGCATGTGAATCTACGGCGCGCGCCCGATCTGAGAGATGCGCTGCGATCTGATAGCGCTCTTCTCCAATGATAATTATATGCGTTCATTGCAGAAGATTATTTTAAAGTGACAGCTTGTTTTATCTTTTTTTTTTAGTTTAAGCTGCGATACGAGATCACGGATTACGCATTTTTCACCTGAGGGGTGGAATAAAGTTTTCGGTTTAGATACTATCGCAGGCGCTATTTTTTTTACTTGGCCGATTTTTTATTGAATAAAAATTTATATAAATGTAGAAGATGTGCTACAAAACGTACCAAAATTGTATATAAGTGTCACGTGGTATTTTAAAAATAAAGGGGAATTAGAACGAAGATATCTGTTTTTGTTGAAAAATGAATTTTTATAAAGTAACACAAAGTCTTTCGAAAAGTACTTTTATGTTTTAAAAAATTTATTAAATTTTGAAGTTTTCTTTAGGTCTTCTAGGAAGTATATATGCAAAAAATAGATTTCCTGTCACGAATTTTCAGGAAAATTTGATCCTATTACGGAAATTCTTTTTAATTGTTCCTCCAGTTCAGAAAGGCAGACCGTACCCCGTACCCACCCCGGTGTTACGCAACATCACTCGGGCGGGGTACTTAGAAGAAAGAAAAAGCCACGCGGGTCGACGGATTCATACACGCGGGGTTAAAGCCGTGGCCAATCGGTAGCCGGGCGGGAGGCAATTTTCACGGGTTATTAGAATTAGAGCTCGGAGCGCGGGGGCGAGCGCGCCGCCTCCGTTCCCATGACGCGGAAACGAGGCGTGCGTAATCGCGTGTGTGCCGGGCGATTCGGCGCGCGTGCAGTAGGCGCTGCGTATGTACCCGCGACACTGATTTCACGGGGCCGCCGCGACGAATTCGCGGGTAAACGATACGCGCGGCCAAATTGTTTCGTAATTGCCGCTGGTACATCGATGGTTCCCCGGGGTTGCGGGCGAATGCGTGTGAATTCCTGGACGAGCGGCGCGGGGCAGCTCGCGTGAGAAGCTCCAGGCGATTGACTCTTTTGTTGCCCGGTGCTGGACAAGTGAGCGTGGGGTTGACGCCTTGGCTTGCTGATTGAATTGTTTGATTTTCGGTTTTGGGTACTTACTAATACATTAGGTCGCATTGCGTGTGATATTCATTCGTACGCCTGGTGTAATACTTTTATTTAATATTATTTTATTCTATAAAGACATAGAGTCAACATAATCTGCAGTATGTGATGTAGTGTATGTTCTGTTGTTTATATTTTAAAACAAAACGAAATTATAGTGCAATTTTATAATCTTTGATAAGTTGTAAGCTTTACATTTTTTAGTCGAAATCACTGCAAGTTCAAAGTTTTATGACAATAATTAGTATACAGTTAATAATTTTGGCATCAAGTGATCTGTTTAGTAAAAGTTACGATGCAAATTCTCTCCACGTATTCAATTTATTGAATTTCTTTAAAAAATAAAATTATATAACAAATAAAAAACAAAGATCGAAATTATTGTCCTGAACTAGTTATTACTATTAACAGTAAGATGTATTTAACCCCCACGGTAAGATGCATTTTTATACAAGTTTTTAATAATTTTGCGTTGACAAATGAATCAACTGCGCCCGTAATATCATTCGCACATAAGCGCACTCATTGATTAACAGAAAAGCAGTGGCAATCGTAGGTCGGCAGTTTCCTCTATAAATAGCGCCTAATCATTCAATGAATGCCGAGCTCCGCAAAATTATCAATGGCCGAACGAGAGACGCTCGAACCCGCGGAATTGGAGCATCTCGAGGCTCGATTATCAACGCCGGTGCTTTTTCCCGGCGATCGCTGCGGTCGCGCGCGCGCGCGGCAGATAAATCGCGTCGGGCCTCTTTGAGGCGGCCGCTGACCCCCGGCGAAATCGCCTCGCCGCGCTGAATTCGTGGCTAATGAATAACTGTTGGAATCCCGCCTCCCGTGCCCGATCGCTGCCGGCTGACAAAGGCGACCGGCCAAAGAGGGAGAGCCGGCTTATAGGCGCGAGCGAGCGCGGGCCCGTGTACTAAGCAGTCCGGCGATGTGCCTGCTCGAGTGCTGGAACTCCTCCGGGGCCGACTGTTTTTGGGCAGGCTCGAGGGATGCGGCGATCCTCGGCAACGGATTGCGCGTTTGTTGTACTGATCGTAAGTCGCACGAATCTCTTCACCAGTTAATTAACGTATAATAAGAGCTAGATTTAAAGTAAAGTAGTTGAGGCAAATTCGTTAATTCAAATTTTATTAGAAAATAGTCATGATTATTTTTAAAAAATGGGAATGTTGACGGGTAGTTCGGGATAACTGTTTAAACATAATTACCTTATTCGCCCTTTAGATATCTTTTAGTGCATATTTAACGAATTTTCAAACTCTTACTCGCATTATAGTTTCGCACTATTCACCGATATAAATTTAGAGAGATGATAAGTGTGCAATTGATGTGAAATTATAAGTGAAATTTTCACTGGAAGAAATTTAGAGCTCGTAGATCTTATTGCGCGGATTTTCTATTAGTTTGAAAATGAATGCACGAAAAGCCGGTTCGTTGACAAAATCAAACAACCTAATTGAGCGGTCGGGGATAGGCGCACGGTAATCGCCGAAAAAAAAGCAACGAGTCGAAATTGAAAACTACCAAACCATTTGCACCATTCCGCGTAATCGGAGGTATTTTTCATCGGCGAAAGCGATCGGGCGTAATCGGCGAGCGATTACCCAGCGCAGCAAAATGAAATCTCAAAGCGGTCATTCTATTAAGCCATCCCGAGCGAGAGGTTCGTACGCTCTCGAAGAGATAACGAGAGGCGGCCCCGGTGCCGAATATCGCCGGGCGCATTAAAGGGCTCGCTCAATTTGGCTGTTGGCGGGGTGGAATTTGAAAAATGAAGGATAATGGATGCAGCGAGAGAAAATAATGAGAGAGAGAGGGAGAGAGAGGATCGCCGAGAGGGTTAGGCGCGCGGGGACAAAGAAGGCGGGAGGGAGAGAGAGAGAGGAGGCGAGTTAACGCACGCCTAAGTATACATTTTATCCATAACGCGCTCGCCATTACCCTACAACGACGCCGTGGCCGCGGCGCACCGACTCCGGCCGGTAATGCCTTGTGTGCGCAGCCGCGTAAGTGGCCATCAGGCAACATAAACAATCGCCCGGGTAAGTATACGCTTGCCCGCGAAAACGAGGCGACGCTCTTTCTTTATCCCTCGCTCGCTCGCGCTCTTTTCCCTCTCGCGTTTTTTTCGGCCCTTTCCGTGCATACCGGGGCCCCGAGGGTCCCGCGGGGCGAGGGGATGCGCGCGCGCGCGGGGCCTGCTCGCGAGCGAGCGCCGCCACGCTAATGGAGCCATTACCGCTGGATAACTTCATCCATCGGGCGCATCGCCGTGTAACTAGATTCCGCGCGGAGCAGGAAGAGATCGGCGAGAGCTCGGTGCATCGGCCCTGGCCGCGCGGATCGACTTCTCGCCTCGTTCCTTCCTCGAATCAATTTCCTCCACTAATACGTCGTGCATGAGTGTGTTTGTGTAACGATTTCAAATTTTTAATACAATTTTTGCAAGGCTTTTCTTTTATTTTTCTAAAAATGTTCAATTTTTTTACGACAAGAAACTACTGGAAGAACTATTGCGCAAACTACTAAAAGCTACTGATGAAGCACTTGATTCCAATAGTAAATTGTCATCTACTTATTATATTTATTACATTTGGAAGTATTTCTATAAGTAGTTCATCTGTAGTTGTTGGCCAGTAGATAGTAGTGCATCAACAGTTTATGCAACAGTTGGTAAGTAGTTTCTTCTGTAGTTTATTTTGAAGGGTTGTTGAGTTATAAAATAATAAAATGCATCAAGTCGATATTGGATAAATTTGGATAAAAGAGCCGTATTTACAATTTACGATAAGAAAAAAGTTGTTTCATAAATTGCAATTGTTTCTTAAAAAACTTCTTTCCAGTTTCTGATAAATTTTACTTAAGCAGACCTTTCTTCCTGTTTCTGCACAATTATAATTTTTTTACTTGAATTCAAAACAAAATATAATTATTTCTTGAAAAATTTTGTTTTACTAAATAGTAATAAAATTACTATGGCACGTAACGGACCGGCGATTGGATATAGAGCCAATCAGAGCGATCCGTTAGTTCGCGATAAAAGGAAGCCCGGGCGGAAAGGGCCAAAAAAGTCGGCCGGGAACAATAACACTAGGCCCAAGAGGTTGTTTGCACAGGCCGGGAAAGCACCTCGGTGCACATACCGGGGATCGGCGTGATTTTTATCACTCGCGTCCCAGCCGCTGTAAGTGGCAGGTTCGCGACTCGAGCGGCACGCAAGCCGAGGGCGAAACCGCGAGGCGCGTAACAAAAAAGGACCGCGTACCCGAGCCTCGGCCTTAAGCAGAAAGGATTGACCACCTCGGATGGTAATAGGAGACTGATTACAAAGCAGAGCCTCGCTCGGGCCCAGCCCCCTCTTTATATCAATATCGCTCGAACCGCTCGTTCTCTCCCCCGTGTGTGTACCTGGGCTCGTACATATAGCCTCTAGCTGTTGCGACGCGCTAGAGGACGGAGGATCGCGCGTAGCTGCGACGAAACGAGTTTCTCGCGACGATGCCCACCTTTTTTTACCGGGGTTTTATTCCGAAGGAAGAAGGAAGAGTTTCGTCGTGCCGAGAAATTGCTTAATGATGATCGGCGACGCCTGATTCTCGACCGACGGGGTATATGTTCGACTGGCCTTGGGAATTTACGCAAACAATTTTAAATGATTATTCTATACTTTACATTTTTATTGATAAATTTATTATGTGATTTGTGTCTTGAAATAATGTATTTTTAATAAAATATACAAAACACTTTTGAATGAAAAGGGAAATCGTGTATTACGATAATTTTATATTTTGTATCAAGAGATTATTTCAAAAAGGGAAAACATTTTAATGAAAGATATCTTTTCAAATTACCTTCTTAATATATCTGTAAAGTCTTTGATTCTTTATGCATGCGTACCTCATGCACGTTACAATTAACATATGCTACAACTTTTTGTGATTAGTTTCATTGAGTTGAAAATAATATCCAATATTTACGCGTTGTATGTTTTGTTGTACGCTTAACTAAAATAACAAAATTTCAACTTTGAAACTGTACGCGAAAAATGATCAGTGCATGTGCATCATTATTACCATGGCTTGTAGAAGCAGAAAAGCAGCGAGAAAGGCAGGGATTTTTCATCGGCTCGATAATTGAAACAATTATTTTCATTATATCATGGCTGGTGCAACGTCAGTTAACACGAACAAATTTATCGATCGCGCGTTTTTCGGTCCTGAGCTTGGCGCGATTACAGCGTCCGTCGATGGGAGAATCATGGGAGAAAAGCCGATCGATTTGTAATTACACAGGAATTGGTAAAGGATTTTTTACGTCAGAAGGAGTCAGGAGGGTTGCGAAAATTCGAGGCATAGGACGTAAATAACTCGTTTCGCTGCGATGCATCCGCCGACATTTATGTACGCGAAATTTCAAGCCGAATATGGCTAGAAAATAAAATACAAGTTGGATTACTCCGGATAAAAAAATAAACAGTGTCAAGGAGCAAATTCTAAATTTTATATATTAGATTTAGCTGTACAAATCCGAGTTTCATTTAATTCCACAAATGTCTTTTACTTTAAAATTGTCTGTAGAAATTTAGTATTCTGATGAATTTATGGTTAATTTTTTGCAGGGTAGAATTAAAGTGCATGTAGTATTTATCTACATTACCTGAAAACGAAATTGAAACTACTTTTGAAATATTAATTTAGATTTTCAATACTACTCTTACTTTTCTTAAATCAATAGATTTTATTAGTCTAAAAGGTTAAATTTATTTTTATTTTTTTTTTTATTCCAGTTGTTTTATTTTTTTCAGTGCGCAAAATACTTCAAAGAGCACAAACAGTAAATCTCGTCTAATTTTTCCAAAACTCGTTATTTCTCAGATATTTTCAATGACGGCAACGCCTCCTTCGAAATCGAAACTTTTATTCACTCAATCACGCAAACTGGAGTTCGGAAGTCGCTAATGCGGCGAGGAAATTTCGGAGCGGCGATGGTGTCGAGCGAGCAGGGCCATCGGAGGTTCGTAATCGCGCTCGTGAGCCGGCGAGGAAAATTGAGAGTAGCCCCGAGGAAAAAAGTGCCGGCGTCAGCTGCGCTGCCCCCCTGGCTATCTGCATCGAACGATCCGGCGATTCGCTCCCGGCCGCGGCGTATAAAGTGTATCGCGCCGTTCCGATCGACGCGCCGGGGAAAAAGAGAAGCGGCGCGCTGCTCCGTACGGATATTCCGCGGGGAGCGAGCCTGTGTCTCCGGCGAGCGCATTGGCCGAGCTTGCGTTTAGGTGCCGGCCAGTCCCCGGCGCTCTCTTAAAGCGAACGAGACTTGATACCGGAGTAAGATCGATTTCGGTGCCGCGTTCCCGCAGGGATTTCAAAAGTATATGTTTTTCGCTTTTTCTCTCGCTTGCATAGCTAACTTTAGTAAACTGGTATAGTTTTTTAATTGTATAGATTGGAGGGATTTATTCGTTGTTCCTAACTGGTGTAAAGTTAAAGGGAAACTGATGGACCAATTAATAGATCTATGCAAAAATGATGTTGAAACCGATATTTTTAAATTAAAAAATTGAAACTAAATATAAAACTTTAGAAATGTAACGGCCAATCTAGCGGCAAAATTTTTATTGTATTTTCATTGCATGTTCTCCAAATAATTTAAAAAAGCTGAATTAATATTTCTTTATGGAGTTACCACTAAATAATTTCTTTGAGTCAACTAAGTATTGTTGTGAAACTACTAAATACTATAAATTAAACAATGTTTAGATGATTAAAATACATTATATAGTTTTAACTCGTTATAGAAATACTTAGTTAAAATGACTAAAATGTTTATTTATAGTGAATTCAATGTTTCAAAAAAGCAATAAAAATTCAGTACTACTTATTTGTCGACGTTTAAAAGTACATGTACGTCTTTTTGCGCATAGAAGCTTGTGCACGGAATAGATTTATGCTCGACGAGGAAATAAGGTAACGACTCCATCTAAGCCTATTATTCCGCGCTTGGCGATTTCGCCGGGAAAAGGTAAAAAAAATGCGCGCGCGGCGGGGTAATCGTTTCGCGGCGCTCGCTCGGTCTTTTATGTAGCACATGCACATCGCGTACGGGACGTATGTACTTACGCTCGAGCTTAGCGATGAAGCTCTTACGTGTGCCGTTCAAAGATTATCTTGTAAAAATGACTTTGATAATTTGCGGGACGCGATCAACAGATGGTTATGGACTTTTCTTATTCACGATAACACGCCGCTCTTTCCCGTCAACCGGAAACCCCGAGATTTCCTTATGTGTAATTTTCATGTGGTTGCTTTGGAATTATTAACTTTTTATAATCGCGCGTAATCACGGAGTGCGGCTAGTTGGTTATCGAAATTGTTATTACAATTACCAGCCATAACGTTTGCCAAGTCTCAGAGGTACTTGACAAGATGCACGCGTGAACGAAAAAGAATCTACGGTGTGATTATTTATAAGTGAATTGGTGGATTCATTGATTACGTTTTATGTGACATCGCGAGGATTCCCTTTCATATTATGAAAAAAAAAACTTTCTTTTAAATAGTTAGGGAATTATAAATTTGTATTAAACGAGAATAATCAATACAGAACAGTTAAATAATGATATCCTTTATGAAGAGCTTGTATAGTTTCGTAGACAAAGAAAAAATCACTACTTAAAATTGCAATTATTAAATTAAATTTTTTTAGACTGACATTGTTTATTGTTGAAACCCTGCAGAGCTTCACAAGATTCGAAACAATACTGATCTCATCTTGGTCTCGTCTTCAAATGCAAAACAAAAGCAAGAAAAAAATTGAAGACCAGACAAGGACTGGAAATTAAGCTACTTGATCTTGTTATTAATTATTTATTTAAGAGTCTTCAAAACGAAGTCTATACTTTTGAGAATTTTGTACTTGTTTTGACTTAGCGCAGCCTACAAAATGAAACTGTCTTCACCGGTAAATTGAAACGCATGTTCTGTACAAGTCTAGAGTAATAAAACTGCACTCCTCATTCCTAATTTTATTAAAGCAAAGATTAATCAAAACATATACGAATTAAAACTCGCAGGTGTTGTCATCCTCTGCCATTTCATCGCACTAAAAATTCCCGCAGCATCCCGGACAGTCGTAAAAGACAAATGGTCTCGCTTAACTCGCGCTTCATTTTTTTGCGAGCGAGCGAAAAAAGGCGCTCGTAACGTTTCCCACATTCGCGTATCCCCCGGCGTCGCCTCTCCTCGTAAGAAGTCGCGTAATCGCGCATTGCGCGCGTGCAACGGCGGAGGCGAACCAAGAAAAAAAAAAGCGGCACACCGCTGCCGCGGAGCAAAAGCGAGACGGATCCGTTCAAATAGATAGTCGGAGGGGGGGAGGCGGGCGGGCAGGTAAAAGGATGGGAGAGAAGTCGCGGCACGCGGACAAAACATAGGCCGCGCGCGATGCCACGGCGGAACGTATAATAAGAGTGTGATTAGCATTATTTACGGCCGGTTAACTATTAACTCATAAATCAAGCGGGGACGACGTTATATCTCGCCCGCTCCTCTATTTCTCTTTCTCCGCGTGTACTCTCCGCTCCTTTCGAGTCTTCCGACGCCTCCTCGCTTTCGCTCTTTCGCATCGCGCGCCGCGCTGACAAAATTACGCCGGGTTCTTGCCGAGCGGCCAATGAAAACGACGGCTTCTTTTTTCAGCGCGATAAATCACGTTTATTATGGGAAATATTAAGAAAAAAAACGGCCTCTTACAATTATCGTTTGAGTGCTCTGTATAATTTTTTATTAGTTTTTCTGCGATGTATTATACACGCTAAATCGGTCGGAGTGAAATTTCACTCTTATATTCTATAATTAGTTCGCTGAAAGAGTCAAATTTAAATCTTCTCTGCAGGAATGAAATTTGATTCTAGTACAAGAATCACATGATCACTCTGTACAGATGGAGTGTTTCAATTGCACTCTTTACTAGTGTGAAAACCGCACTTATTAGAGTGACTTTATTAACAGTATAGTTCTAATTTTGAATATAAAAGCCACTCTACTTAATTTCAGTCGCGGGAGTTACTTTGAATCTAGTCTTCGAGTGAAAATTAGACTTCACTGGAATTAAATGTTACTCTAGTCGATTTAGCGTGTACTTCATTTCCTAACACTCGGAAAAAGTAACGCGCCTGTAAATATTGTAACGTCTTTTAAGTGAAACTTGTTTAAAAGAGAAGCGGCATCGCCAGAGGTGCTCGGTTATTCGAGGTCCATTACGCGTTCGATCGTGTCGCTCGATAAGGCGCTCTTAATCTCCCGCTCGGGCGCATCCCCTTCCCAGGGGCGATGCTTCTCTCTCGCTCGCTGGTCAGTCAAATAATAAAGTCCTTCGATTTAAATGATATTTTTCACAATCTGCTTGACACTTTTTGTCTGGAGCACCGCCCGCCGGGCTTCAATTATGGCCGATGCGCAAGAATTATGTGACTGGAAATTACAGGGGAGAGGCACGAAGAAAGTTCGCCGCGGCCGGTATGATGATTTCATTAAGAAATATGTATAAGGCTTCATTATTTCTCACATTCATCACCAGTGTCCGTGGTGTACTTAAAAGGAATTCCCCGCAGAAATGTTTTTTCCTTTTAGGTATAGTCAATCAAACTCTTTGCGCTTAAAAAAATTATATCTACTTTTCAGATATATCTCCATATGTATTTATTTACGTATACGATGCGTTATAATTTTTAAGCTAAAAACATTCTGCATTCAAAAACTTTTTAAATGTTAGCGCCACTTGATCGGACGTAAGTTAATTAAATTGCGTTTTGAATTGTTTTACATCCTGCTGTCGTTTTTTAAAGAGAAGATAATAGCTTCTCTGCAATCCGTTCATTTGCCTTTCGGTGTAGCGGACAGAGAAATAAAATCTTTATTGTATTATTATATTATTCAGCGGAAAGTCTTAGAAAATCATCTCAAGAATGTAATTTAATTCTGGAAAATAAAGAAAGGAAAATTCGCTTATACAATTAGCAATTAAGAGCTGAAAAAGGCGCATTCGAAACTTGCTAAGCCCCTCGGAATGGGGAAACTTGCCGAGGGATGCGAAACAGGAGCCGGGGTTTTCCGTTAAAAACTCGTAATTTCCTTATCACGATTCAGACCCGGGCGTTTCCCCCCGGCCGCACCGGCAGTTCCGCCGAGGAAGCGTATAGCCGGCGTCCTCCCCCCCGCCCATCGCCGCCGAATGAGTCCGTTTCCCGAGCGTCGGCGGCGCTTTGCAAGTCAAATCTGCCCGCGGAGCGGCGACGCCGTCCGTGGCGCGAAGTAGTAATTGTAAATAATGTGTATAAAGGAGAGCGGGGTGCAATGGATCGGGGTAAGACGGGACTGCGGGTAGTAGTGGTACACCCTGTAAAAACGTTTACTTTTCGACGATAACAACTCGACAAAGATTTTATTTAAAAAACTTATGAAAAAAAGATGTTTAAATTTTTAGAAAAAAGTCACAACTTTTTTTTAATAAAACCGTTATCAAATTGTCCTCACTCACAATTTACGAGGCCTTACAATAGATTGAAAATATAAATCATAATAGAAGACTGGTCAATTATTTTTTAAAGGGGCAAAAGTCGTATTTTCTTGTATCTAAATAAAATCTTGTAGAATTCGGCGATCGTGACAAAATATTACACTAACAAATTTGTGTAAAATCAAAAAAGGTGCGCAATGAAATTCTCTGCAAGATATAAATCGTAAAAACTGAAATTTGAAGAATTTTCAAAATTTGTTTCGTGGACGATATTTTTTAGTCGCGCATTCGTGCGCTCGGGGAGTTTTATGATCCGACCCATCCGGGACCTCAATTGCGCTGTTTATACGATGTAAAGCGGCGCGCCGTACCATGGCGGAAACAACGCCGATCGGCCGCGATGAGCTCCTCTGTACAAGCCGCAGAGTAGAGAGAAAAACTGCACCGCCGCGAGCCGATCGATGAGGCGTAAACAAGATCAGCCAAATCGTACGGGGATAGATCGGAATTTATGACTGCATTTTTTTGTTGCAAAATTATGTAATAGTAAATTATTACATGTGGCTATAATTGAAAGCATTCGTAGATTAATATTTTATAAATATTAAGAATTAGTTCAATTTTGCTCTATAAAGTGTCATTTTTGTCAAAACATTTATCTGCACTCGCGAATATTGCTTCTTCCTATTTTTACTTACGAAAAAACTCTGTCAGTGATATAAACTTCTTTTGATTCGCGAACTCTTCCATCAATATAACCACGGATGTTAAAACATCAATATCATTCAAACAGTTTGATATCAATTCGAATTAATAAATTTAATTTCTTTGAGTTTGACGAATCAAATTTTATAATTGTATTATCAATAGTTCTACAACAAATAAATTTATACCATACTTCTTTAAATGTACAAATAAATTCCAATCCAATAAAAATAAGCAGGCTCATTTCAAGAAACACAGTCGCATCACATACACTATCAGAAGTGCTGGATAGGCTCAAGGGAAGATGCAAAGATGGCCGCGCTAGCCGCCTCAGCCTCTCGTTGTTTTTTTTTTTCTTTGCTTCGCGCGCGACCTCTCGGCGTCCCTCTCTCTCTTTCGCTCGCGAATGCCGAGCACGCGTCGGCGGTTAGTTCTGATTAGCGGCGGCTTGAATGACGTACCACTGGCAGGCAGGATCGCGTGCTCCGAATACGCTCGCCGTCATTTTACCCTTTCTCCTCTCGCCCCTCCCCCCGCGCTCTCCTTTTCTTCCTTTTCCGCCGTGGATCGTGCCCCGCGGGCTCGGCCTCTCCTCCTTCCTCCTCGACGCCGCGCGCGCGCGCGTCCGAGGCGACAAATCGACGTCGCGCCTCAATTGGCTCCCAAAGCGAGCCGCTCCTAATCAAATTTTCGGGGGGCGACGGTGGAGCTCGCTTCTCGTTGGTTTTGTTACACGCGAATTGCTTTTCGGATATGAGACAAGTGGTACTGCTGATGCTCGTCTCGGGAGTTTGTAATCGTTCGATGATCGTATGCGCGCAATTGCGAGTGATAAGATTTTTCAGATCTACTTTTCAGCAGCTGTCAAGGATGTCTATACGATTTTTTCGTAGTTAATTGGGTATACGATTTTGAGTGTAAACATAATCTGACAATGAATAGGCTGCGTAAATTGTACATCATAGCTGATAGATGTTGATAACAATGATGTGTTAGCATTATCGTTAAATTGTTTTGCACATTTTGTAATGTCTGCGCCTACTTTTTATATTGAGTAAGTTTTGATAACATGAAATGGTACACATTTTTTTAGTAGATAACAAATTATTTGCTAAATTCTAATTGACAAATTAATTTTATTTTCAAACACTCATCTATTATGAATATTTCGATTTTTAAAAGATTAATTCATTAATTAATCCATTCTGTTTTGTAAAGATTATGCAACTTATGTATCTTGTCCACGTTCGTAATGATAAATTGCATTGCAATCAAATTAATTATCAGAATATAGATAGGGTACGCGCACCGTCAGTAATACAAATGACGACTAGGTATTATAAACTTAATGTTAAATTAGACGCCAAACCCCAGACTTGCTATCTGAATTCGCAGCATGTAAAAATTAAAACGTTATAATGAACAATACAGACTCAACTCCCCACACACATCTTAATCCGCGATAATACAACAAAAAATTTGTTCTCTGCAACAGTGTAACTAACTCGTTTATACGCATTGTTGCGCAAACGCGGAAAATTTGTGACGGAGCGCCAATGCAGTCGCGGACATCGAGTGCAGCCATCGCGAAACGGAAAAAATAGAAGAAAAAGCGCGCGAACGACGTACAAGCGTGCGCGATCGAAGGTCCCCGGAGCGCGTCTGATTGATTTAGGTGTTATGCAAGAAATTAGCGAAGAATCACTCAGCCCCGGGAGGTTGCGCCACGCGAGCTCCGAGGGAGGACGTCGGGAAGACGCAAGTTAATTAAATCGGTTGCGAGGCGCGATCCGCTCTTTTATCGCGCGCGCAAGTGCTTTGACTCGATTTCTTATGTGTCGCCGAGTACTAGCCACGATAACGATGTCGAACGATTCCATTTATCGGGCAAACCCAATGTCGCCTATAAATTTCACTCTCTTCCTCTTAACTTCACTTTTGTCTATATTTTCATAAGGGTCTTTTGGATTTCACTTTCCAACGAATCGCAAGGTGACTGACTTTGCAGAAATCGACCATTTTTTGCAAATTGAAAACCATTTTCAGGCTAGTAACGGGCGAAAACTAGTCTGTTGTTATTATTAGACAGTAATAAAGATAAGCGATTTGTGATCGAAGTGTTTCATTCGTGCGTAGTTTCTATCTTGGATAATTGTAAAAAATTTTCGTACCTCTTGTATAATATTTTAATTCCAAGGAGTGTACAGTTTATCCAGCTTCCTTTAGCTCAGTTAAAAAATTTGTCATAAAATCAATTTTTCCTGATAGATTAGAATGTGAGGCAAGCAATAAGAAAGTTGAACTAGCAATCAGCATCTAAATTTACAATATTTCTTGTCGAAAACCAGTTCCCCCCTCAGCACACAGTCGTATGCTGCATCTGAATAAATTGAGGCCCGCCAGGAGCTCTTGGGAGCTAGCAAAATGCGGAAATAGAGAAATTCAGCCCCAAGTATGCTACGCGTCGATAGATAAGCGACGCGACCTCCCAACAATTAACTCGGTCGCGCTCCTATGATTTGACCACTTTATTTAGACTACGCTGATTTTCCGTCTCTCTCACTCTCCATCTCCCCTTTGCTCTCTCCAACTGGCTCGCTCACTCGGTCATTTATTAGCCGGTCGCTTGTTTTACTCATGGGCAATCGGTGCGTTGGCGAGCGTCACGGAACATTGCCCCCCTTCAGCGATAATAAATTCCTTCGGAAACAAGTCTTCCATTATTTTCATTGATTGTTATTGGAGGTGCGTAAATCGCCTCGTTATTTATCCACGGGCGCTTGAATTGTTGCACGGTGCGTACGCCCGCGATATTGATCGATTCGATTATTAACGTTTGAGAGGCTTCGTTTGTTCCGTTATTACATCTTTTTATCGATGTATTCTCGTTTGGACTGTATATGAACGAATACTACTCTACTTTAATTGAAAATGATTTAGAAATGTAATTGGTACTATTTATCCTCGCAGTACCAGCATACTCGCTTTCCAAATCTGGCAATTCAGCGAGATTATTTCTACGCGAGAAAAGAAAATTGCCGCACGAAAGTCATTAAAATGCATTAATTAGCGAGAAGAAAAATTCACTTTATCCCGGGTTTTTGCGGAGGCAGCGCGCGCCGCAGTCCCGACTTAGTCAAGAAGTAGAAGAGCCCGGGGTGAGGAGGAGGGGGTGGCTGGCGAGACGCTCAGCGGGAAGTAACGGCAAAGAGAGGAAGTTGGCGAGTCCCTAATTTACGCGGAGCCCCGGCCGTTAGCTGCATCCGCGTCAGTTAGAGCTCGCAGACTCCGGCCACTTGGGCTACGTAGCTCCCTCCCGCCTGCGAACTTTGCCGGAGATTAAAACGCTTTAGTAATTAACTGGGTCTCTTCACCTGACGCGCTAACTGTTAGCGAGCCCCTTTTCTCTCTTTCCTCCCTGGCGCCACTTCGTCTTGCCCGCAAATTCTTAGTAGCCGTCGACCCGTCCCTATTACTCCCACCCCCGACGCCGAGATGCTTGTTGTCGCTTTAATTTCAAATTAGTTTTTCAAAACTTCGAGAATCCATAAATTTCAAGATTTAATACTAGAAACGATACTTTGTCTTTTCTCGGATAGGGAATTGAATTTTTTGCAGCAATTTTTTTCCAAGATATGTATGTTTTATTTTAAAAGGCTATTTTTAAACATATTTGTAAGTGTACGCTTGATTTACACATAAATAAATATGCGGTTTACTTTTTGAATAATACTTTGTGAACTGAAATTTTAATATAAAAATAAATTAAAATTGAGAAACTTACTTGCTAATGAGTTTAACTCAGCTTACAATGCGATTTTTTTTCTGTCTTGCCGTACTCGGCATTATCTACTGAAACTTCATTTTCGCCTGTAAGTCTGAACATTGTCTGCAGAGATCTTCGAAAGTCCTGAACGTTACATCGCCGGTATTCACGATTCTCAAACATCAATCAACCGCTACAATAAAAAAAAACCACTGCTCTCCAAATCATTTAGCCATTCTTCGGCGTCAAGTGAAAATCCCACATCCGCGTCAAATCCTAAATTCTGAAATCGACCGAAGACAAATCGCCGCGGCCGAAGAAGCAGCGGGACGTGGCTCAAATCTCCCAGCAGGGCAATTCTCACTCAGTGAAGGAATTAAAGATTCGCGGCGCGGCCCGATATCCTCCCGAGCGAAAAAAGGCAGCCGCGCGCGGGCGCGCGTGCTTGCGGGAGCTTGCGCGCGCAGCGGCGGCCCGCCGAGCCGAGTTACCCCGGCAACGTCTCGCGGAGGAGCAGCGAGCCCGTTGCCATGGGCGACTCGACTCGCCCGCTGATCTCCTCTCTCTCCCCGACGCTCCGGCCTGCTGCGGGATTCAATTCCGACGGAGTCGCGCGAAAACGAATGATCGCGCACGGCCATTCGCCGCGTTTCTCCTTCTTTGCGAGCTTGCCTCGTTTTCTACGCCTTTTCTTTCTTGTTCATCAATTTTTCGATTCTAGTGCTTGTTTATATTTTTCATGCTTTTTATTGTGCAAAATACGTTGAATTTTTTTTCATTAACATGAATTTTCGTTTGAATATGCACTAAAAATAAGACGCACGGGTTGCGCAATTTGTGATGGGAGGAGAAATATTTATAAATAATGCTCTGTTCTCGTTTAATATAAAAATAAGCTTACATTTGTATATAACGCCTTGCTGAAAGGGTTAAAACACTCGTCGTACTATCTTGACCTTTTTCCATTAAAATACATTACACACTGCTCTAGAATTTAGCTGCCAGCGAGAAATGATTTTCTCGAGGGGTGAAATCAAGTGTGAAATTCGAAGTTTGTGTGTGTGTGCGTGTGTATTTGTGTACGTGCGGCGGCGATTTCAACCATCTGGCTCGACTAACCGACTCTCTCCGTCATCGGCGGCCGCCGCGCAGGGGGCTAGTTGTACGCACTTTAGATAACGACAGTGCTCGTCGCGTCGCTGGATCTCCTTAACGACTTATGGGACTATCAGCGCGGAATATTTATGCGTCCGCATTAACGCCGCTGCCGCCTAAATGTCTACTCGGACCGCCTCGCTTCATTTGCCCTGATGCTACTGTTTTACACTTTCGTAACTTCAATCCCACCGTCGCTTTTAATCGCACGCTTTTAATTATCAACATTGAAGCATCGATTTCAAAACGTTTGCGTAATGCTTATACCCGGAAAGAAAGGTTCTGGAAAATTTCCATTTTTTTATAAAAATAATTATTCGATATAAAAAATCGTTGATAATAAGTATGTTATTTAATGTTAATTAAATGAATCATTTAAGTGAAATTTCGCTTTTTCATCTTTACAGAGTTATCAATTGGAAAGTTTTTGTATTATCAACTTGTAATCATTAGAAATAGTACAAAATGATTCTGCTTAAAAGTACTAGTGATTAAATTTATTTATAAATAAAGCATTCTATGTAATTAATATCATATTTAAGTAATTCTGCATTGATAAAAATTGCGCTTTCATCAGCTATTTTAAGAGGTGTATTACATTGCTGTTCATGCACTCCAGTCTCAGAAGAATAATTTGCACTATACAATTTAGAGTAACTAAGTAAATAACACTTCTCGTGAGTTTTATTTTGCAATAAAGAAGCAGCATTATTCATCTTTTTTATCTTTATAGAAATGATATTTTTTTCTGCGGCTTAATTGGAAATTTCAAAGAAACACAATCACGGTTTTTCCTACTTCATCCAGATTCAAAATCATTCGAAATAAGTGCAAGTCACTTATACGAGTGATTTGTATCTACATAAAATTTAGATATTTACATTTCTGGGGTAAAAACAACCACAACAAAGAAAAAAATAATAAAAAATATTTCTTTCAAATTTCGAAAAATGAAAAGAAAAGATTTACTAAAATGCAAAGTCATTTTATTTGGAGAACCTGCTGCGTGCAAGGCAACAGTGCAACCATAAAGTGCGGAATTCGGCCGATAAAAGCGATGCTAAAGTAAAAATATTCACCGTCTCGGGGGCTCTTAAAAAAGTCTAAAAAATTATAAATTCGCAACATCCATCATAAAAGGCGAACAGCGTGGCGGCCGAGGCGCGCGGGCAGCGTGAAAAATTGCGAGGTTCGCGATGAGTCCGCGCGCTTTTTCACAATTGAGACATCGCGCGCGCGAAAGATGAAGGGACGCGAGCGCGCGCGCCCGGTTATTTGCGCGCGCGGCGCGAAGATTACAAGCGCGGCCCGTGCTTTTTCGAGCGCTCGCGCGAGCAAAAAGACCGGGCCGCAGGGGAAAGGGAGAGAGAGGAGAGTCGAGAGCGGAGGGGGATGGGGGGGAGGGGGTCGAGGAGGCGAGGAGCGCGAGCTCGGACTCGGCTTTATGAAAAATTGATCGAGCGCGATATCTTACATTTAGGCGAGTCTCGCGCGTCGACGGAAGGGAAGCGGGGCACGCGCTGGCCATACGTCAAATAACCCGCGCGGCCCCGGGGCTCTAATGCCGGCCGCGACTTAAATAACGATACACTGCCGCGGAGGCCCCCGGCATACGGCAAATGATATCGGGACTGCGAACGAGATTACGAGATCGCTGCTACGTGTTGTTCTTCGCTACCGTCCTTTTTTGCGCGCGTCGCTTGACCCGGCTGGAAAATCCCTCGGCCTGTACACTGAATCTTCAAAGATGCTGGAATAATTTTTTACTTTGAACTCTGGAATTTTGTATTTGGAATTTGTATTGGTAGAAGCATTTACGAAAGTAGAACAATAATTTTTTTTTTGCAACGTACGTCGCACGCGTGTATAAAAAACAATTCTTTAAAAAGTTCACTTACACACCAACTTACTATAACTTACTATAACATTTTTCTCAATTCTCGGTGTAGATTTATAATAAAAACATTTCTATTTTAAAATCTGATTTTTAAAAATATTGTATGTTTTTAAATTAAACCCTCGATAATAGACTTTCGCTGAGTATCACAATCTTGGGAGATAAGAAAAATTTAATTTCTCTTGCTTTTATCGGCAACAACCAACACTTTAAAAGGTAGTTTCGTAAGCTGAATGATATTTTATTCTTAGCTGTTGAAATGCAAACAAACTTTACAAATATACGATTGACAGTCCACTCGACGAGTTCGATGGCAAACTTTAAGTCAACTTCAACAGCACCGTGAAAATACAAAAGTTCAAGGGGTGACTGAGTCAGTCGGAGAACCTGTCCGACTTTTCAGTCCTTCGGCGGACTCATTTTCGTCGCGATGACCAAAACGACTTGGTTAACAAGCAGCTACCGCACTGCTCGCATGAGACGAGGCAAAGAGGCGGAAAGACGATGCGAAGAAAAAAGTGAGGGAAGGGAGAGGGGATCTCCTAAATTCGAGACGTAGATCCAGCTGCGTTGCTTTCGCGATAATTAAATCACAAATTTACTTCAACATTTGCATTTTTATGCATCTGAAGTTATTATTTAATTATGCATACATAAGACTTGATTAATTTAAATTTAATTGAATGATACTTCTTAATATTTCAGTGAAGAGCTTCTTCAAGCAAAAAAGGAATTAGATAAGATACGTACCGTACGACGATTATTTATGCTTACTTCGCTAAATATCTAAAAAGAGTCGATGATTAAAATTCGCAGCAATTGAAAGAAAAATTCAAATTTGCGCGCCGCTTTATTAAATGAAACGCGACCGCGCGAAACGTCGAAGAAACAATTTTATTTCGCTAATTAGATTTTTACCAAGGGCGTAAAGCTCGAGATTTCCTTCGGGCATAAAAAATGCTCCACCGCGGCGAAAGCTGTGGATCACGTCGTAAAACCGTGCTGGAGGTTTTAAGCGAGGAGAGAGAGAGAGGGACGCAGGCGGAACGAGGCGGGGGCTAATTTTAATTTCCTAATTTTTCCACGCCCGCGCCGCGGCCTCCCCTCTGCACCCCCTCGCGCGTACTCTCCAGTTCCCCGGAGTAAGCGCGCGAGCGCGACGCCGGCTAATTTTCTCGGAGGAAGAGAATAGACGTATAATTACTTAACGCCTCCGAGTAGACCCTTGGCCTTTCCCCGGGCGCCCGCATAACCCCGGGGCGTTGCATTAAAACGCGCCAAACAAAAAGATCCGCCCGCGCGATACAGGAGAATCATTAAACCCCGAGCGCCGCGCTATCCGCGCGCGCGAGCGCGCCTTTAACGTCGCCCTAATGAATGGGGCTTTAATTAATTTTACAAGGGAATTGCGCATTAACGTCGACGGCCCGCTGCGTTTTTCCTTCGGCAGCGCGATCCGCGTCCTGCACTCTTTTCACGGCCAACTGTCTTCTGACACGGGTATACCAGCGTGACTAATTGTACACCGGGGTTTTGCATATATTTTACGAGTAACGGTGTAACAATGCGCATTAATTAGTCATGCTGAGGTTGAATTCTGTGTTTGCATTTTTCTTCGAATCGATTAATTTACACGATGTAAATAAACTCTCTAAAGTTGAATAAGGGAAAAAACGCAAATAATCACCGAAAATTAGCGAAGTGTGATTCGCTAATTATTACTGAAGATTAGAACAACACGTTAAAATTTTTCGTGCATTGAGAACTTTAGATTAATTCATAAACAGTCCAGACATTTAATTTGCATTATAATCGAAATGCATTACGGATGATCTCGTACCTTTTAACATCATGATTTTGTTAATAAAATATCAATTATTTTTCAATATTTTGTCCGTCACTTTAATAAATTTAATTACTTATAAAAAAAATTATTTGGCTGCTTCTTCGCTAAGTGAAGAAAGAACTTTACTCACAGTTATCAATAGGAAAACTTTTGCATTATTAAATTATAATCATTAAAAACTTCCTTCATCCTTCAAAGTTAGCAAATATTTACAATAAAATAAGCCCATATTCCAAAATCATATTCGTGGAAAATAGTTTATTTATTGAAGAAATCCTTGTCGGTATAATTTATCTGCTTATCTTGCGAGATTAAAATAATCTCAATTATAAAACTTGATTTAAAGCAAGAATTAAGCGCCCATAAATTTATCCAGAAGCTTAACTGAAAGTTAGGCGTCGGCGCGGCGTCGAATCAATTTTTGGAATATCAGAGTGCGGAGCAAATAGCGAGCGTCCAACGCAGACTATTTTTAGTACATTGAATTCGGTCGGTCGGAGGGTGGCAGAGCCCGCGCGGGCCCGAGGCACGTGGGCGCGCAAGGCGAGCCTTATCAGCGTCAATAAAGTCCAAAGTCCACTTGACCTGGAAATCCGCCAGCTCGGCCGCCTCACCCACCCCCGCCAACCACCCCGCAGCCCGACCTACAGGCGACGATATCACCTCCGCCCCCGCGTAACAAATAAAAAACCATTAAAAAAAAGAGGTAAAATAAAAAGCGCCAGCTTCCCTCGCTGGATGGGCAAAACGATTAATAGAAGTATAAATTGATCAGTTTTTGCAGCGACGCGCGCCTCGAGAGTGCATGCTGCGGGCGGGCGGGGTATGCCGGCGGGGGCGGGGAGGGGGCGCGAAGCGCGCGCCGGGGAGGAGCCATCTTGCGGCGAATTGATTCGGCCCCACCGCCGCGCCGGCGGCCGATTCAATTCTCGGCGGGGCGAAAAAAGCCGCCCGGCCGGTGGGCGGGGCCGGGCTCGCGGCCGATTGGCCCGGCGCCGAGCCCCGGAAGCCCGGCCAATGGCGGCGAGGCGCGCGGGGGTGGGGGTCGGCCGCGGAGGCCTCGGCGGGCCCGCCGCGCTCCGGCCAGATAGTGCCGTGCCGTCGCCCCGTGCCCTCGCGCGCCGTCGCTGCTGGAGCGCGCTGCGCCTACGTACCAGTGCCCGCCTCGTAAACACGATCCGCGGCGTTTCCCCGGGGTAGACGATGACCGCCGACCGGACTCAGGCCCGCGCGTTGTCAGTGCTGTGAGGGAGGCGGCCGAGCTTCCGACAGCTGGCGAGCTCCGGTTTCGGTTTAAAGAGCCCGCCGGACGACGGAGTGCGCAAGCTGCAGCGGCTCGAATCTTTGCAAGGACAAACCTCCCGACGGCTGTCACCGAACTCTGAGCTTCAGATGGCCCGCACAGTGTGTCGGAGTGCGGAATCTCGTAACGCAAGCGCCGGACGTTCAGCCGGCTCGCCGTCCGTCGGCTGGCGACTCGCGTGAGTTCCGACTCGGTGCGGCAGCTTCGTCGAGCAAGTGCCGGTTCCCAGTGAAGCGACTGCGCGGCCGAGAGGATGAGCAACTGGCGCTCGGGCGCACTATCCACTCGCGGCTCCGAAGCGATGTGTAAATAGAGTGGCCGACTCGCGAAAGCAGTGGACACGGCGAGCAGCGCGCGGACGGGCTACTCTGTGATGACCGGGCCGTCGTGGCCGGGGTCCGAGTAGCTGCAGGCCTTACGCGGGGGTAGCGAGCAGAGTCGCGTCGTCGGGCCCCGCTGAGCGTCGGCGGCGACCTGCGCGACGCCCGCAACAACGAAGCGAAGCTGATACCGAACATGGTGCTGGAGCCGGGAGGCGGCCTGTCGTTCCCGCCGCCTCCTGGTGGCGGCGCGGCCGCGGCGAGCTCCGCCGCGGCGGCCGGCACCGCCGGGGCCGGGGCCGCTGGCGGGGGCGGCTCCGCCGGCGGCGGGCTCCTAGGGCCGACCCGGCTCTTTCAGAGGGCGACACCCGTCTTCCCGTTCCACCTGCCCGGCTGGCACCACCCGGTCCTGGGCCAGGTACAGAGCCAGGTACAGCAGTCGATGCAGGCGCAGCACCAGGTGGCCGCGGCCGCGGTGCGCCTCTTCAGCCACCACCCGCACCACCCGCACCCGGCCCTCGGCGGGCACCCGCTCGTGCCCGGGATGGGCGCCCACCACCCGAGCAGCCACCACCTCCACCACGCGCTCGAGCACAACGACGACGACGACGACAAGAAAGGTAAGGGAGCTTTGCTCGATCCGCACTCTGCTTCGTTTCCTCGCTGTCTTTCTTTCTGTTTGCTTCGTTTCAGTCGATAAACGAACAGCAGCAGCTTTGAATCTGTCGAATTAACTATTAGTCGATTCTCTTTGTTGCTCGTGGAAATGTTGAACAAATGAACAAACTTTTGACGCTCACTGGAAGCAACCAAAGTAATTCTCTTTCTCGTTCAATTTCGGCGAGGCGATCTGTATTATTTCCAGACTCTTGTGCACGAACACGTAGAAGAAGGTTCTAAAATTTATGTCTGTTTCAACGCGAATGATCGCCTTGACTAAAATCACACGTGTGAGACCGGCGGAGACGAGAACAAAAGTATAATCTCTTTTACTGTGAGCTGGACATCATCAGTACTATAAGAGTGAAAGACTGAAGCAAATCGTTTATTGAATCAAAACTGAATTCGCAAGCATAAAAAAACTATTTTAAATTTTGTCTCAGGAAATTTTATCAGATCATCGATTTACTGATTCTTATTCAAAGCTTAATCAGAACATACACGACACCTTTGTATGCGAAGAATACCTAAATCTGCTTCGACAGGAACATCGTTGCCCAATTGTAAAGCTGTCCAGGAAATAAAAGTGCACGCCGCGACCAATTTGAGCGCACGAGCAATAAGCGACCGGTAATTTTCGTAAACGCGATTCAGTGCGATCGTAACAAAAGGCGTCGAGTAACCTGCTCCGATTCGTCGCACGCTCTCAGTTAAATCACCGGTTTCCGGTAGAGGCGCATGTCGAGGCAGCTTTTACAATGCAGCAATATCAATTTGCTTAACGCAATTTCCTTAAATTTAGCGTTCTTTGCATAAGTAGCATGGTAAATTAACACTTGCTTCTATTCGGTACAAGCTATTTTTTGGCCTCCAAGACTGCGAGGCTTCGTTGCGGACGAGTGTGAGCAAAGTTGAAAACAATTGCCGGCAAATTATTCTTGTTCGTAATTAATTATTGTGGTAATTCTTCATTATTATGAGTAATGTGAGAAAATGCGAACTACCACGGGAGTTGTATAATTCAATATCAATTAATTAAGCATTGGATGTACCAGGCTAATTACGTAATTGGCAATTCTCAAGAGAGCGTATGACTAGAATAACGGGAATGTGTTTTTAAACTGCACTTGAAGAATTGTAAAATTCTTACATTAGCCTTCATAAACTTCTGCGATGACGATCGTTATAAAACTCACATTCTGGAGAAATAAATTATTTTTTCAAAATGACTCTGTTCCAAATGAACTCGCCGTCATATTGTGCGAAGTGAGAAGAAGAGAATATAAATATTAGGTAAACAACTTTTCGTTAAAGTACCATAAATCATTATTCAATATTGTTTTAGTTTCAAGCTTTTCCTCGAGTTAATTGTCGATCGTGCGACAATATCAGCCGTCTTTCCGAGTCCCACACTCCAAATAACATGCAAAAGTAAAAATCCACTCAATTCAAGATAGGATAGCTCTATTTTCTTCGAAAAGGAACAGTTTTACCAGAAATGTGTGATTTCCTGGATTTTCCCTCCTTCATATTACGAATGCAATTTTCAGTTCTGTGAAACTAAAGCCTGCTATTGATGGAATTAAAAAGAGACCGAGTAGATAAATCAGGGTGTTACACAAGGTGTCAATCATTGGCCGCTGGAATCGCGACACTCTCCCCGGCTGTGACGCGTCTCTTTGATCGCGCGGGACTTCGCGACGGACAACAATGAGCCCGCGAGAAAATAGGCGCGGAGAAAGTGGCCTGCCGGGACTTTCGTAACGCGGTCAATCATAAGATCGTTCCCGGGCGTCCCGTGGGATCGCTTAGGAGCTCCGGCCGCTCCCCCCGTCGGCCGCCGCCGAAAATCCGCGGGGGTGAACCGCCACTTTTTTCCCCGCGCGCCTCGGCTTTACGCGATCCTGTTTACGGGGCGCCGATCTTTATTGCGGCGTAACGCCGGCGAGGGTGGGCGTCGACGAAAACTGACTAATCTGTTTTTATTGGCTGTTGATTCTTTTTTTTATGTGAGCTCGGTTGTGGTGCATCTCTAGTTTTAGTTTTAGTTTTTGTTTTGTTCAAATGATTACAAGTACTTTATTATTGCGGGGAAAGCTTCGCAGGTACTTTAAGGGAAAAATTCAAAATACAATTTGCCGGTGAAACCTATAGTACATTTCACAGGGTTGCAAAAAAACGAAAGCAGATTTCGCAAAATTTTCGCAAAGAGGAGCGTATATATATTGAGAAAAAATTAAATATTTTGTATATATCCTATTTAGTAGGATTATTACGATCCTTTGTTCTTTATTTCTAATAAACTATATATCTACCTAAAAAAAATTCCAACTAATTTCGCGAGTTTCCTGAAAAAAGCAACAAAATTCTCAAATGAACTTTTTGCCTTAAAATCCTAAAAATGGAAGAAATGCACTTTTCTTTGGTGGAGACGGTTAGGTCGATGAACGATAATAAAGTTAGAAAATTAAAGCACTGAGAATTTCGATTACGCACTAAAAGTACAACAATAAAGTTTAGTAGTTACAAAACAAGCACTTGCAAGTTGTAAGGCATAAAAGCGTGCCGGTACTTTAAAATTTCGAAACATAATTGATGTGCAACAATTTCAAGCTGTTTACATTTTATGTCCTCCGTAAACTTGTTGAAAAAAATACTGATTGTCCGAGCGTCGTGCAATGAAAATATGAGATGAACACTGCTCGAATAAGATAATATTCTAATAATCGCCCTCTTAAACTCTAGTACGCAGCGCAAACTCAGGAGTTTTAACAACAAGTGTATAAGCTGGAAAATTATTTTATCGCCACGCGACAAGTTTGCAACGAATTTTTTTTTCTTTTGACACTAGGGTAAAAGCCCCCCGCGATTCCCACACCCTCTTTTTTAAAAGCGCCACTAAGGAGCTTTCATTTCCAGCAGTGAAATTGGTTTTGGAGCCGTGGAAATAGGCGGTGCGCGCGCGCGCGTGGAAAGTCATGATTCCGCGCGTCCAGCGGCAGCCTCCGCCGCTCGTTAAACGCCTTTAATGGCCGATCGTTAAAGCACCGGCGGAGTGTACGGGCCCGCGTGTACACCTCGGCCGCGCCGCGCTTAATTCCCCCTCTTTTAGTAATTTCGCGCGCGAATTCTGCCGCGCCAAGCTGGAGCGAGAAAAATGGATGCTCCACATTCTCGAAATGGTCGTCTAAAGGGCCGCGCGCAAACATCTAATTTCGCGCCCCTTCTGTGGAACCGCATCGCTTTCGTCTCTCTGTATCTTTTTTAGCAGTTCTTTGGCAGGCTGGACATTTTGAAAAGCGAGATCAGCAGCGATCGTCGGGACTGTAAAAATGGGTAATAAATAACGTCGATTTTGATTAACGTAGTGAGGTTAAAATTAATATCGTACAGTCGCTTGACTTCAAAATATATTGTACTGGTTCGAGCGGAAAAACAATTTACGTGTACAGTGTGCTATAAGATTATCGAGTTTCTTAATGCTCCAGTAAAGCAGAGATAAATAGTCAGAAATAGTTATTACTAATTTAAAACTGAAATACTGTTTTAATTTTGAGCAGCGATTTAAATTATTTTCAATTTGCGCGGGCAATATATTTCGGCAAATAAAGATGCAGCAAAATAATTCACAAATCCGTAAGATGCATTATCATTGTAGCTCGTGCCAGAAACGACACGCTATTATAATGCACAAGCAAAAAAAAAATATTGTTTTGAAAAAAGATTGAAAAAAATCGCGGCTCCCAGGGACAAGTCGCGTCGTCGCCGGATAGGAAGGAAGCTAGTCTGGCGGGCCGCGCGCTCGAGTCTCGGCCGACACGCTCGTATCCACCTGGAGTCCCGCGAGGAGCGAGGGGGGCGAAAGGGAGAAGGAAGAAAAGCGAGGCAGCGACTGCGGGGTAATAACTTAATTTAAACTAAACTACAGTTTAATAATTCCCGGGCAGAGCGAAGGAGGGCCGGGGCAGGGGGAGGAGGAGGGGGAGGGGAAGAGTCGCGCCGGCGCGCGGGCCGCTCGCAAAGGAGCGAGAGAGGAGAGGAGATGCGCGCAACCAGCAATTTCCGAGCCGCCGTTAACTGCCGGTCGTTAGTCCCTTTTCAAAACTCCTTTTCCTTCCCTTTTTTTTTACCCTCTCCCGGCCGCGGGTCCCGGGCTTGCGCGCGCTCGCTCGCTCCCCGCCGGCGCTCGTTCCCTCCGTCGCGCTCTCTCCGGCATTTTCCCTGTCTCTATACTTTTTCTCTCTCTCTCCTCCCCTGGCCACCTCTCGTACTCTTCCGTCCTTCCTCTCGGCGTCTGCGCTTCGCTTCGCGGCCCGTCTCGCTCGCCGCGGCGGTGCTCTTTTTCTGCCGTTTTTCGGCTTAAGAGAATTTTTATTGTACTAATGGGTGTCTGGAGCTCGCTCCGAATTGATTTGTCTTTACTGGAAGTGTCGTTAGTTTTGTCCGCTCGCGGATGATTGCTGCTTTCCGCAGCGCGGAATTTTGCTCAAATTGAAGGCAGGCGCTCAATTTTAAAGCTCTAAAAGTTCAGTTTTTGGGTTTGAGGTATGCGCGATTACTTTTTGTTAAATACTTTTATTGTTTACGCAAAAAATTGTTAAAATAATGTTATTGAGAGAATGAATATTTAATTGAATATGATCTGTATATTCAATCGCGGCCGACACTTCAAAACATCGAGTCTAAGTAACTCAGCCTGTAGATAACTTTTCTTTTATTGATGACCCATCATCAACTATACTTGTCACAAACTCCGATAAAACTTTTCAGTTAACGTCATCCAGATTTCCGTGAATAGAGTCACAGCAGCTCTCAATTAATATTTGTTAATACAAGTTTTTTTTACTTCAGTTTTATCAGCGCCAGAAAAGATAAATAGAAATTTTTATCTCCTCGGTGCACACTCTGCATTTTTTTCACAGCTCTACAATTTATATAATTGTACTACACTGTCAACTACTCAAATTACAGTCTCGCCGCAGTAATCTATTACAAAGTAGTCGAACGAATGTAAATAAATGCCTGCGCTTAGACTTACAATATCGCATTGTAAGCCCCTAAACAAGGCCATTGTCTGGGAGCCCTTTCTGCCAACTAAAAATTCGTCCAATTTCGGAAATTGTGCCGAAGAAAAGATGTCGGCCGAGAGCCGCATTCCCGACTCGCGTCTCAATTACCTCCGTTCCGCACACGTATACCTTTTTAGCGTCTTCGACGAGAGCTCAATTTTCGTGCGCGGCGCGCTCGCGTGAGCCCGCGTGGCCGTATTTTTCCTCTCCCCCCGTCGGCCCGGGGCCCCGGAGGTGAGCCCGGGCAAATTGAATCGTCAAAAGGAGAAAAAGAAAGGGCGCGCGTCTCTGCAAATTGGCGGGCCGCGCGCGCTCGACGTACTAACGACCGGGCCGGGCGAGAACTTCGGATCCGCGTGTCAATACCGCGGCGCCCCTTTGTCCCGGCATCCCGCGGTTTCCACTTGCTTAGACAATCCGGGAGGCTGCGGACTTGACGTATATACAGTTGCGCCCATCGGCTTATTATACAACGTCGCGGGGATCGGCGGTAACAAGGCGGTTCGAGGAAGCGGTGAATAACCTACTTTTTCACCGGGGCATTATCGGTAATTCGCTCGTTCTTCGGGGGAACCGACTCCCGTGTATATCAATCGGCGCGCCGCTTCCTCGAAGCAACATCTTAATTTTTTCTTTACACTCGCCCGGACTCCCGTCTCCGAAATAACGAGGCTGCGCCGCGGCTTCCACGCGCTTATTTATTATTATTCCCTCGTCGCTTCTTTTTTTCTCTCTCTCCTTTTAAACCTCTCTCATCCCCGAGAAAATTACACGGGTCGCATTCGTACATACGCGCGTATTTCAGCGCGCAATACGGGGGGAGATTCACACGTTGGCCGGTGCGCGCGCGCGCGCGGAGAGGGAAAGAGAGAGGACTAATCCATCATCCGGTGCAGCGGCGATCGTAACTGGTTTGCAGTCCGTTCCCCGGGCTCGCTTAATGAATTAGCCGATTGGGATAATAACTCACCGAGGATATTGCTTTTCCGACGTGAATGCGCGCGCCGAGTGACGAGTCGCTGATTGGTGGCGATGGGAGTTTCGAAAGGCTACCGCGTCGCGCGCGCCGCCGACGCCCCGCTCCGAGCAGGCCTTTTTTCGTCGAGGCGAGATCCGTTTCCACCGGTAGCCGTTGCGCTGTCTCGAAAACGTTATAAAATCATAATTTCTTGTTTAAGCCGACCTACCTCTCTCTCTCTCTTATACCATCTCGCCTTCTTTTGCCTTTCTTCGACGCTGGCACCCCGGCCGACGGCCGGTTTAACTACTATTCGCTTCATCTATTTCAACTTGAAGTATTTGATGAATGTCTTTCTTGTAAACACACTTAATGGGCAGCGAGTTACTTTAGGCGCTTTTGGTACCGCTATCGGTGATTACCTTGCGAAACAGCGGTATTGATATTTCAGATGTACTTATTGGACTTACTTCGAGGATTAGGCAATTGATCGCACTTGAGCCCTAACTCCGCAGTAAATTTTACGATATTGAGGAAATGGATCGGCTAAAAAGTAGATTAAACGGATTCGAATAGTTCTTTTTCCATTCGAGGGGACAGTCCACACTCAATGTTTTGTATACTTTCACTTTTCATCTGATTTCTTACAAAATTATTGCGCGGAGCAAACGCAATTTACTCGCATGTGTGTGCATTACGAAAATCGATTTTCGTGTTTACTTTTTTCTGATATTCAATTCGGTTTAACTTTATTTTTCGAGCGCGAGTCACATAATAGAAAACAAGAATTTAATTATAGTACGCTATAACGAAGCAAGATAAGTTTGACTTTTGAAAGACCTGCGCTACCCAATTTCTTTCGTATTATACGCAGTGAATGGGTGCCCATTCGATATCTTAACAAGTAAATAACGATTATTCATTAAAATGATCCGTATTACTTTTAAATATAGAAATTGTGAAATTCCCTTTCAAATTTTTATATTGACTCGAAAGTCGATACTAAAGTTTTTATTTACATAAATTTTATTAAATCTTATTGAATTTTATATTAAGCTGTGAGATAAAACTTTTTTGATAATTTAATTATGTTATTTGCTTTAATAATTATCACTGCTAAAGCTTGGCTTTTTTTTACAAGTCAAGAGGTTATCAATTCATTTCTCGATTTGAAAGAGAAAAATTGAAAATATCCAGCGTAAGAGGAGAAAGACAAGCGTTGAAAAATGTCGCGTCTCGGAAATGCGAAGGGAGCGAGAGGAAAAGAGGAGTCGGGAGTAAAAAAAAGTCGAATCTCCGAGAGGTCGATTTTTCTTCGGAAATGGAGTAAATCGGACGTATCTCGGGAGAGACGCGCACACGCACACACCGAGCTCGGCATTGGTGTGCGTGAAAAAAACTCCCACGCTATCGTTTTCTCTTTCGGTCCTTCGATTTGGTCCTGACCGAGGACAGACGCCTCGTCATCGACGATTTTTCTTCTTTACAGGTTTTTTCTCCTCTGTATTTTTTTTTCGTTGTAGTATCGCGAGTACCTTTCTTATAGCTCGTTTTTTCGAGAAAACACTGATCAGCATTGATCGATTGCATGTACATATGTGGACGTGTATATATAAACTGTACAATAATGTAATTCTTTGTTTATTAGAATTAATTGCTGCAATTTATAAATACATCTATTTTGCATGTTACTCATTAAGGCTAACTTAATTAAAACGCGCTAGAGTAATTCATTTAAAATGCACCATAAATTATACACTTTCAACGAAAAATCTATTCTGTACGAAGTGAGTTATTTCATAAATTATTTACTTTTTTATCTTCAATAATAATATAGTAAATTTTAGTACCTTAAAACAATCAATATAACCTGTAGTAATTTAAATAACACATAAATAGTAATTCAATTGTGAGAAAGAGGAAACATTAATTAACTTTTACTATTGTTATCACTATTATTATTATTTTGTTCGTAATTAATTATCGTTGTAATACGACTTCACTCCAATTTTCAAATGATATTACTGGAGTAGTGTTTTTGTTGAAAACTTAACAACTTAACTTATCACTTTTATATAAACAACAAAACTAAACAATTTCGAAAATTGAATTAGGTGGTTTTATTTTAGTTGGATACCTTATAAAACTTACTAGTTTTATGCTGCAAAACTGCAGTATCCTTCGTAATTCAATCATACGTTTTAATGCAAAGATAATAATGGTATCCAACATAAAAAGTGGAGTTAAATTGTTAAACCGAATAGTAACAGATTCCTGTATTTACTATTTTATATTAATATCCACATTTATATAATTTCTTATAAAAATATTGAGCAACACATATTGCATTACAGACATCAAAATAAATTTATATTTGGCAATCCCCTTTATTCAATGGACCTTTCAAACGGTTCGATACGTAAAATAATAATTTATTTAATATGTGAGAATAAAAATTTTAGACGGCACATCATTAACGGAGCTGTACTTCTGTGATTGCATGAAACATACTTACAAATATAAACTATACACAGTTTACAAGCGGCGCTTGCTTGCAATACCTGTAATAAGCCGATAAAATCGATAACCGTATTAATAGCCGGACAATTACTCGTACTCGCGGCACCCAATTTCCAAAAATTATTTACTCTCGCCCCTCGAGGATATAAATTAGAAAAGAAGTGCGCTTGCTTCGAGATGCATATAGTACGGTGAAAAATGATTTTTTTTTTAAGTGGAAAATACGAGCGCACGCGTAAAAGAAGAAAAACGTTGTAATTAAATATACTGAGTTACGGCACGCGGAGCTTCAAGAAGAGTCGGAGGTAGGCGGTTGGCGGGCTTGTGCTAAGAGTCAAAGGTGGGCGTGAAGGTGGAGGGGGTGGTTGAATGTGGAAGCTCCGCTCGCTCTGCACTCGCGCCGTATCCCGCGGCCTATAAATACGCGCTATTTATACGCCCGGCTAATTGTCTCGGCCGATAAGCATCTCCCTTATATTACTTTTCAACTTTCTTTCCCCGGCCGCTAATCGCGTTACGTGCCCCCGTAATTCCATCTGCGCAATTCTCTTGCGGGCGAAGCGAGAGGCGCCCCGCGAGAACCGTCGTGGAAATATAGCTATATAACTACGTAAGCATAATTGTTCTGTAATTTTCATGGATAAGACAAAGCGGCGAATCGCTTATCTTGCGCCGGCGCGTATGCTCGCCTTTTTTACGCTTTAATGCCCCCTGTTCGTGGCTTCTGTCGAACTGCGCTTTTTTCCACTTTCTTTCGCTTCCATTATTTTTCCGCCGGATCGCAACTAAGTTACTCGGCGCGCGCGAGCTGATAAGGGCTTTTATTTTCGTTTGTCTGCTGGAACCGCTCCTTTTTTTTTAGGACGGCTGGGAAAGTTTCGCGGAGGCAAAGTCGCGCGAATAAAAATAATTCCTTGCAAAATTTTTTTCGTCTATAAGATTGACTTAATTGCATCAAATAAATTGTTTGATCATAGAGCGAGGCATTAGACCGCTTGAAAAGAAACCGTTGCAACGCGGTCTATCAATTATGTCGCTAAACGCGAGATTGTGTAACTAAGTTGCCATAAATTACAGACGACATGCACGCATGAACTGTACGGCTCGCCTCAACAAATCGGCAATTATCGCTGTCAGAGTTAAAATGGCGGCACCTAATTGAGAGGCCGTCGGTCATTTTTTTTTGTCCGCTCACCGATGATTTGCGCTAATTTGCGATTCCTGTGCGAGCATGGAGTTTACATTAGAACAAAAATTACTCGTTAATTAGCGCAAGAAGTTGAAATTACATGCAAATCAATCGTCGGCTCGGCACGGGTTATCGATTAAAAATAGAAAATAATTTGCATAGCGTAAATAAAAAAACAATCAGCGCGCGGCTTTTTACAGCGACACGAGCGCTAACGAATCTAACAGAAAATCAATTAATTCAATTTAATCATCGGAATAAATAATTTTAATTAAATCGGCGGACGCACGCCCGGTTCTCGGAAGCAGTTGTCGAGACGCAAATTCGACCTGACCAATGTCGTAATTATTATCACCGCTATCACGAGACTGGTGATAATTGAAAAAAATGTTTTCAATGCTTGCTCATGATTTCCACGAAAATAAACAGAAAATAAGTGCGATTTGAGCACATTCTATACACACATAAGGCTTTAGGTAGAAAAGCTTCCTGATAAAAGACGTAGAATATCGCTGAATATAATAAGCAATTATTTACTGCGAACAAGTGAAAACTGCGAGAAGTTTAATAATTGTTATACCGAGCGATATATTAAAAATCGTTTTCTATGAACGATTTAAATCAGGGCGTAGCGTTCGCACTTGCGCAAGAATAATAACTGAATCGTAAATAACGCGCTAATATCTCCCGAAAAAGTACGCCCCGTGCGGACGCCAGACTCGACCAATCGGTCGAAGTCAATGTCTCCCGACGATAAAAGCTACTTGCTCGCCCGACTCAACGATAAGCATTTTGCTCGCTGCTCTTTTTAATTAGCGCGCACGGCTTGTCGTGGTTCTGCTATATTTAATTAATTTGCTTATTTGCAATCGGCTTGATTGGCGTGCGACGTCAACATCGGCCATTTCTTGTAATTAAAATATCATGCTCGAGTCCGCGAAGGTAGTATGTTTTTCAAATTCAATTTGATCTTAATTTCGCACTTACGAAAGATCATTTGTGCGATTAATTCATATCACGGTCGCGATAGAAAATTCAGCGTACTTTTTTGCCGCGCCTTTTTTATCTGTTCTCAAGGCTTATGTAATTTAGTTCAACCTGTCCTCAAGTCCAATTGCAACTATTTTTGCCAAAAGCAATTACGATAATAATTTGGTTTTTATTTTTTTCCTTCAATAAAAACATCGGATTAAGTTATACAGTAGCTTAATTAGAACATTACGAGAGCATATTCGCAAGTACACAAACATGGAAAAAATGGTTCTATAAAAATTATTATCATGTTTTTACGAAAATTATTATGTAATTAGCAAAGTTCGAATCAAGTGTATGTTTGGTAACGATAATTCAAAACTTGATAAAAATTGCTATAAGTATGGTCAAAATTACAATTTCTTTGAGTATTTTTTACAATGTCGTTTAGTAACTTTTATCATAGACCCAAGATCTCTAAAACACACTAACTTTTATCAAACCGTTTTCTCCGCTTTTATAAAGTCCGCGAAACTCACTCCAACGTGCACTTTACGTGTTAACCTATCATTACAAATCTGCACAGTGCACATAGCTCAATTAAATAATTATCGTTGTTTTAAGCACTTTTAAAGTAGCCGCGCGCGATTAGCAGCGAGTGACAATCTGGTGCGCGCGAGGCCCGGCTCGTTCTCGCGGGTGAAATCGGGCGATCGGCAAAGGCCACGAGCTGTCGCGTGGATACGAGAAAGTGACCGTGCGAGTGTGGCAAAAAGGGAGTAAAAAAAAAAATATGCGGCGTCCGGCGGCGACAGAAACGTTCGTCGGCCGGCCGTTTAAAACAATCGACGCGGCGCATCGAACGCGCACGCGAGCGCGCCGCGACACGCCAGGGGGTAACAAACTCGAGCAGTCGGATCACAGTCCAAGGGTGCGATTATACCTTAGGTTCCGTCGGGGTATTCGGTATCGTCTTCTAATCCGTGATTCGCAGAAGTTAGAAAGATTGGGATTGAGGGTTGGTTTCGTTATATGCACTGAGAGAAATGTTTTAGTAATTTTTATAAGTTCAGTAAATTTTAGTAGATAATATGGTACTTTAAATAAAATTGGCTAAACTTTTTGTAGAGATTACTAAAACATTTCTCTTATTGTGCTCTGTATTTAAGATGAAAGCATGTGGTGGATAAGTTAAGTGCAGTCTTTTTCTAGGGACAGTTACTGGATCTGTTCTCGATTTTCAACGGAAATTTTTTCAGAATTTACTTACTACTTATGTGATCGAAGCATAAAAATTGCGTCCGGTGTACACATTGTTTTTTCATGGGACTAATGAAAAGTATTTCGAAACACTTGTTAAATTATTCATAGAATTGAGATGTCTATAATGTCCTCTTTAACTTTTTTAACCATTTTACTGTTCGCGATTTAAGATTGAATTTTTTGTTATTCAAAGATTAAAAAACATAGAATTACCAATTACGCTTTAATTTGAATAACAAATTTTTTAATCAATCTTTCTTCATGAATTTAATTAAAAAAATACATGAGTAACTGTCACTCGAAATAAAACCTGACAAGATGTAAAAAAATAATTTGAACATTTGCAAACTGCGATTATTTGTTAAGCGTAATTTCTCGTTATCAGAAATTAGTAGGGAAATGATATATTTTCCTGGTATCTTTTTAGTTATTTATTTTATTTCAAGTACATCAATTAAATGCATGAGATGAAAATGTAGCTTTTAATAAAAGCTAATTTAACATCCGCGCTACGCAACAATTAATTACCTCCAGTTTACCTAAAAAATAAATTTAAAATATTTCCCCGAACAACGGAAAATTTCAGCTTCATCAAATCGGCTCCGTTTCAATTTGTCGAGACCGCAGCGCCGAAGTAAGGTAAAAGCGAGTACGCGGTGTATCGGGCCTGTTGCAGGTGTACATTATAGCAGCTCGGAGGCGCCGTAACGAGCGCACGCAAGTGAGCGGCGTTACCTCGCGCTTCCGATCGGTGTAAATACGCCGCGCGCGCGCGCCCAATCCTAATGCGATCTGCGCCTATAAATCAGGAGAACTTCTCGCCTCCTTAAGAGCGCGGATAAGTCGGCCCGGCGTGATTTTTCCTCGACCAGCGCACGCAACAAGTATTAGCGGCTCTGCGCGACGCTTTTCCTCGGAATTTCGCGAAATGATCGGGGAAATCCCCTCGTCGCCGTTTTTCGCGTCGCAGACGGCACCCGAGCTTCTGCTTCTTTTTGGTACCGGTTAAAATTACCCTCCCGGCCGCGAGGCACGAAGGATCGGAGGGGTAATTAACGGCGCCGCCATCGATCTCCCGGGCTAATGAAAATCTCCCAAACGACTTTCCGATTCGGCCGGGGCGCTTCCGCGGCCCCGCATGCATAAGGCGGGCTCGCCGTCGCGCAGCCCCATATATCTCGGCCGGGCGATCGGACGCCTAACGACGTCTCAATTTTACGGTCGAAAAATGTAAAAATCCGCGCGTTCCTTCCCTCCCCGGCGGCCGGCGTATAATAATAATCGCCGGGGCGACTCGAAAAGTCGCCGATCGCCGGGCACACGCGAGCCGTATTAATGTATAATTAACCGAGCGCGCTGTTAGATCGTATCGGGGCACCGCTCGTGTATATCCTTATCGGGCCTCCGACACGACCGCGTCGATACACAATGAAAGGGGGTAGGAAGGGGGTACTGCTAGGAAAGTGTGTGTGTCGTGGCGCGGGAAAATAGAAAATTACTCAATCCCCGGGTGTACCACCGGCCGCGCATACATATGTATGGATGTGTACGAGCGCGAGGAATCGATTTTAATAGAATTATTATTCGCGAGATGTTACGCGGCGAATATTATTTTCCGAGCGTACGACCGCGTTGCTGGACGCGTCAATATTGCATATACGGTAGCTGTTCATGGAGCGTATACGTTTACTTCTTTTTTTTCGACTTGGGTATGATGGAATAAACCCGTGATTATTCCGTATAGGATATTAGGCAAATTGTTTTTCATACATTATTTCTGAGGAACAAATTATTGTGTTGAATTAACTACTTTCCTGCTTACAGTTATAGTTCCTTTTCGAAATTTTAATATTCACGATTCTTCTAGAATTACGATAATGAACTAATTTAATTAATTATATACATTATACAAAGTATAACTTTTTCACTACACGCATTAATCATCCTCGATCATTGAGTGTTATATAGCAATCTTTTGCACAAGAAAATTCAAGATTTATTCCTTCGAGTTCGAACAAAATCGAGCCGACGCGAGTTAATTGAAAAAGCGATTTAGCACCACGAGGTGATTAGATAAGACATATCATTACATCCGCGCCGCTCGGCACAAAATCGGACTGTTATTATCAAAGTTGCGTAGCTGGGCGTGATTACACGAAAAGCCGGGGGTAAATTTTCAGGCTGGCGCTCGGCGAAACACGTAGAAAATGAAACTCCTCTCGAAAAGCAAAACAAACTCAAGGCCCGAATCCAAAATGAAATTACGAAGCAGTCATCTTCGGGCGCATTAGTATTCCGCGCTCCGCCGGCGAAACTATAATGCAGACCCGCAGTAGTACAGTCGTGTCCTGCGGACTTTGGCGCGCGGACCCGACGGCCGAGGGAAGCTTCCTTAATAAGGGCGATATTTAATTCAGAAGAAGAAACAAGGAGGGAGAGAGAGAGTAACCGGGCGTCGGGAGGATTGATGGCGTCTGGATGCAAATGCAGGCGAGCCGGGCACGCAACGCTCGCATCCCACCTACCGACGCCTTATGCCAGTTAACGCCTTACAGCTTAATAACCGCTATCCTCCGGGCCTCCCCCCTTTTTTCCCTCCTAATTCGCTCGCGCGCGTGCTCGCTTTATTTCATTTTTTTTTAATCCCCAGCTGCCAAGGCTATCGCGCGACGGAATTAGGCGGCCAATTTGGGTTGGGCAACAATTAATATCCGATAGATTTCTTGGGCAAGATGTGCCGGCAGCACAATGGGCGCCGCGCAGATCGATCCGCGCGATTCGGCCGCTCCGCAGCACTTTTACGGCTGTCCCTGGCCGGGAGATTGATTAATCAGCGCGGCGTTTCGTACCGCCTCGTGGAATAAAGTAATTAGAATTTCTCTAATAGCTAATAACGCCGGGGTACCGCGCTCATTGTTGCCGCCGCGAGATCCTTATCGCGCTTACAAAAGTAAATCACGCTCGTTTACGTGGAAGCTCGTAGTTACACGTGTATAATTGCACAAACATTGATTTATCTGCCTCGGTGCCGTTTTTTTTTCGACAGAAATCGCTCGAGATCGCATCTCGGCCGATTGACGTCGGCGAGTTAAGGAGAACAGTAGGATACACAACGCTTAGTCCTTTGTATGCAACGTATACCATAAATCGTCAGGAGTAAATTTCACTCTTATTCTAAAGTTGCTTCACTGAAAAAAGTCAAAGCTAACTCTATAAGAATGAAATTTCACTCTAGTAGAGTCAAATGATCATCCAATTATTTGCACTATTCTCTAGAATAACTCTGTCAACAGAGTAAATCTACTTTTCACTCTAATTTTGAGTGGAAAAGTCACTCCACTTAACACCAGTCCAGTCGATGGAGTTACAGTTTGAATCTATTCTCCGAGTGAAAATTTGACATTACCGGAGTAGCCGATTTGGCGCGAACACCTTGGATTTCCGTACAAAACAGACACACGAGACTGGGCCCCGAATGCACGGCTAATTGTCCGGTCGAGCCAACGGCATGATTACGAGCCGCGAAGGGTCCACCCTCTCCCTCACCTCGGCGCAGGAGTTACGGCGCGAAGGGCCTGTAGTTAGAGCGCGCGCCGCGGCGCGATTTTCTCCCACAGCTGCCCGGCCCGCGCGCACGGCTCAATCAACTAATCAATCAGGCGCTTCGTTTCTTCCTTTTTTTTCGCCGCTCTTCCTGCCTTTTTTTCGCTCTCAAACGAATCAATTAGCGCTGGATTCTCGCGCGGCGGAGGGGGGCTGGCGGGCTCAGCGCCGCGATAGCGCCTCCGCGCGCGCGGGAACAAAAGGCGGGAGGAGGCCGCGGGCCACGCCCCCGCGCGCAAATTCTAAATTTCTGCAGGCGGAGTGGAGGGCCGCCGCGGTAACGCGGTTGATGGCTCGCGCTCGCACCGGAGCGGCGACAACACACAGAGATTGACGCGCGCGCTGTTTCCACGTTCACGGAGCGACCAGTACAATGTTATATCCGGAAATTAAAAGGGATTTTACGTGGATTGGCCAAATAACGCTGTGATGTTAAAATTGTGGGATTTTAATCATATTGACAGTACATTTCAATTTATTTTAAGCTATATTTTTCAACGTCGTAAGAAAATTTTTCGTGTCCGATTAGCGAATGAAATAACGGTACTGATTACGATGGCACAAAATGATTCCCGTGACAAATTTGAATAGTATAGTTTGCACGCTAGTTTTGAAATGTTTAGATTTTTAAAATCACCTTTATAACATGTTTTTATTAAATCTTTCTTGATCTAATACGTCAAAACAGCTGTAAATTATAATTCCTCGGAAAATTTATCATATCTCAATTTAATTATAAGTAACTTCCTTATTAGTATGACAAAGCGATTCTACAAATTTTTATTATAATTTTATTTATTGCTAAAGTCTCAACAGTCAACATTAAACAAAAATAATCATCGTGCCCTCTACATAATGATTTCGTAAAGAACATCTCAATCAATTATCATTGTTCTGGATAAAAAGTAAAAAATTCAGCGGAATCCAATTAATCAAAGAGTAATATCAGTCTTTTATGGCAGCGGAGACGGACAGCGGAGACTGAGGGAGAAAAATGGCCGCGTGATTAAGAGCGGGCAATAAAAAAAGGAAGCAGCGAGCAAAAAAAAAAAAATACTAAAGAGTCACGAAGAGGCGCAGGCTTGTCATTAGCGCTCCTTATTACGAACGCGGCGAGCAAAAGAAGAAGCGCCCCGGCGATTTTTCAAAGGCGAAAGCGAGGCGCGCGCCGAAACGGAGGCGCGATTCGCCACGTTTCTCACGATTGGTCTCGGAGCGGCTATTCCGCGGCGTACGTACGCCAAGTGCGCTCGCTCTCTCGTAAAATTATTACACTTGTTTCGCGATTATTAGACACTAACGAGCGCGCGGCGTCTCGTTGCAAAGTAGAGGCTATTAGTTAATCGGCCTCGTTTGAGGGAAGACGCGAGTGTGCCCCGGCGCTAACTAATTGCGACGCGCGCGCGGCCTGTGATGAATTTTACCGCGAAATGGAACCTGCGTCTGCTTGTTTTTTCTCCCCTCTCGCCCGGTAATTCCTCGAGTTTTATTGGGATTCGCGTGAGATTGTTCGAATGATTATACACATTCTGCCGTAATGAATGTGTCATTCTTTAAATTCACCTTTATCTTGTCTTTAAAATGTGTAATCGTCTAAAAGGATAGAGATGATTTACTCCTTCCATAAAAATTAATCAGCGAAACTTCGCTCTCCCACTTTTAAAGGGTTGATTCGCAGTTCCACGTAGTGTATTGAAATGTACTCGCAGACACAGTCGTGGGAAGTTATAATAATTCCTTATGAAAAATTTCCTACGTATAAGCTTCAAAAAGTTACTATATTTCTACGTTTTTTGCATTTCGCGTAAAAAAGTAGCTCATGTCAAGCGCCTTGTGAAACTTTCTTTTTGAAAAATCTCGTGAACATTTTTTGCGGTAAATTTGAATTAAGTTACCTTTTGTTCCAAAAACCGAAAATATTTTTTGTGCAGGAAGTATAACTGAATTTTTTTCTTTCATGGTGACGAATTCTAATAGATTTTACAAGAAAGTATTGCAATAACTTTTAGAAATACTTTTTACTGCAAGATACCTAATTGTTAACGCTAATTGACAGATTCATTACGCGAATGAGTATTTCTTGCATTACTAATCGCAATAAATTAAATTATCACAAAGCCAGCCCATAGCAATATTAATCGGCTAATTGAACCCGACGGAGATTTCGCAACGCAAGCCGAGCGTCGGAACGGATGCGAGCGAAAAGAGAGAGGGAGAGAGTACGGCAGTCCTCCGGCGTCGTAGCTATCGGACTCGTGTATAATTTTCGTAGCCGCACGAGGTAATTTCGGGCGCTTTTCGTGAAGCCGATCGCGCGCTCGCATACCCCCTTCCTCCGATTCGGCCGTGGTCGAGCGAGAGTGCGATCATTTGCGCCTCGCGTGCCCCGCCGCCGTCCACGAGCGAGAGAGAGAGAGAGAAACACGGGCCTCCGAGACACCGCAGTGCGATACCGAGGCGCGCGCCTCTGTGCTCCTTCCTGGCGTGGACCTGCGGGACCGGGCCGAGCTGTAATTTCAATTTAATTGCATGATATTTCGGTAGTGCGCCTCTCGCGCTTTATTAAACGCCTTCCGCCGCCGCCGCGGCCCGGCACGCCACGCATTACGCGCGCTGCATGTGTGCCGAGGAGCGAGCGCGCGCGACCCCTCCGGCCATTATCGGACATCGATATACGAGTCCCGGACGATTTGTCCGGGCGCGGTACTCGAGGAGAGGACCACGAGTCAATTATTGAGCTGCTCGGACGAGAAAACGCCGTGAGACTTTCGGGGTAAATGCGACAACTTTGCCCAGCGATCCTTTTATTTATTCGTCAACTGGGCGAAGGCTCACAATTGAAAGTCTTTTAAATTGTATATAGATATCCTTGACGGAAATTGTATAATTTTCTTAAGATGAAGAAACGACTTTTCCTATATTTTTCGGTAAAAAATAGCCGAGATGTCGTTTTATCGATAGGAGAAAACTAGACAATTTGCAGCAGAGATGCGATTGCGCTTTATTTCATTGCTTCTTTTCGTACACAGAGGGAATTATACTAGTATAGTAGCAAATAGTGCGTGAAATATTTGTTTGAAAATCTGTCTTTGTAAACTTATGTCTGTCTGAAAAATGTTAGGATTGCTCAATGCTAATGAAAAACTGTAAAAAATTCTAGCATTAATTGTTTTCATCGTTTGAATGCTAACGAGTTGCAGAAGTCAGAAGTTCAGATGAATTTTATTGCGTGTCGCATTGTGAAAATAGCTTTGCATAAATGATTTACGATCCAGAACTCGGAATTACAAATCTACATGAATTATTGCAAATTATATTACGAAGTCTCTCGGAAAGGCACTACGCTGCCCCGACACTCCAAATTAATAAGCTGCGTTAAAAAAATAAATATACCGCGCGGGGATGAGCCTGCGTGTGTACACGGGCCGTCGAGGAAGAAAATCGCCGAGCGATAATTAATTTAAAAATAAATCGTTTATTAATAAGAGTTTAACCAATTTGCTTTCGCTTTTTATTTTGGCGACGATAACATCGGGGGAGCCCCGCTGAAACGGATCGCATAAACATCGGAGGTGTTAATACACCGGTCCGATTTAATCCTTCAACCTGCCAGAGTCCGCATTAAGCACTTATATTGCGAACTCGATCGATTACCAATAATAAGCGGCTTAGCCGTGGTTCTTCCCCCGCAGCCTCACCTCCTCCCGCCTTCGTGTCTGCCTCTTTTCGCCTTCGCCTCGTGCTCCTTTTTTCACGCGCGCTTGTCATCCCCGAACAGCGGGACATTTATAAAACGACGAAATTGCACCGCTTATAAGTTTGCGTCAACATACGCGCTCGCCGCGATATTTTCATTAAATTAGAGAGAATAAATTTATTCGTGCGGGCAAAAATAAAACTAAATCGCTAATTGTGTCTGCGCATTTAATTAGTCGCTGGCAAACGAGCGAACATATAAGGAACCCTACTCACTTTTATAAAAGGATCGCGTTGACGCTCTTACCAACATTAAAACCACCTTAAAAACGCATAAGCGGTCTTTATAAATCGCACCTAATTACGGGGATGTATGCGCGCGACTTTATTTTCGCGAGATTATTTGTCACCGCCCTCTCGCTCCTTATAAATGCCTCGATTAAAAAAAAACGAACGCGTTGCCTTATTAACAACCCGCCCCCTCCCTTCCTTGTGCACACGTCGCGCGAACTTCCCGCGGACACTCGACTCTAGAATTTTCGCTCATTTCAATTTGCGCGACGGCCGGCGCGCCTATCGGCCTCTAGCATCGCGCGCGATTAGAATGTAATTGTCCCGCGCGAGAAAAGGAGAGAAAAAATTAATTACCCGGGCGCTGAAGGGTGGCCGGTGCAATTTATATGCAAACTAGGGAGCACCTTGCGAGCAGCGCGAACTACTGCGGAACATGAAATCATCGCGTGTCGCGCGCGCGACAGTCCAATTGAGATTTCCCCGCTTGCGATCGTTGGGTATTTTCTGTCTTACAAATAAGCGCGACAATTTGGAATGTCGCGTCGCGAGCGACGCCGAGATTGAATGTTTCGCCGCGATCCTGAATTTTTCCGCTCGCTTTTACAAGCGACGCTGTAATTCCGGGGTCGTTAATTAAGACCTTATCAACTTTCTCTACAGGTGGAGAGAATTAAGTCATTTAAAAGTCCCGCGTCTTTTTACTTTCGCCGCCGCTTGTGCAACAACTGCGTCCGGTAACGACTAAATCAACAGTCGCGTCGAAACTTATTCAATGTTAAATAAAAGAGCGAAGTTGAGCTAAAGCCGAGTGAATGCATCTGCAAATTTAAAGGCATCCCGCGGCTAATTGCGCCTCGCGCGATATTTACGACGGGGGACGCTTTTTTAGCATGGATTTCCGTTAACAGCGGGCATTTTTTTTTCAATTTCCAAGAGACGGGGACGTAACGCGGCGCCGCGACGGTGGACGCGAAAGTGAATTTTTTTGTCGCGCCTACGCATGCATAAGTCATCGCGCATAAATTTAGCATCCATCAGAGATGAAACGGACGCTCGAACAAACCGAGAAAATCCGAGAGGCGTATGCATGCGGCTCGCGCCCTCCTCCTCTCCCCACTCGCGACACCGGGCAATAACAAGGCGACGCCGTTTCTTTACGAACACTGCGCTTTTTTTTTTACCGGCGAAACGTTAAAGTTTACAACAATCCGTTCTCCCGGAGACAGCGGAAAAACGTCCTCTTCGTCGAAGATCCGTTAAGATGGATAGTTTTTGAAATAAAAATTAATCGTCCGATATAAAAGCGCAACATATTTCGAATCTGATTGTAAGAGTTCGGAGGAAACTAAGGAAACGCCAAGCCTATCTGGGAGCAGTTACAATCACAGAGATAACAAGTCTCAATCATAGTGCGCGATCTCTCTCTTATTCAATTCCGCGTGGCGGACGGGAAGCGACATTAGCATACATACGAGTAAGCGGGTCCGAAACAATTGCACCCGCGGAGGGAGGGAGAGGAGAGAGAGATCCGAGCGGCGAGATAGGGGAAAAGCTTGTCCTCGTAAAATCATGAAATTCCATGTTTATTCAATATCCGCGGTCGCGCAGCGCGCCCGCACATCTCTCTTTTCTCTTCCTTATCTAGCCGGGCAAGTTCAGGGCCGTATACGTAGTCGCCGGAGGACCGCCTCCTCGCCTCCTAATATCAGTGCTCGTCGATGGCGAAGAGGCAATGCGCCCAGAGGGACGCTCCAATTCCATCGCGATAAGCGTGGATTCTCCCTCTCTCTTTCTCTCGCATTTACTTCTGATCCTCGATCTTCTTATTACGGGACTGCCTTATAGTCTAATTTGCGATGTCGGTTCTACGTGAAACAATGATTTATTTTGAACAAAAATGGAAATAGTAACGAAAGCGTAATAGAATGGATAATAAATTAATTCACAAAGCTTCAAATAATTGGTAAATTTTCGAAATCTTGGTAAACTATCTTTTTATTAAAAATGAATCTGTTACATAGTTTTCTTTCAATTTGAAATGTACGTTTTCAAATCAATGAACGAAAAATCTGCAGTATACGTATAAGTAGATTTTTACGAAATTATAGAGAACTCATTTTAACGTTATTTTCGAAACAGAAATTTAAACTTTATCTATTATTGTACTTATTTCCTTATGCAGGATATTGATCTAGTTTCGACACCGGTACATAATCAGAGATGAATTTGCCTTACAGAAAAAAATAAGTTAAGAAAATTATCGTGAGAAATGAGATGCACCGCCAGCCCATTCGATTTCCTCGCTTTCTGACCAACAATTTATGGCCCCGTCGGTTTATCGATCACGCGCGAGATAGTCTCTCGCGATTGTAGCACACGAGATGTATCGACTCTCGCGAACTGGAGCCGTAAACGCAGAAAAAATATATCAATACCTCGCTACATGTGCGTCACAGTGCGATTTCCATAAATCCCCAATTGCGCAAAATTGGTCTTATCTAAACAACCCCGACTTAATTCAACCATCTTCTTTTCATCTGAAAAGAAACGAAGAAAATTCCGTGAGAATTAAATGTATTAATTGGAAAATGTTTGTCTGCGAACAGGTTGCGACGGTGAGAGCGACGAGGGCGGCAGCAAGAGGCGGCGCAGCCGGACCAACTTCAACAGCTGGCAGCTGGAGGAGCTCGAGCGGGCCTTCCTCTCGAGCCACTACCCCGACGTGTTCATGAGGGAGGCGCTGGCCGTGAGGCTCGAGCTCAAGGAGAGCCGCGTCGCGGTAAGCCTCGCCAGTACATTAAAGCGCGGATCCTCGCTTAGCAGCAGCGAACCCGACCGAAAGCGGGAGAGAAGAGAGCGGAATTTAAAAATGAGGGAGGCGAGCGCTTATCTCGGGACGAGTCCTGAAGGGTCCGCCGGTTGCGTGGGTATACGTGCGCGCGCGATCGAGGGTCGATACGGGCGGCGCGTGCGCCGGCAGACGTTCTCGGCTCCTTTGCGCCGCGCGTCTCCCGGGGGTAGTTTGTCCGTCCGCCTTATCGCGCCGGCGGCCGGCGGCGCTCACCTACCGCTTCACGCTTAAACGTCCGGCGCGGATTTAACATCTTTTCGCTCGGCGCGCGTGCTGGGATTACGCGATCCTCGCCACGGCCGCCCGGTAAATTTCTCATTCCCCGACTTTTTATTATCCCCGCGTTGTTTATGCACGGGAGCCGTCTTGAGCCGATACGCCCTCTTTCTGTTGCTTTTTTTTTCGAGCTTGGGGATCGCGATTTATTGACTTGTCTCGAAAGAGGAGTATTTATGTTTGCGAATTAAACGTGCCTTGATTGATTTTAGATGGTGGAAGGATTTCTGTTTGTTGTATGAGATGTAAAGATATGATGTGTCTATTAGAAACAATTTTTTAAGGCGACGTGAGCAAATTCTAAACCTTCTGCTTTGTATCTAATCGATTGAGAAAATATACTTTATTAGTACCTAGGAAAAAGTGACCGTTTTCGACACATTTGCTAAAATATTTTGCTTTCAATATATGATTAAAAATTTTTCTAAAATTGCTTGTTTTTGGTCATGAAAACAGGCGAAAGATTGTTTAAAAATATATACACTTTTTACCAAAGAAATGATTTTATTAAATTTCTATACAGCACACATTTTTAAAATAAATATCACACATCCACTACTACGTATCTTTATAGTACATCGTTATCTTTTGGTAAAAAAAATTCCATCAAACTTAAGAAAACGTTTTGCTCGAGCATTTTCACGGACTCTTGGCAAGGAGAATCTGGATGCTCCCGGATCGCGGCGGTCAAGCTCGTGACCCGGGGCAAAGTCTCGCAGGACTGACCGAGGGGCGGGCTGCGCGCATATGCTCGTCGCGAGAGCAAAGTTGACAGTCCGATCGGCGGACACAAGGGTTCGAGGCTCAATTTCACGGCTGGTCGAGTTCCGCGCGCGGTTTTCCCCCCGAGGAACATGCGTTTTGCGGCCTCTCTTTCTATCTCCCCCCGGTCCGACTGGCATATTTATATTTATGCCTTTAGACACGCTTCGGAGGAGCGGAGGCGCGCCGGCTTTACGTATACACCTTTTTCGTTGCAGCGCTCGGTACGCTTCCTATCGAGTTCGTCCATAAAATTCCGGTTGTAGTACATCTGTAAATTGTCTCAGCTTGAATTCAGAGCGCAAGGAGGCTATTGACTCTGCAACGGGGCCTCATTAATTATTTATCCGGACCCGTCTTGCCATTCGCTTTGATTTGAATATCATACTTTGTTTTACCGCACCGAGCAAATTGTGCCGTATCAGCGATATATTATTACTTGAACAGGTTCTTCAAGCGATTTCTCGTCAAACAAATCCCGGGCAATCTTGTGACAGCTATACTCGCTGAGTTGGCACTCGACGCTTCCAATGGGAGGGCAGTAGAAAAAAGGGCGAAAAAGAGAAGTAGCACGCGGGGTTCAATGAAACGACGACACGCGTTAGCATCACAATCGGTGAGTCACACGGCGCTCGGGCACACAAAGCAAACCTCGGCAGATCCTTTTCGGGGTCGGCCGTTCTCCGGGGAGCGTGGCGTTGCACAGATTAGATAGGACACGATCGGAGCGCCGAGATAAGCCTCTAATACGCGGATAATCAAGTCGTTCCCTGCATCTTTTTTCGCGCGTTGACGCGCCGCTCTTTTGTGCGCACCAACCTCCTGCCGCCGATGCTCTTTTGCGGATCACGCATTTATATAGCTTTGTATACGTGCACATCTTTGCTTCTCTATGGACTTACGGTGCTTTGACAAGTGATAGGGACTAGGTTTTTTGCTGTAAGAAGTAGGTCGACATCGCGTCCTCGAAAAGTGATAAAACTGACACTCATCCAACTTAGGAACTTAAAATACGACAGACTATTTTTAATGCAGTTTCTATTTCTTTTTTAAACATTTTGCCGAACATTATTTTATACAATTCAATTATTTGAATAACCGAATGCAATAATACGGAAAATCGTGTTGATCACGTCTCTTCCCCTCAATTAAATTGATAAGCATTTAGACAACAATTTTTAATTAATTTATTACTAAAATTTGCACATAATTTTTTAAACACTAGTACTCTCATCTTTTACAAACACGCATAATTCAGCTACTGAAAATTTCAACCGTTGCACTAGCAAAAAGTATCCAGCAGTGAATTTCGAGCGATCGTGCTGCAAATCTATAAACACTTTTCGCTTTCGCCCCGCTCATTATCGAATCGCGCGGGCGCGCGCCCCACGGAAAATTGATAAGGAAGGTCTAATCGTTTCTCTGGCGGCGCGGCTCGAGCCCAGCCGTCGCCGAAGGAGACACGCCTAGCGTGACTCGCGCGTTTTCGCGTGATCGCCGCTTCGTGCGCGGACCCTCGGCCCCCGCGCCGAGCGCTAAAACGCTAACTTTTCGAGTTAGCGCTCGTTTCGTTAAACGCACCGCGAGAAAATAAAAAACGGCAGAGAAATGCGCGACGCTCGCGCGTAGTTGTTAGTAGATGAGAGAGCGGCGGAGGTGGACCATCCGCCGGTTAATCAAAGCCTCTTTGCCCGCTAAAGGGCGACGAGTAATTAGTCGGGTAATTAGAAGCGCGCCGTTTTCTCATTAGCGCCACCCCTCGCCGGGGTGAAAGCGGCGATTCGAGGAAATTTCCAGCGAGCGGTAAATTGCGCGCGGGACTTTAAGTTTCGGCGCTCCGAGCGCTGCCTCTCCCGCTGCGCGTTATGTTGCGCCTTTACGTGCGGCTCGCCCCGCCACTTTATTCTGGAGTGCGAAAAGCGGTTGGAAGTAAATTAAGATCAATCTGTCTGTGATTTCTTACATCCCCCTTTCTTGTTCGTCTCCGTCGATTTCAGCGAACAATTCAGTACTTAGCATCTCGCTTAAGATGAATTATTATTTCAAAAACTTTTTTATTTTTGGTCTTTGTCTTTCAAAACTTTGTTTCTACATGCTATGCAAAAAAACTTTTGAATATTTTAAGTCTTTACAGTCACGTCATCTATGTCCATTCGAATTAGAGAAAATCCACTACAGTTAATGAAATTTCACACAAAATGTAAAAAGTAATTTTAGTAATTTTCGTGATTTTTCTCTAATTCAACTTCATAGAAATTTTTTTCAAGCTTGAGTTCAGCGACCTTTATATTAATTTTACTAAAATAGTTATTCGAAAGCTCTTTTTCTTTCATACAAATCTAAATTGACTACTATTCCAGTTTCGCGCTTGTTCCGTTATATAACCGACTATATTTTCTTGATAAACTTTATGCACGTCCCGGATATTCGGCGGCGATCCTCCAGCGAGGATCGGCGGAAAACAAGCAATCTTATGAATTTTACGAGCTAAATAAATCAAGCGGACGCGACAGAGGGAGGGGAACAGGCGAGAAACGGCGCGACACGCGACTCGCGCCCCCGCTTATATTCCGCCCTCGGATCGAGTGCGGCCGCGGCTGGCCGGCCTGGGCTTCCCTATCGATTTCGCGGCTCGCGTGCGAGCCCAGCGCCACTTACGCCGACGCCGTGCAAATGTCTTCATCCCTTTGTGCCCCGGACGCTCCCCAGCCGCCGCTAAGTCTTCATTACGGCGCCCGGTGATTATTTTATTAGAAAACTTAAAGTGTTTTATTCAGCTTTTTTTGAAACAAGAAAATTTCAAGTTTCTCGAGCCCTCTAAATGTGAAAGAGTGAAAACTTTTTAAAATCATTCTATTTGAATGAAAAATTACCAAGTTCGATTGGCTCAGTTATCATCCGCATCGAGTGATAACTGAGTAACTAAGTGATAAACGAGCAACTAAGTGAATATTCACTCTTTCGACGTGAATCTTACGTCAAAAAAATTGCATTGGAAATCTTTATCCATAAAAGGAGTGGAAAAAACTAAATCTTTAAAAAGAAAGAAATATTTACATTCGAGTAGTAATAAGTGCTCGATATTTGTATTTGCATGTTATGCGTAACGCATTAAAATTTACTTGCGACGGCACAAAGTTTAAAAAGTAGCTCTGGAAATGCTCAGCAATTACGTCGTTGCGGATTATTTGAAAGCGTTCGCGCGGGTCTGCAATTATGTTCCCCTCATTTAATAGCCGCGCGCATTACGCCGAATCAAAAGCGCATAAAGGCGAATTATTGACTCTCGGACTTTCGAGCTGAGCGATCGGTACCAATAAAAAAAGAAATTTACATAACAATCTTCGTGCGCTCCGAAAATACGTATACTCAGGCTGTTTGCGCCCGAGCTGTACGTGGCGCGCGCATATAGCAGCGGAGGTTGATTAAAGGCGAGGCCCGTGCTCTCGGTGTTCCAGGTGTGGTTTCAAAATCGCCGGGCCAAGTGGAGGAAAAAGGAGCACACGAAGAAGGGCCCGGGCAGGCCGGCGCACAACGCCCATCCGCAGAGCTGCAGCGGCGAGCCGATCCCGCCGGAGGAGCTGCGCAGGAAAGAGCGCGAGAGGCGGCACAAGAAGCTGATGAAGGCGCTCGAGAGGCAGCAGAGAAAATTGGCGGCAAAGGTGAGAACGATCTAAATTAATCTCGACCGCCCCCCTCCCTCTTCCTCGCTCGACGCGTACAGCGGGGGAGGCGAAACAATCGGGTTGCTTCTTTTTCGCTCGGATCGTTTGGGACTTGGAATGCGGCTCGCGGAGAATGGCCCGGAGAATTCTAGGGGACGGGGCGATTTAATAAGTCGGATTTTTTGTCGAAAGTGCTAATTAAAATATATAGATAAATGCGAATCTCCTCGGTCTTCCTTCCGCGCGCACATGCCATCAAATTAATTCTTATTCACGAAGCTGATTAGATCATTTGCATACTATAATTATTTTTGATGAATAAACCGGAGTTATCTTCATTAATACAGTTTATCATTAGCTCGGGCCCCGATGAAGTGGCTCTCGGGCTCGGAGGAGTCTCGCGTTTTTTTTTCGCGCTGCATTCTCGCTCCTCCGTGTCGGGTAATAATTTAAACGTAATGCAGAACGTCCGTAATTTGTTGCGGTAGTCATCTCACTCTTAAGAATTAAATTTACTATCTCTTATTTTTTCAATCAACCTAACCATCGCCGATATTTATAGCTTTCAAAGCTGCAAGCGTACTAACGATTTAAAAAAAAAGTATAATACGGACGCTTCAATTTTCTACTTTATAATACGTGATATTTTGATCTTCCTCCATAAATAACATTAAGTTTTATAAACTAGGTATACTATACAATTTAACGTAAATTGATGGGCGTACGCGAAAAAAACTATTTTGCACCAGTCGTTCTTTTAGACATTTACGCCTTTCGACTTTAAAAATATGAATAATTAAACGATAAGTGATAAAAAATGAAGACTACCTACACGTTTTCCTGCATCAAAAGAATTAACAGCATTGAATTCACCGCAACAGATATTATTTATAAATAATTTTCCAAAAAAACAAGATTTACCTAATCTCGAGCAGTTAATAATCAACACTGATAAGCGAAAGAGTGAATAATCTGATAATCGCTCTATTGAAAAGAAAAATTACTAGTTCACAAAAACTGGACCGATCTAATCTCGAAGAGCTTATCTGCAACTCCGATCGAGTAGTTTTTTACTCTTTCAGATTACGATGGAAACAAGATTTTCAACGCGTTTAACTAACGCTTTACTCTCCTACTGTTGAATCTTAGCGTACAACCCACACGGTTTTCCGTACGACTACTAAAATGTGCTCGTAAAAATGAAAGACGCAATCGTCTGATTTCAGGGCATCACGGTGGACCTGTCGACGCTCCGGGCGGAGTGGGAGTCGCGCAGCGCCGCGGCGAGCGGCGGCAACAGCTCGCTGAACGGCGGCTTCGGCCACGGCGGCCACAACAACAACAACGAGAGCGGCAGCATCTCGGGCTCGGGGATCGACATGAACGAGGAGATCGACGTGGTGGGCGGGCTGGACTCGTGCAGCGAGAGCGGCAGCGAGCGCGTCGACTCGGCGGCCGACGGCTCGATCGACGGCGAGTCCTACCCCCGCGTCCTCTCCGCCTCGTCCGACAACAACAACCCGTCGGCGGAGCAGCAGCAGCGGCGGAACCCGCCGGCGGGCAACCAGCACCAGCTGGGCCACCTGTCCAGCCCGAACGCGAGCCTGCACCTGAACCACCAGCCGGGCATCCACCACTGGGGCCTGAGCCTGCTGGAGCGCCGGCGCGAGCTGGTCGGCCTGAGCGCGGCCAACGGCTCGGCCCGGCAGGAGGGCCCGCCGGCGACGGGCCTGCCGGGCCCCCGGGGCGTCGGCCTCGACGACGAGGTGCAGAGCAGCAGCATCGACCTGTCGGTCAAGGGCCGCGAGGAGAGGCGGCGGCTGAATCCCTTCTCCATCGACAGCCTGCTGGGGAACAATCGGTGCGGCACGCCCGACGGCGGCCGCCACCACCACCACCACCAGGACGCGAAGGACGCGATACCCGCGTCGATCGTCGCCGGCAGGGACTTCAAGTCGCCGGCCGCCTCGCCAGCCTCCTCCGCCAACTCCCTGCCGACCTCGCCCACGCTCACGTAGTCCTGGCTGAGGAGGTGGTGGCGGGAGGCCTGAGGGGGACAGCCGAGAGGACAGCGGGAGGAGCTCCGGACTTTTGTACACGGGAAGACTGGCTAAGCTCGTTTCGCGCACCTCTGCACAGTAAATCGTTTCTTTTGATGTCCCAATCCTTTCGATTTCTCGACCGTCTGTATCTTCGTTTAAAGAAATTAAGTTTACGAAAAACATTCCTCAGGATGAATTGGATTTTTAAATGTTCGAGGTTCTTGCGGAAATCATTTGTAACGCGGGTCTAAGTCGAGTGTAGCTTAAAAGCGTAAATTTTACCTTACTGTGCGGGGAGAACGGAGGTGCCAATCTCCGAGTGCGCGATTTAGAAACGTCGAGCCCATCTTTCTATACGGCGCATATCGCTTTCAACATATCCGCAGTACTAGCTGATTTTCTAGAATAAAAAGACGAAAGAAGTGCCGTATCTTCCTTGTCCGAGGGTTTGCCTTCGTTTTTCTTCGTTCCTCGTAACTCTTTAATAATTACTGTGCAATAAACGTGTCGAGCGAGCCCTGCGCGCGCCATGAATTGTCGAAGCGCTCGAGACGACGGCCGATACGAATTGGTTTTGTGAAAATTTTTGTTGTAAAAAAAAGAAACACAACGATGCGAGGTGTAAAGTATTTATTCTTCAGGGGGGGCAGGGATTAAAGCCGAGCGGTAGATAATGTTTTTGTGTGTATCGAGTTTTTCCAGTGATAAAAGAGCGACAAAGAAAATGTTCAGAGACAGATGTGTTGTAGCCCAAGTGTTGAGGAGAAATATGGGAAACAAGAAAGTAGAGCGTCACGTGTATTTATTGTAAATAGTCGAAAGCGTTATTTAATCGACGTGTAGTTTAACGGATACCCAGTGTTCGAGAATTACATTTTGAAGCAATAGAATTAATAAAAGAAAAAGAGGAGTTAAAAAAGCGAATAAAAGAAGTCGATTCATTTCGCGAGCACTGTAAATACGAACCGGGAATGGAATAAAAAAAAAGTAAAACAAAATGATGCCATAGCCATAGCGAATGAAACCGTAAAAAAATTGCAGTTGAATGTATAACAAAATGAAAAAAAATATAAAAAAAAGTAAAAAAATTAAGCTTCTTCGAGTGTGACGATGAAGAGGCAGTTATAATCGAGTCCGATCGGCGGATTTCATAGTTGCCATAAAACTGAGATTCGAAACAGTACCTATCGTATATCCAACATAAATATATATTAATTTATTCTCAAAAAAAATCAGCGTTCTATCTTTTGCCTCCCTTCCACCTTCCCCGCATCCCACGAAAATTTTGTTAACTCCAAACAATTTTATTAAATTGACATTGCACAGTTAAGGAGTACATTCTCTTATTTATTTATTGAAAAAAACAAATAAGTAAATAAAAAAATCAAATATCACTTTCACTTTTGGTCGTTGACTGATTCAATGATCGTAAAGTGCAAGACAATGGAAGAACAATTGAATGCAAGCAGTTGTCGCTGCGTCCATTTCAATTTGAAACGAGCCAGTAAAATCCGGCAATAAAAAGCAGGTAAGGCAATCCTAATTAAATAATTTATCTTAAATTTCTCGCTTCACCCTCCCCCCGCGATGTTCTCCGTCGTCCTCGGATCGCTCGCGGCTCTCGTAATATCATAATTGAACGGTAACGAATCGCCGCGGAGAATAGGGGGGACGAGAGGAGTTCCTTGACTCCGGCGATCGGGCGGCGGGTATAAGACGCGAAACAACAAAAGGCCCATTGTGCGCCGCTCGCGCCGTATATATATAATATAATTATTCAACGCGCGGCAGGCCCGGCGTGCACTCCCGAGGTCTCAATTATTGCCGCGCGCGCTTTCTCTCTTTCGCCGCGGCTCGGTGACCAATCGCCGCGCGGCGCATCCGCCGAATGTCATCATCATCATCATCATCATCATTATCGTACCCGTCGCGCATAAGCGGATCTCGCCGGGGACGAGATTATTCACGGGACGGTCGCGCATGGTTGGGGACGAGTAAAAGAAAAAATAAACAAGCGGGAGGAGGCGCGTCGAGGGCGAGATTTATCGTGGCGCGCGCGCGATCCTCTAAACGCGCCAGTTAATGAAAATTCAGGCATTCCTTGTTTTCCGCCTACCGATCGATCGATCGAGCGCGCGTTCAAGTTATAACCCGGCGATGATAATTATTTCCCGGCTGCCGGCCACCTGCGAAAAATAGACCGCGCTGGTGTAATGAAGATATTGACTCGGGACGAAAATTAATGAGGGAATATTAATTCACGGTGTAATCAATTTTAGCGATACTTTTTTTTGCTCCGCGGCGCGGAGCACTTTGCTCGGTATCATCTGGTGAGCATGCGAGGCTGAAGCGGTGATGCAATCTCGTTACTGAATTTACAATTTTTCAAAATATTCACGACCTTCTTTTTTGGACAATTTATTCAGCGATACGCATCGGATTGTATAATATCTTAATATTAACTTTGAAAGAAAATGTATTTGATTATTTCTTCGAAAAATATTTTTTAATAAAAGGCACGATGGTTTACTTGGGTTGAGCTTGGCTCGCGTATTCCAAATAAAAGTTTTTCGCCATAAATTTGCTAAGTTAAGAAACTAATTTTTCCGACAATGTTAGCTTGCGATGACATTAAAATCAACTATAATAATTTTTAAGATATTTCTTTTCTCCTTGAAGTAAAGCTTCAATTTTTTCTTCTACAAAAATGCACATATCGAGCAATAAATAATGTCAGATCAAAACGGTCGAAAGAGAGGGCAAAAAATTAAATATCTTCGGTCTCTCCTAATTGGGCTACTGCAGTAAGGAGCCGCGGAGTAATAGGTAGGCCGGGCGCAGGCGCGGACGGATATAAGTTTATTGCGTCGGTCTCGCGCGCCGGAACGGGAATGAAATCTCGTAAACCCCGGAATTATCGATACACATCGGCGGCCAGGTGGCGGCCGCGATTTAAATCAAGTTCTCTCGGCGGCGCTCTAATGCCGAGTAACGAGTGATTTTAATGGGTGTAGGCAGATTTTTGCCCCGGCGGATCCCGCGACCCGCTACTTTTATGGCCGCGCGCGAAAAGCGCGCCTCCAGTAATAAAACGTACAGCCGATCCTAAAGCCGCGGAATATAAGAGATCCGAGTCAGCGACGATGATGAGGTTACTCCGGCGAAACGGCCGTTCAATTTCCCGTAAAACTGCGCTTACCGCGAGACGCGGCCTGAAACGCACTCTAATTAAGCCCAAGTGCTTACTAAATCAATCCGGCAGCCCGTTATCGAGCGAGCGCCGCCGACTTTTTACTTTTCGCGACGGAGCTTCGAAAACGGAGCCCGACGCATTTTATTTAAATATCCGCACGACGCGCATTGTTGCTTTCTCGCGCGGAGAGCCGCGCATAAAGATCGATATCCGCGGGCTCCGGGAAAGGGAGTGTATAAAACGCAAATCCATTAAAAGCCCGGCGCGGTATCGAGATGCGAAGATCCGAGCGAGGAGCGCAGAATCCACTCGGCCGCACGACTTTTCAATCTCGCCAGGCCTCTCTCCGAAATCCATTAGTTCGCACGGCGCGCGCGGCAATCGGACCTCCTCGGGCGCTCGCGCACAATGGCCTATACCTCCCACTCGAGCTCGCGTAAAAAACAGAGCAAATAAAGATATCGATCGCGCGAGGCGGAAAATGCGAGGATCGGGCTGCGCCCCCTCGGCGGAGGGTATAAAGGGCGCGAAGGTGGTAATAACGCGGAGCCGATCGCGGCCCCGATACCGCGCCGATCGCTCTCCCACACGCCGGCGCTCCACCCACGCGCGTCGCGTTAGCCGCTAATGCGCACTTCTTTTCTCGCTTTCGCGCGGACTCCTTGCCACCCCCCGTAGGCCCCCCCGTTATCTTCGTATCGATTTATTCAATACCGCTGTCGGGGCCGCTCGCGCGCATAAATCATCCGCGGAGGAGGCTCCTTATTAAAGGAGGCCGGGTGCGCGCGGTGCCGGCTGAGCGACGTCCCGCCGCCGATAAGGGGATGCAATTATCGCGCTCGCCCGAGAAGCACCGGGGAAGTCGCTTATTTCGCGCGTCAGTCGCGGATGTATCAATAATTGAGAAAAATCCGAGGATCCATAAAATTGTTTCTTATTAAATGCGTCCAAGATCGAACTTTCGTTAACAAAAAAAAAAAAAAAAATAAATAGAATTTTCTAAATTTGTGAGAAAATTTCCTTTTCGTTATGTACATGTTCTGAAAAAGTGCGATATTTTTCATGTACTCCGCGGTAGTTAATACTGCTTCTCTAGTGGATAAGGTCGATATCTTGTTTTTTTATAATTTTACTCCCATTCTAAAGTAAATTGCGTTTTATTTTTATAAAAAATCAATTTTATTAGATTAAATTAAAGTTTTATAAATGTTTACAAAATATATTCCTCTTTTTCAGAGAATCGCCCATTTAAAGTGTTTGTCCCTTGAAAATATGAATGTCTTTTTTTATAAAAGATAATTTCCTTTGAAGAAATAAGATAAGAATAATTTAAGAAATACCTATATATTTAAAGAACTTCTACACTTCTTCGGTAAAAGGTGACTTTCCTTTAAAAATTCGTCTTGTTTTTCGAAAGACCGATACAAACCCTTCTTTTTATAGTTATAAATGGAGAAAGTGCAGTATGTAAATTTGTGGGAAATAAGTAATGCGACCATTATCGGGTCATTACAGTGATTGATAGATCGTTTAGTTTGCGGTCGTTAATAAAAATTTATTTTTGTCGATAATAAATTAATGAAGCCTTTTAAGTATCCCGGTGTATCGCGCTTTTTTATAAAACGATCACCGCGGAGTGAAAGCCACTGTATCCTTCATCGTACTTAATTTCATTATTTTATCAAGGCGATACGTTTACAATCAAAGGCGATCGATGATAGCTCATTGACGCTCTTTCATTAATAACGGGGCTCGATTATTAAAAGTTTTAAAAAGAAATCAGCATTAACGAAAATTAAACGAATAATGAGTTCGGCGAAAAGGAGGAATCGTGACTTTTATTGACGGAGGTGTTGTTAAAATAAATATTTTTTTAATGCACGCCCATAATCATAATTTTTACGACGCCGTGCCCATTGTTCGCGAGACTTATAAATCAGGCAAGAAAATCAATCGCTGTCGCGTTAAAGTTGCACAAGTGCTCTCACGAAAAAGGGAAAGTGGACAAGGTGTGTATTAAGATTCAGTCTGACTCAATTATGTTAATGTGCAGCGATATCAGCGCGCGTGACTATTTTTTTGGTCGATTGTATTGACTGCGCAAAAAATACTGCAACAGGAAACTGCAGATACGGCGTTTTAAAACTGCACTGAAGATGCTTCCGTTACTCTAATTGAAATTTTCTTAATTGAAAATGATTTTCCTTTTATTGTTATCAAAAATTGTACATACAATGAATGCTAGTATTAAAAGGACGTTAAACTATAAGATCAATGTTTTTTTGACAATTACAATAACTTATTATCAAGTTAGTTTCAATGGTACTAATAATTCAATTTATTATATAACTTTTAAAACAACCAGCTGTAAGCATATATTGATCATATTAATAAATAAATATCAATAAACTGAAACCTACGCCTATAATCAAAAACGTACACTTATGTACATAACTAAATGATCTTTTCCACACATTTTTTAAAATTAAAAGAAACTTGCGTGAACACTGCCTCTTTGCCAAATAAAAACCTTTTTTGCTCGTCTCGTAAGGCACTCACGGAAGTGATGAAAAGGGTAGACACTCGGATACGTCACGACCGTTTCTCGTACACGGGTTCAGCGACTCCGCGTGCGACAAGCGGCCGTTTACATAGCTTCGAAATAATCGCGGATGGCGTGCCAGGAGAGGCGACTTCGTAATGCGCGCGACAGCGACGAGTCCCGCGGGCACGTACACATTCACCCGCACAAATGCCTCGTTCGGTGACGAATCATGCGAGCTCGACGGATATTGAAAAGTCTCTGGGCTCGGGCCGCGTCTCCTCTCGCGGAGCGAAAGGAGGAGGTGGGCAGGAGTAGATGGCAGATAAAAAAATTAATAGCCGCTTTTGGCAAGGGCCCCGGCTCGGGCTTCCTCCCCCGGGCCGCTCGTCGGCCTTAACCGGCGGGAACAAATTTTATTACCGAATTTTATTCCGCTTATGCGCCAAGATCGCCGATAGGACGAGCTCTCGCGTCTATACGGCGTATCGCGCGCGCGCGGACGAAATAAAAGGCAAAAACGCGAGAGGAGCGCGCAGATAGCGAGGCCGCCGGCCGAATATTACGCTCGTCGGCGATTTATTGCGGGAGTGCGCGCATCAACGAGAGAGAGGGAGAGCGAGAGCTCTCTATTCACCGCGCCGGCGGGACGCCCGCTCGATAAGACCCGGCGGCTCGTGTGTTTTGCTTTATCTCCCGCCGGACCCTTTACTTCCCCTCGCCTTTTGCTTCTTTTTGCTTAGGCGAGCGCTCGCTCTTAATTATGCGTGCACTCGGGCCGCCCGCGGCCGAGATTCCGCCGCGGCCGTGAAGATCGGATCGAGCGCGAGTTTCGGGGCAGCGAGGAACGACCACTTAAAATTAATATGCGCTCGCTCGGCTGGCGAATTTTCGAATGCTCGCACGAACGCCCGATTGAATGTTTATGGTTATGGGCGCGCGCGATATTATTTATTGTTGCCCAGCGAGCGCGATCCGTTTACCCGCTTATGAGCTGATAAAGACGCTCGGGGTTCGTTGCAACTGAAATTCGAGATGGGTGGTACGCTGCCGCACTCGACGCTCCTTTACTTTGTTCGTGCATAATGCCTTTTGCCTGCGATTTTTCAGTCTTATTAACGGAGTGAAGAAATTTATTGACTTTCTCGCTTTTCACTTTATGGAGAATACACGGTTGGTTTGATTTGAGTTAAAAATGAGACATGGCTGATAACAACTGATAAAAGAATTGTTAACTTTTGATTCTATGTTGATTAAATTTAATAGTGTAGGTGTTTATTTTTTTAAAAGTTCGTTGTGAAATAAATAAATAGATTTATTAAGCAATTTTTTCTTTTGCATAATGGTGCTTAGTTTATAAAAAACTTTTCTTCTAAATCTATCAGAAAATCTTTCGAAATATAGTTTGTTGCAGTATTAATTTTCGAGAATTTAGAACAAATAATCCTCAGTTATTGTCAAACGCGTTATCGAGGTAAATGTCTCAGAGTCCACCTGGCGGTGAATGTACAAGGTAAGAATTATGTGCTGCGACATCCTGCCTAAACATATGGCGACACAAAATAAAAAAATTGAATTTATTATTTTTTATTTAAAATCAATTCGAAGAAATTTAAAGTTAATCAAATTACTTCCGTTCCATGATTCGCGTATTCAAATCTTATCCCACAGTGACAGGCTTAAATTGTTGATTTAGGTCATGATTTTACAATAGATAACGATGAAATGAAAAATTTCGATTAGCCTCGAAATTATAAATCGATTAAAAGTGGTTTCTGCGATCGCACGAAATGGACAAGCCCTCGTAAAGAGGCAGCGATAAGGCACTCGTAAAGAAAGTGCGAAGGGTCCGAAAGTGTCGAGGGCGTCCTCGGCGAAAGTTATTGAATAAGCCGGGCGCATAAGTTAGCGATGCTGCGCTCGAGATAAGCGTCTGCGGGCGGAAAGCGATATCGGTGCCGCGCGCGAGAATTTCCAGCGTCCCGTCTCCTCCCGAGCTAATAATTAGCAGAGCGGATCGTTTCTACGATTCCGCGGCCCTCTTCCAGCGCGCTCCTTTGTTGGCGGCGCGGGGTATCGCCGGCGAGCATCTCCGGCGCCTCCCTCGGCGCGGCTCTCATAGGGACAGGTCCGAGGGATCTCGGCCCGGCCGAGATAATACGGGCGCGCGGCGCGCACTTATACACGCGGTGTACACGCTCGCTCGCTCGCGCGCGGAGATTTGATGGCGGCCGGCCAGCCAGGAGTAAATCTAAGTTTTACGAGGCAGCACCGCCTCTTACTGGCACCTCCTCGAGCACTGCCCACAGTCTCCTCTCTAAGTCTCCCTCCCTCCCTGCCGCGCGCCCTCCCCCCGTCGCGGCCGCGAGTTACTCGACGCCGGCGAGTCTCTCGCGGCCGCTGTACACGGCCGCTCATAATTCTCATAATAAATCGCCTCGGAACAACCGACGCGCTCGTATACGAGACTGCTCGTTTCTGCGCGTTGCATATCTGCCGCCGCCGCCGCCGCCGCTTTTTCCTCCCTACCTCTTTGCTTCGCCTTCGGCGCGTCCTCCTCCTGCTCCTCCGCTGCCTCCTCCTTCGTCGCGATGGACTGGCGTGGGCTCGCGCCAGAGATATGGACGGGGCGGACTTTTTGGACTTTGCGAAAAGTCATCTGTTTTCGAGGTTTTTACTGTTTTTTTGCACCGGCAACTTTTTACGAGCTCGTTCTCGATTTATTTCAAATGAAAAGTTAGGCGAGCACAGGAGAATGTGAGATGCTTGGGGCACGGTATAAGTATCGATTACCGAATTAACGCTTAAGTCGAATATTAAGTAAGTAACTGTCGATATAACACCTACATTTTAAGTGTCTAGTACTATTTTTTGTAATTTTTCTTAATTCTAAACACGTCATTAAAATGGGATGATATTGGCAAATTAATGTACAATTGTAACAAAAAAATTTGAATGTCTTACAAAACAATCTTTCGAAGTAAAATTTGAATAGATATTTTCTTCAAAAACTGCGGTCAAATTCAATGTAAAAAATATAAACCAGAACACCGATCAAGTCTCGAAATTGCTTCTACTTGAATGACCATATGCCGAGACTATGACTCTACCTAAAGACTGTACAACTAAGTTACAAATAAAATATAGGAAAATATTTTGACGCTCTCGAAGACCATTAAAAAAAAATCATTAAACTGCGAGAAAGTACGCTAAAAAAATATACGCTGCCAAGAAGGTGGGACTTTCCGATGGAATCAATGCCCTCGCCAAGTGCGCGTTAATATAGTTATTACCGATCGGGTCAGCGAACGAAAAAAAAAATCGCGCGAGAACGAGGGAAAGAGAACGGTAGAGGCGAGGGTAGCCTGGAATCGCATTAAAAACCAATTTTTGGCCCCGCAGGAGAAAAGGAAAGAAGAAGCGGAGCAGCGCTGGGAGTCGCATGCGCGCGTATAATAACAGTGCCGGTAATCCATATAGTGGGCTTTTCGTCCCGCTCGGGGCGAGGCGGGTACGCGTATCGGCGGACTGCCGCCGCCGCCGCGATCGGCCGAAACTTCTAAAATCCCGTCGGGCTCGGCCTCGCGTGTTTTTCAATTAGGAGCCCCCGGCTCCCGGAGCGAGGGCTGCTTTTTTGCCAGGTATATGCAGGGACGGTAGGTGGAGACCGCGGATACCCTGGGCGCGTCGCGACTTTTAATACCGTCCGGCAGCTGTCAAACGCCGCTCGTAAACTCGAAGGCGAATCGGGCGCTTCCTTCCGTCGGGATGCCGATCGATGATCCTCCGCAGAAGTGGGTATACGTATGCGCGCGCGGATTACCGGCGGGGGAATGAGACGTTTCGTGGGAACGGGCTCGGATCGACGGGAGGAGGTGCGCCTTCTTTTTTTCTTAATTAAATTTGCTTAATTCGACGGGCTCGTCGTTAGCGGATGATCTCGCCCGAGATAACGCGGGGAATAATAGTCTCCTGGCCGGGATCCTTCGGGATGAAGGAGCTCGTGATCGATGAGTGACGTGTTTTGAAAGAAATCCTCTGATGCTTGTGGAAAGTGACGTTTTTATTCTCAAAAGGAGGTATCGATGTAAATGAGGCGTAAAATTAAAAAACAAGTAATATTATTGCAAAAAGTTGGAAAAACTTCTTTCTCATAGAAGTATTCCGCAGTATCCCTAATATATCATTGCCAACGAAAAATGTTACAATGTAAACAAGAAAATTAGAGTTAATATAATTGCAACTTCCCCAAAAAATGTCTGTCAGTGTCTAAAGATAATAATAGACCAATTTGTTTTCCAGTAAAGACGTTCTTTTACTTTCGACCTCGTAGATGCTCCTCCGCATAGGATAGGCAGAAACCAATTCTTCGCAGACGGAACGGCGCAATAATGTAACAGTCATCCGGCTGCCCGAGGAGGATGATCTACCCCGTACGTGGGTTGGAAAAAACCGGTCTAATAGAATTCGGCCAATTATATTTTTGGGCTCGCCACCGCGGCAGAAGCAGCAGCTTACGCTTCCAAAGTTCATTCGAGCCGATTGGCTTGGATGGAAGAACCGGACGGTCGATTTCATCGGCACGCGGTGGACAGGAGAGAAAAAAGACGGAAATAAACCTAATACAGCGGGGTCATTATCTTTCATAAGGCCTTTCAGCTTCTATTTACAGCTCCGTTTACCTGGTGGAGATTATTGGCTCTACTTACTTAACATAAATCTAGGAATCGACCAACCAGGTTTTGCGTATAATCACTGTTCTTAAACTCAAATCTTTTGCGCGAATTGAATAGTTCGTCAGAAATCAATAGATTTGATTCGAGGTATCTCTATTTCAGATATGGTGGACATTTAAAATCTGTAATTTTAAGACTGGTTTTTTATTACTTTCATAGTTAGTCATAGATCTCTAGAGATCGTTAAAGCTTATAATCATTAGTAAAGATAATATATTTTTTTTTATTTCTTAGAACAAGAATAATTAGAGATTCAATTCTAATTAAAGAAAATACCTTTCTGTAAATCATTGATAATATGAATAAATGTACTGTTTAATGTACTATCTCATTAGATTACAATTACATTACCAGTAAGGATTTTAGTGATTCAATCGGCTGTTAATTATCAATTATCAATAGCATCAGACACTCCTCTACTATGTACGATCTATTATTACAACAAACATTATCCCACATTAAGCCTCAAGCAGTAATAAGGCGATATACAAGACGAACACAATAAAAAAAAAAGACAAATCACTTACTCTAAATAACATCGCATCGCGGCATTCGCGGCGCCGTCCATTGTTCTAATCCGTAATACGGCTCCGATTCAATCGAGTCGGCGAAGGTGCGCCGCCGAGCGAAGAAAAAAAAAGAAGCGGAGGAAGGCGATACGCAGTGCGGCAGCGGTCGATCGAGCCCGCGCGCTCATCGCCGGGGCCGTATACGTGAGTGACGCGAATGTATCCCGCCTCGCGATAAATTTCTATTAACGGCGCTCGCGGCCGGCCTCCCCCGCGGGCTCGAAACAATCGGCCATTAAATCGAACGGTCCCGCGGCAGGCTTAATAACTGGCAATAATCGGAGCGGCGGCCGCGAACGAGCATCGGGCGTAATGAGCGGCCCAATTAGGGGCCCGCGGCGTGTCGATGAAATTATATCCAGCGAGCGCCGCCGCCGCGAAATTTCGAACGCGCGGCCCGGCTAACGTCCGCGGGACACGCGAGGCCCCCACGCGCGCCTAACGACGCCGAGGCGTTTCGCCCTGCCCGCGCGAGATTGCTCTTTTCTCGCGGGCGCCGCGCCCGCGGACGTCGTAAAGGGAGAGCGCCGCTCGAGAAGTGATTTCGACTAATGCCACTCGCTGCTAATGAACGACGTCTTTTACCTTTATTGTGTCGTTTCGGGAGGGGGTTAATAGAGCCTTTTTTTCACCGCCTTTTGCGGAAGGCGCCGATTTGTTTTGCCTCATTGACGCGGATTCATTTGTTGTAAGGAGTTGTTGGGCAAGAAATTATTTCTCTCTTGAATCTTTTACGTTAAGTATTTGTCGTAAGATTCTGATTAAAGTGTTTAGAGATATGTTTTATCTTGGTTTTAAATTTATGAAAATCTTATACTTACCTTTTTTATTTAACTGTATAAAGTTTAACTTGTATCGTTGCAGACGATAATTTTGCTGAACAAATCTATTTGCAAAGCGGATCAGCAAGCATTAATTTTATCGAATTGGAAGTCGTTTTACTCTCTAAATCTCATTCTGTGAAATTTCACTGATTTTCCAGTGCAGATCAGGTCACTTTCACTGGTTTGCCCTGATCCTCGCTGAAAATTCAGTGAATTTCACTGAATTAGTTAATTTACAAGGTACTTTTGAACTGGGTGTAAAAAATGTAAAGTTTCAGAAACGATTTTCGCCAACAGTTTCACCTGAACGCTTTTAAAATAGTAAAAAAATGTTTGAAAGCCACAATCATTTTCAAAAATATAGGAAAATTATAAAAACCGCCGCGATCAGTTTAAAATTACTTTCTCACATGTTTGTAAAACGAGCAAGGTACATCGCATTAATCGAAATTGAATCTACTACGGACGTTTTATAGAAACTTTATTAAAAACGTTTGGACGTTTCAGAAACGTTGGATCTTACCATGCTTTAAAGACTGTTGCAACTGTCTTCAAATGTAGACTTTCTTTTTGAGCTAAAATAACATCGAAATAATAAACGTATACAAAAATTATGACAGAGAGCCTCAGTTGTCGAGAGAAATAATGCAATTATTAATTTGATAATAGAGCCATCACACCGGGAGGATCATCACACGGGCCGACGGGGCGATCCAGGTGGGAATAAAGGTGCACGAGGCTGCCGTGTTTTCGGAGGCGCGGGCGATGCGACTTTTGTGCCGAGTCACGAGCCGAGCATTTGTCTCGACGCGCCTTCCGCGGCGGCTGATTTCTGGGCGTGTTTTTCGCGCCTCGGAGTAATTGCCGGCACGTGGTTATATACCAGCCGCCGCGCTAATCGGCCGACTTAGCCGGGGGAATTAGCCTGCTCTGCCCGCCGTTTACCGAGGTGTTAACGAAATTTGATTTGGCCGTCGGATAAGGCGGCCGAGGAGAAAATAAAGCGGCCCGGACGCTTTTACGATATTCAGTGGGAATGCGCGTGCGCCCGCGCGATGACTGCGCAGGACTGCCGAGGCTCTCGATTGACGCTGTGCTGTCCTATTATTAAATTGGCTTTATTGGCTGCTTCTTTTCCCAATGGGAACGTTACAAATTGCTCGAATGATACGTTGCTTTCTACTTTTACTTGACATTTTAATCAAATCGGAACGAAATAATCTTATTTAGCTATTGAATTGTGTTTTATTAATCTTAAAGGAAGTTTTTAAGCTTAGAAGTCAATGCAGAATCCTCAATTTTTTAAAATTTAGTTACTTACAAACAAGTACAGAAAGTAAAAGAATTACACTGCCGTTAGATTATCGAGAAGTCATCATCAGATTTATTAAAACTTTTTAAGGCATTTAAATTTATCACACCTATTTATTAACAATAATTACAATGCATTGTTAACATTTAGGTTTAATTTTTTTAATTTTTAAATGAACAGCTAACTTAAAATTTCATACGCACACTTTTTTCCAAAATATCTCCGACTTTGAAGATTTTCAACTCGACTTGAAAACAGAATAATGATTATGTGCACAAAAAGATTCCTCGAAATTCGATTGAACGATCAAAAGCATCTTTCTTTCGATGGATACCTAAATTTCTATTAAAAGACTTCACCCAAAGATTCGAATCATTCCCCAGGGCTCATGAAGCGCAGAGCCACGGCCACAACAACGCGGATAAACGGGCGCGCAAGGGCAGGCGAAAAAAAGGGAACGTGAAAGAAATCTTAAAACTTCACGCCCTTTTCACACCTGATAATGGGAATCTTTTCTTCGTTGAAAAAAGCGCCAAGAAGCAATTTCGCGTTTGAGAAATGGATACGGGGAGGTACGGCCGAGAAAATGACGCTCTTACATATCGATGACTCACGTGGAGGCTGCGCGCATAACGAGCGAAAAAAGCAATTATGGACGGCTCCGGCGAGTCTGCCTCGGCCACGTCACTAATTCAATTTTCCGTGGTTGGGAGGCGACGAACGACCGGTACCTGCGCCTCATCTCCTCGCTGGCACTGTCCGCCCGACCCAAGACGGAGGCTGCATTGCGCCGTGTGCGAGAAAGAGAGGGAGAGAGGGAGAGAGAGAGAAGGTGAGAATGAGAGAGAAAGCTCAGCGACGAATTGAGTTGTCAGAGAATGAACGCGCGAGGCCGGATTGGCCGCAACTCAAAGCGGCTTAGTCATCTGAAAAATTGAATTTCAACTTTTGCAGCTTAACTTCATCGGCACAAGGAAGTTTTCGAAAGATCTGCCCGATGCCTCGAGTTCTTTAAAAAGTCATTCCCCTCTTTTAGCATAGCATCACAGGAACGTTTAATTATTTAGACACGAGCACGTAAAGTAACATCGAGAGCTAATAATTAAGAGAACTTCTGTTTATTTCTTTTGTTCATTATGGAAATCTGCTTTAAATAGATTTACAATTAATTAATTAACTCGTTAAAAATTAAATGACCTTCAGGATAATTTAAACTCGCACGAGCGAGGAACTTTGGCCAATAAATGACGATCGTTGAAAAAGGTACGCCGCGTCACGGAATTCCAGGACATGCGCGTGTATAATTGTCGAGCAAGGGTAAAAAATAAAAGAGAGAAAGAGAGAAAGAGATAAAAAGAAGACAATGAAAGGAGCGCAAGCGCGCGAGAAGAAGTATCGGGGCAGGAAAATCAGTACACTCATCAAAGGGGAGTAGCCGGCTCATAACGATCAAAGGACGGCTCCGAGGGGGGAAAAAAAGTGTTGGTAAGCAAGATATAGAGAAGCGCAGCGGCGAGCAAGAAAAAGCGTCGGGTGGAGATAAGAAGCGGCGCGCCGCGGCGAGATTGGGTGGACGTGCGCGTACGGTCCGGGCTCGCGCGTCCCGCGGAGCGGCCAACACGTGTTAGAGGTGTGAACTGCCTCCAAAGCGGGGCCCCGGCGAAGGTGTTGGCCCGACGATCATTTATTATCGCGAGATTGAATTTCTCCCGGGGATCGGGCTGTCCCCGTCTGCCTCCCTCCCCGGGCTTCCTTCGCCTTGCTTCTGCCCGCGCGCCTCGCTTTAATTAAAATATCGTTATGGGTAGGCGTGGACGTTCGTGTGCACCTCGCTATTCTCTCTCTCCCTCTCTTCGCTTCTCCGCGCTCGTCTTTGTTTTTCCTTTTTCTTTCAGCTTCTTGCCCGCTTTCTTTTTGCTCTTCCGCGTTTTTCCTCGCCGATCGACGTCGTTTTTTGCGCGCGGACGAAGCTCGCGTGCGCGCGTATACTCGCGGAGAAACGGATACTAAAAGAAACGAGATAATAACGCGGTGGCGAATAAAAAGGAGAGGCGCGACAGCGCGCGCGCCAGCCGATTGGCCGGCGTTCTTTAATCAGCGCAATTTTAATTGCGGGAGAAAGCAACGATTGCACCTGCAACCCGTGGCGCTCGCGTGCGAGCTTCTTGTTTTGACGTCTCGCCGCGAGGATCGCGTCGTTTTTCATTTCCTTTGAGGTGCAGTTCAGTTTTCGAATAAATTTTTCACACATTCGTTCACTTAAAACCGCAGATGAGATTTGAAAATTGTGTATTTATAAACAAAAAAATAGATTCTTTTTTTTAATTTATTAATAACTATATTTTAAAAATTTGTTCATCTTTTTTAATTAATGGGAAAATTAAGATATCGATTTAAACTGAGTGTATTAGAAAAAACGCTATAAATAATGTTTGCTCAGAAATAGAGGAAACTTTTTAATTATTAATCAAAACTTAGTTAAAAAATTTGTTGTCGCAAACCTTAAAAGATCCAGTTTTTCTCCAGATATAAGTAATAAAACCTAAATAAATCTTGAATGCCTTGAAAAATACTGAGTTAAACTGTATATTTGAACGATGGGTTTTTTCGAAGGATTTATAATTAACTTACGAGCGATGGGCAGCTGCGATTTCTTTCAAAGGTGCTGGTAAAAATCACCTGACTTTCATCGTATACCTTCACCACGTGCTTTTTTTTTCATTCAGACAGTGGCCAAAATTTACAAGAACCGTAACAAACTTCTGTTGCAGCAGATAAATATTGATTTTGCAACAAAAAATAAATCCAAGAGATAAGTATTTATTTACTCTTGAAAATAATCGGGGTCTGAAATTGTAAAAAAACTTTGATCACTAAAAAGTAATATAAAATACGGAAAAAAGACTTATCCTCGAGCTGGAAATAATGTAATTATGGACGCATGTACTTTCGGAAAGACCACTGGCAAAATTACTGAGTACCTTATAAGCGGACAAGTGTGCATACATTAGTCGGAGTCAATTTGAAAGGCAAATTTCGTTTCGTCAACGATAATTTACCCTTCCCCCCATTTCGCCCGCAATAAAAGGTAATTGCGCGAAATAAGAAGTGTTAATGACGTCGTTCATAATTTTAATATCGGCAGATCATTAAACTGAAAAATCGCGCCGTAACAGCACTTGACGTAATCGCGGACTTTTCGAGCGTCTCGTGTCCCCCCGGCGCAACTTTAATTATCGCCCCAAAAACGCGCGGTGCGATCGCTTTCTCGAGTCCGCATCGGTCAGCCTCGTAAACACCGCCGAGGAGCGAAGAACGGCCGAGCGTGCAAAGTGCCTTCGCGGTCCGCGCGATCGGCGAAAATTAATAAGCTCGATAGGGCCCTGCTTAGTATAAATCTCGCCGACCGAGGGATTGAAAATAAAGAACAAAAACAAAGTTCAGGATAAATGACTCATCGATCCGGTTCGCGCATGTATACATGTGTGTAACGGGTATACGTGTATACGTTATGCACTAACGCGCGGTGGTTTTGCGCTCGCCTCTTCAGCTGGGTTTAATTAAAAATTAATCGGCGCAAATTAATTTAAATGCAAAAAGACTCGTTTACGCCGGACGGCCGAGGGCAATAGGAGCGCGGGGGGAGCGGCGGCGGCGGCTGCGGCCGAAGGTGGAGCAGCTCGTTTCTCGGAGGCGGGCCTGCCGAGTTAGCCGATCGTTACCGGGGCGAGCCTGCGCGCGCGCGCCGATAATCGAAATTCCTCGAGTCCCGATCCGAGACAATGGGGCGAGACACACCGCGAAAAAAAAAAAATTGGATCGCCGCATAGACAGGTACGCGCGCTTCTCCGCCCCGCGTGCGGGCGCTCGCTGCGGCGGCTCAAAGGACCCATTCCTAGACCTTTCCATCGCATTGATTTATGGGAAAATATTTTATTCTATTGTTTCATTGCAACTGTTTTATTGGTAGCTTCTTGTTTGCGTTTAGGGAGCGATCATGTACTTTGTTTAAAAAATGATTTCTTTAGCTGTAAGCGGAGATGTTGGATCATAAAGTATGAAGATCCAGAATTGAAAGCCTAATGACACTGGTAGAAAGTAATAAATGCTTAACTAATCCGTGTTGGAAGTAGCTAATTTCGAAACGAATTTGCTAATTTATCGTTAACCCACCAGATTGTTCTTTTGAAATTTATATTATTACAATACATTAAATCTGTATTATAATAATAATCTGGGAATTAAAACTTTTGAAATAGGTAGAATGTTGCTAATAGGTAAATGGTGTGTTTTTGTAAGCTAGTGTTTTTTCGAACTTATTCGCGCATCCATTTGTTTAAATATATGTCTAAAAATTGAATTTGGTTTTTTTGTTAATTCCTTGAAGCAAGTTTTCTCATTGCATACTTACCCTTGGTGAATTACAAGTTTGTCCGACAAACAAATTATTAAAAAGATCAGCAACTCGATTGATGAACGAAATTATTGATTGTAATGCACTTCACCGGAGAAAATAAATATAAATTTAATTTTTTCCCGAAGTATTATTATATTATATTGAATACTTCAAATCTTCCCGTAGATGAAGTTTATTGGGAAAAATATCGATCAGCTGCATAATTAACTGATTTCACGCTTACCTTGAGTGAATCAGCAGCGATCATTAAAAGGCATATAAAGTATCCGTAAAAAGAGATACCGAGAGTCAGCCCCGCCGCGGGAGTGGGATAAATCAGCGAATCGGCAATTTCATCTAATGTATTAAATTCATAAAATAAAAGTGCGCCCGCGCGCAAAAATGTGGCAGGTAGAGAATTCGCGCCTTAAAAGGGCATCAATAACCCGGGTAACGATATTACGAAATTCACTGAGGTGGTGCCCCACCCTCGTATCACTTATGCCCCTCAAAGTATACCCCCCGCGCCTTATCGATAATGCATAAACAAGCCTGTATATCGCGCTCGTAAAATTCTTTTGTCAGGTACCGGCGCGCATCCCTCGCACCTCCGATTCCCCGGCGGAGATTGCGCCGCGTTAAAACGCCGAAGTCTCGCGGCCGATAAGATCGATCGCCGGCCGCGGCCCTCTCCCTCTCTCCCTCCCTCTCGTTCCTTCCTAGATAATGAATTTTTTTCTCTTCGCGTCGGGGGGGGAGGCATGCGCGAGGCGAGACTCGATTATTATTGCCTCGTTATCGTTCGGCGCGCCCCGGGCGCGATATGTATAAAGCGCGAACCCTCGGCTCTCCGGCTTACGTGCGCGCGCACGCGCAGATGGTAGATGCGCCGGGGCCTAAGTGGACTTGTTTACGCGAACGAATGGAGCACTATTTATAATTTGCCGCGAGATCCCGACATCACCCCGCGTGTGCACCGCGTCGGTATGGGTACTCCAGATCGTCGGGGCGCGCCGCGCGCGAAGATACGGGACGCGTAACGGCCGCGGCGCATAACGCTTTCGAATAAGCCGGCGCGGCGTGTACGAATGCAGCCCGCCGTGATGAATATCACTGCGAATGCGTTTTATATGCCGGCGTGCTTTATGCGGCGAGCGGAGCCTCTTCTATATCGCGAACCGAAATCTAAATGTAATAACAAATAACTCGACTATTAAGCGTAAGAGATGCGCGGGTGAATAGTTATCGCAAAACGGCTCAGTTTGCGATTTCCTTTTTTTCGTAAGTTTTATTTAAAAAGGTACACACATGCATTGCTTCTTTTTCTTGAATTAACCCACAATATTATACTGAAAATACAAATGTATAGCGTTTTCTATCAAGAGTAAAAATGTGTTCCAAATCATTCAAAAAATTTTTGATTAATTCAACTAGTGTATCAGTTGAAAAGTAGAATTTGACCTATAAAAGTAAAGACCGTCTTTAAATTTCTTTCAGTGAAAATTTCATTTATTTCTAAACAGTTGTGTACTTATCATTGGAAATAAATTAATAATATTCACTTATTCTAGTGATAGTACGCAACTGTTTTGAAATTTTAAAATAAGTGAAATTTTCACTAAAAGTTATTTAGGGAGCACTAAGGCAATGTATTGCGCACTCTAGTTTGTTGTCTAAAAGTAGCACATTTTACGTAGAAGTCATTGACTTGAAATACAATTCACACCTTTTTCTTACGATTTCCGATCGAATAACGAAAAACGTTATTATTTATTTATCATTTTTTTTTAAATGAAGTTCAATTTCTTCCAGTCAGCGACCGGTTTATCTAAGTCGTTTTTATTGACAAATTATTGTGACTAAGGCGGTACAAACGTTTTGAATCGTAACGTTACAAAGGTTACACTTCGTTATCTACGAAATAAAAATGTAGATCTATGATTGCTTGACGTACAGAAGACAACAAAGAGCGAAGCGCCAAAGACAATTGTACGTAAGACGTGATGGAGCAAAAATGCCTTTCATCGAGAAGGCATTGCGGGAATAATACTGATCGAATTCATAATATGTCAATTGTGTCTTGTTACACGTAAATATATACAATTAAATGCTCTTTATCACTACAGTGATCTGTATCCCGTGAGATAAATAACTTCTTTTGCGTGAGTAGCAGTCGTGAGAAAGAAGACTCGATATTATTTCTGAAGTAAACCAAGAGAAAATTCATTTTTTATGATACCTACAATTCTAATTTTAATAAATTTAAAAAACCTCGAAATGATTTAATAAGATAATGAGTACGTAATGAAATTTATTAAAGTTTAGACTGCGAAATTGGAAGTGAGAGTGAGTTTGAAAGCAGCCTATAATAATTAATCAATGTCAGTCTTAAAGTACGCGATTAAATATAGTGCCAAACATTTCTTTGAATCGTTTCTCCTGACAAAAAAAACCCCGCAACTATATGAATAGTACATTAACTTGTTTATTAACTAAGAATTAGAATTTCCGTCACCGTTTACACGAGATTCGAAAGGTTAAATTGTTTTCAAGCGATAATCGCGAGACAAGCGCAGTATCTCGCAAGACAAGTTACGATCAAAAGAAAACGCTGCTCCTCCTTTGTAGCAGAATAAAAAAATGACGTGATTAATACTGCCTATTCAATAAGTGCAGCATTCAGTTGGCTAAAGAAGAAATTAAAATTTTCGCAAAAAAATGTCGAGAGAGAGAAAGACATTGTTGAAGAGCGTAAAAGTTTAGCGGAGCGCTTGGCTCGGGCGAGAAATCCGTCGACGCAGCTCCGTTACATTGGCGAGTGCTCGCCTCGGTTAACTCTCTCACGAGCGCGGCGTGCCGCTCCCCGCCGTCCCTCGGCTGCGCTTGGCTCTCATAAAACGGCCGTAAAACACTAAACGGCTGTAAAGCTGCCGCCCCGAAACGCCAAGAGAGTCAGCGCGAGATAGAGAGAGAGTAAGAGAGAGAACAGGGCATAGGCCGTTGTTTAGCGCTCCTCCGTGATAGAGACACGCAGCCGCGCGGCGAACGCTAAATCACCGGAGGACCACGCCCCGCGCCCTCCGTCCTCCACCTCCTCGCGAGTGACGGCCGCGTCGCTGTCCTCGTCGGAGTCGACCGCAGCTCTCGCCCTCCCCCCCTCGTATTGCGACCCTTTCCTCCTGCCCCGTTGCTCTTTTTTTTGCACTGTGCCCGCGAGATGTAATTTCGCGTCGGTGGCTTGCGGCTTTTCTTCGGACGGAATTCTTCGAGAGGCGAGCGTTTCTGAATTTTTTTCCTCCGCTCTCGCAGGAGAGATACATTTTAAGGTGAATGTCTTGCACGGAGCAGGGCTTCGCGTGTGGAGCGGAATATTTTAGAAAAAAAATGTTTTCCTGCGGTTTTGAGGTTCTTTACGATAATAAATTTCTTTCTTTTTAGAGTAATTAACGTCTTGGTACGAGTGTACTGCACAATTTAACCGGATATTGTAAAACGCAATTGGTTTGAAAAAGAAATTTGATATAATTTATTAATCGTAATTTTAATTATAACTGATTTTAAAGAAAGAGAGGGGCAGAAAAATTTGTTAAAAATCTCGTGTAAAATGTATAAAATTGAAAAGTTTGAAAAAAAATTGAGTAATTCAAGAGACAAGTTTGTTATTTCACACCTCTTTAACACGGAAAGTTATTTATTGCCGTTCCATTAATATCCTGCGGAGCAATAGAAAAAAAGACTGGTTCTTACGAAATTCCAGCGTACAATGTGATTCTTCAAAAGAGAAACGAATGGATTACTAATAATACAAGCACCGCTTTAAAAAATGTAAAGGAGCCTCAATTCGAATCAATCGTAGAAATCAATTTTTCTTCTATTGGAGATTTCAAAAAATTCCCAAGTTTCATAAAGAGGCTTAAAATAAGTAATAAACATAAATAAGCCGTAAATTCTACACCAAATTATTTTCGACCAATGAATAAATTAGTGGACACCGTTTGATTCCTACTTTGCTACTATTCGAAAATTCTCCTCTATATAATGTAGACTTATTTATTCATCAACATCACGTGGCAAATCATAGCTTTCATAATTATTTAAAAGTATAACTAAGTTAACTATAATTATTTAAAAGCATTACCCTCGAATACATTACATTTTGAACAAACAGAATAATTAAAATTCAAAATAACACTAAAAAAGGGCAAAAAGAAAATATTGGTTAACAGTTTTAAGACATTTAAATCATAACTCGCAGAATCCACACAACGAAACGCGTGCATAGTCCTCAAAGAAAAATCGTCGGCAGGAATGCCATTGTGCACAATAATACGCATCAAGTCCTCGCCGGCGGACAATGTGATATCGGCTCCGCGGGTCGCGGTACCGCGCGGGGCATGTCAAATCTCATTGTGCCAATTTAGCGCGCGAGGCGCGGAACGGTTCTAACTCCGCTCTCCCCCCGTTCGCGAAGAATGCGTAAAGGCTCTTACGCGTAATCCACTTAGCGTTTAGCTCGGCAGTCCGCGGATTTACGAGCACCTCAGCAGGAAGGGCCGGCGCAGCGCCGGGAGAGAATTTAGTACTCCGAGGGACCTATAAGACGCGACCAATCATCCTCGCGCCGCGCGCGAAAGCCCCCGGGGGGAGCGAAAAAAAGATTGGGCAACATCGAGAAAAAGCATTCTCGCCGGCAGCTTCGTCCTCTCTCTCTCTCCCTCGCGCGCGCGTAAAGAGAGAGACCGAGCGAGGGCAGAGAAAGGAAGAGAAGAAGGTATACGTCGAGAGCGGAGAAACGTAATCTTACGTATCAATTAGCCTCACGGTCTCAGGGGCCTTACCCCCCGCGGGCCTTTGACCGCGCCGCTCCGGAGGTGTGAGAACTGGGCGAGCGAAGGGAGCGGAGGAGGGGGGAGGGCGACGTCTTCATCGACCGCCCCGCGGGGCGACTTTTACGAATACCTTATGTATATATACCCGGCTACACGGATGTTCGAGCGGCCCGGCGTAACGTAAAATCGATCGGGCAATGTGCCGTTTTACAATGGAAATCGAATTATTGTCCGATCGAGCGTGGGAGTGGGGGATACCGCGGGACCCCTTGCCTCCACGGCTCTCTTTGTTGTGCTGCGGTGGATCGGCTCGTTTTTTTTTTCTCGATCTTGAATGACGCTACGAGCGAGAAGTGAAAATTAAATGGAACTGCGGCTACGATTGTTGATTTACTCTCTGCCGCGGTACAATAACCCGCGCGCCGATAAGATAAGGCCCAATCTCTAATGAGATCGAGCGGCGCTTCCTTTTCAATTGTAATATCACATCGGGCGCACGTTGATGCAGCGCTTATTGCCGCTCGAATTTCTGTAATTATACAGCCCGGGCCTTTTTGCGCGCGCGAGGTTTCTTTTTCTAGCAGCGCGAAATATAATAAATTAAATCGTAACGTCGGAGAGGCGGTTAAGGGGCCCCTTTTTTTTCTCTCGCAAGGAAATAACTCCGGCGTAATAATAGAGGCGCGTAATTACCGGCGTTATTAATGAAGAGATAGTCGCGCGTTATAAATGAAATTGACTTTTATTGTGTGGCTGCCGGAGCGACAAAGTTAAATTATTTTCCAGCGACGTCTTCATCGGGCCCGGCCCGGCGGGGCGACTCTCGTGCATACGCGTCCCTGCACACTCGATAAATCGATCGGTGCAACACAATGCAATAAAATTCCTTTGCGGCGGCGCCGCATCCTCACCAGCGGGCTTTTCTTACTTTTTCAACAAGATTTATTCGATTGCGCAATCGCCGTCGTGACTAATTTTCCCCGCCGCGAACATTAATTTTCTTTATAATTTTTTTTGTGCTCGTATCCCCGCTGAAAAAAAGAAATATACAAATACGCAATTGATCATTGACGCTTAAAAAAAAAGAGGCTGATTTTGTACAGTTAAAAGTTCGAGGGTAATCAGTGCACGTTAAAACGCCGAGCGGTAGTTAAAAGAATATTTGTCTACTTTGCGACGTATTTGTATATCACTTTTTGATGATGAATAGCGCGCCATTACAATAATTCTCACACCATCATTTAATATCCGAGCGGGAGTTAAAAAAAAGTCTTCAAATAAATCCTAATTTTCTAATGCCTCAAACACCGCGCATTCTTTTCACTTCTCGCTTGTCTTCGTCTCACCTGGCTCGAGTTCATTAATTAACGCAGTCATTAAACTTAATACCCTTTCATAACTCACTCGATCAGATTAGAAAAAAAAGCAAAAGGGGGAAGCCAGAACGACCAGTACAAATAGTGTACTTAATGCCCGGCAAACAACGACTCGCTCACCGAAAAGGAACACGCGGGGTCGGCCCGATCAAAGGCTTAATGCGAGCTTAATGTTCGGGCTCGAGTGCAATCGATATTCCTCAGCTCGTTACGCGAAGCATCGCACCACTTGGAGGCGCGAAAGGAGAGGAGAAAAAAAAATCGCCGGCTCGAGAGCTCGCGCGCGTGTACGTAATAACACCTCGTAAACGTCGCTGTTCCAGCCGCGCGTCTTCGGCTTTTTCGCACCGCCTCGCGTTTTCTCCCTCGGGGGCGTACGGACCGCGCGTTACATAGGAGTTTACCGAAGTATTTAAAGGGGAAAAAAATTAATTTTTTTGCGATCGTCCGCTCGATCCCCCGTCGCCGGGCGAAAAAAATCGAACGCGCTCGCGAAGATCGGTATCTACTTGGCCGACGGATACGACTGTTGGTCGCTTTTGTTCTGGCTGCGCTCGAGATGGAGTTCGATTCGTAACTAATTGAGACATTAAAAAGGGAGAGAACAATTTAATCTTGAATAATGCAAATGAGCCCCGCCGCGATCGCTATCGGTTTAGACCGCGCCGCGCAATTTTCGCCACAATATTTCTGCTTAATTTAATTTTGTTCGTCAGCGGACGGCAAAATTATTGACCAGCGTTTATCATTTGAGAATGTTAAATAAATTTATTTAACACAGTCGCGCTGCGAAATTACCTTTGATAATCACACGGAGACTAGTGCATACAATTACGCGGTAAACGAAACTGCTTTGAAAACCAACTGCGTTCGCTTCAACCACCACTTTCGAGATCTTTCAATTTAAATTTAAACACACGCAACACCACGGTAAAGTTAATAGTGCACCAAAGCAAAGAAAATAAATACAATAGTTCAGTGCTAACGACGCGGGAGATTCGAAAAGAAGCAACAACGTCCCATCCGAGTTACTCCGAGAATCGAAGATAAATCAGTTATTCGTTTCCTCCGCGACGATGATGGTCCCTCCGACGGCGAGCGCAATTTTTCATCCCGAGAAAATAGTAGCACCGGCTAGTTTACGCCTCCCGCGCGATGGGGGGACGCGTTAACGATCCCGCGTCCATCGATCGGTCGCGCGGCTCGGGCTTTGTGCGCGCCGCGCCGCCCGGTGCATTTTGTGCTCGAAAAAACGGGCCGAGGAACGAGCGACGGGAGGCCCGGACCTCTCGCTCGCGCGCGCGCCTCGTTTTTCCCCGGCCCGCGGGAAAAGCATACTTGCACCCTCCCGCCGCGCGAGGCGCACACGGCTTAATCAGCGTCGCTGGCGGATAAAAAAAGAGGGGGGAAGGACGTCGGACTCGCCGGCGCGCGGTTAACGAATTCAAATTAGCCCGTTCGCACCTCGGCTGATTAAGCCGCGCCATAAGTCTCCGGGCAGTGTCCCCCGCGCGACCTTTTCTTCGTACACTACCTTCGCGCTGCGCACGGCATCCTTTGGCCCGCGCGCAAAGGAGAGCCGCGGAGGAGCGACGAGCGGCCGAGCGAAATGAGAAAGGGAAAAGGGCGAGGGGGGAGATGGATTTCAAGCGAGCGGGCGCGCGAGTAAATGAGCGCGTGCGTGTGCGCCGGTGTGCGAAACGGTAGGGGAGGACGTAGGTGTTAAGCTGCGCGAGTGAGAGTGGCGGGGAGGGTGAGAGAGAGAGCCGGCACGGCAGCGCGCGCGCGGGCACAGACAGCGGAAGGTGTCGGGCAATACTTTTCAGGCCCGAGTGCCTCGCTCGCGTTCGTCGCCGCTTGACGTCTTAATGCACGTCGAGAATAATCTCACCGCCAATTTATTACACTCTTTCTCATTTCTCGTCTCTTGCGCGCGCCGCGCGCACGGCGCGCGAAGGCGAGAAAGGGACGGACGATATGCACCGAGGTGCTTTTTTTCTCTCTCTATCTCTTTTTCCACTAGCGTGCCTTCGGGACATATACGCGCGGTTTCTCTTTCTCCTTCGATTTGCTCTTCGCGCCTGTTGGCTTTTATTATTAAACTATTTCTGCGGTGTAAATTATTCTACTCTGCGTCGCGTGGTGAAAAAAACAAAACGCTGACATCTGTTAGGGGACTATGCACTCTCCTATAGAGATGTCCGTAACGGAAATTTTATTGAAAAATTACAGGATATTTCAAAAAATTAAAAAAGTTGGAGTTGTGCCTATACATAAGATACGTCATTTATAAGTGCTAGAATATCTCATAAAAGTAATTATACCGCAGATAAATAATTAGCACATACTATTATTTTCAAGAAAAGTGAGAAAAAACAATTTTATTTTTTCAAATGCCGAATAAAAAAATTGTTTATTAGCGTTTTTAAAATGAAAAAGCTTAAAAATCCAAACATATCCATAAAATGCTTAAAATTTTTAAGTGGGGTTTAAATAATTAATTCAACTAGATTGCAAAATTTTTTGGAACGGACCAAGCGTACAGACATTCTTTATACTTCCTGAATCTAACTATGTGCGTTTACAACAAAAACCGAAAAAAAAATGTTTAGCGATACATTGCTTTTTCTACATACGCGAAATAAAATCAATCGAGCGAGCGCCGATTAGGTCACGTCTAAAATGGAATTTTTCCAAATCCAAACTTATCGCATCCTCGAAATCTAAATGGCGACTTAATTCGAGGCGAATATTAAATATAAGCCGGCACGCAAGGTATACGCGCCGCGGCGCCCGCCGAAATTAGCATAGAGATTTTTGTAACGTCGCCGCGCGTGTTATTAAATGTAATCGCCCGGCCGCCGATTGGACTGAATACACCGCAGATAAATACCCCGGCCTCTTCGCGCTCGCGCCCGATCGGCATTTTCTCACTGTGGACCCTTTGCGGTTTTCCTCGGCGCAATCTTTCTTTCAAAGGATCCACTCTCGCACCTAACAGAATGCGCTCCTCCTCTTTCTTCATCGTGCCCTCGCGACGCGGAGTTTCGGAACCCATGCGCGTATCCATATGGGCTGTGCGTGCAGTCGTAAATTTCGAGGATTTATGGGATTTCGCTTTAGGAGGATTAGACGCGTTTAGGGTCAATGAGATCGGCCGCCTTTGGCCCTCGCGCCCAGCCGCTCGTTCACTAAATTATTTAAACCGCGTCAAGTGTTGTGTGCTCCTTTTTGCCGCGAGGCTGCAACTTGTTGTTGCGCCCGGGCCGCTTCATTTTTCTTAAAATTTTTGCCGGAGATTAAGTCGTTGAGGTGGACGAAGTTATACGGCTTCTCCCGAATACATCGAAGCTTGTACATAAACGTCCGAGATTAATTTAGTACGTATTGGAGGCTTCGCGCGCGTGATTAATGAGTTTTTAAATCAGAAATTACACGATATGCAAATGTAAATACGTGAAAAAGTACCTTTAATTAAAAACATCGAGATTATTTTTTATGCGCGCGCTCGGCCGATTGTATAAATTGAATTACAAATTAGGTAATTAGTCGTCGCGGCTCGCAGTGGAAATTCTAATTATATAGTTTTCAAAAAGTTGTTTACCCGTGGGTAGCACGATTTTCAAAAATAAACCAAGTGTTATTAATAATATTATCATTAAAATAATGACTTAATTTGTAAAAATTGCCTTTGCATGCGTTTAAATTGACGTGACTTAAGGTGAGCTGACGGGATCGTATAAATTGAAACTAAAATTGCTTTCACCGAGAGAAATCTTTTGACAAGAAATTAAAAAATTTATGCAATGCACATTCGCATTTAGCTTTTCGTGCATTTACCCGAGCAATTTTCTTCTCATAAAACTGACGCTGACAAGGTCAAATGATTTAATTTAATTAAAATAATTGCAAACCGCTCGAGAAGCGTATACATTTCAGAATAGTAACGTCACTTTACACACGACCACCTTATTTATTCCGATTGCAATTGGCTTTTTCGCGATCGACGATTCGCGTGACACTCGAGAGCGCAGTCCATCGACGGACACCAACCGAAATACGTCGAGAAGAAGGCCCGATTATTCTCGCACCGCTGCAAGGCCCATCGTCATCCTCAGCGATTTTTCGAAGGCAAAAGCTAAGCGACAGGGTTACGCCTCCTTAACAGATTATTTAATTAATGCAAATAAGAGGAGGATTTTCGGGGATGGAGACTCTCGCCGCGAGAGGAATGCGAGCGGGCACTCGGAAATTCCGGGGCTGTCCTCTTATGCTCATAAATAATCGCGTCCCTGGATTAAGAGGTGTGCGCGCGAGCGTGTGTACACGTGAGACTCTCCGGAACCGCGTTCGGAGCGGAGAGAAAAAAGCGGCTCCTTTTTTTCCGCCCCGAAATAAAAAAAAAAAAAACGAGGGGGGACTAGAGAGAGAGTCCGCGCGTCCATATTTCAATCGGTGGAATTAATCCGAAAAAATCAATTCCTCAAGCGGTGAGTTATCGGCCGGCTATTTTATTACGGCTTATTAAGGAGGCGCGAGTTAGAAGCGCGAACGAGAAGGGCTCGGGCGGCGGGTTAAGATGAGAGGATGAAAAAAAAAGAAGTAAGAAGAAGGCACCGCGGCATGACTTATTAATGCGCTGTTAACATTTCATTTCCAGGCGAAATTACATTAAGACCTCGTCGCCTTTCTCGCGCCGCGCGCGTGTGTGTGTGCGCGCACACAAAAACACCGCGCAACGAAGAGGAGAGGCGCGCGCTCGAGCCGGAGGTGGGGAACAATGAAGGGAGAAAAAAGGAAGGAAGGGAAGGGGGGGAGAAGGATAAGGTGCGCGCGCGCGGAGGAACGACGAGGCCGCGGCAGCTGTTGGCCAAATTAAGCGATCATCTCGTCATCGTCGGCGAAGCCGCCTCGGAGGGGGCCTCCTCTCTGCCCCTACCTCTTCCTCCTTCTCCTCCGACGTCTCTCTTTTCCCTCGGCGAGTCGCTGACTTGCGATACGACCGCGAGCCCCGTGAAATTAGCATCGAGAGATCGTAAAGGGGAAGAGGAGCGCGCGCCACTATGCGGGGCTTTGGAAAGAAATAAATGCCTCTTAACACCGGCACTTTCCTGAAATTCACTTTTCGCAACTATGCCGTCGAAATTTTGTCTCTCGCGTCGAATTAATCGAATTAAACTCGAGAGCGACACCGATTGGGACGCGCGAACTACGAGTTTATTTTGATCGAGACCAATGGATGATTTACTTTATAATAAGCGGCATATAAAAATGATAATGATGTATAAAAATTATTTTCATTTACGTACTTTGGCATCGTAACTCAGTGTAAAAATGAAATACGACGTAAAAATCAAGATAAGTTGTAAATTGAACAATAAAAAGGCTGTTAAAAAAGGGTCTCGAGGAAATTTTTTTATTCCAAGTCGTAACGTCCAATTTACTACACGGTAGATGTTAAGGAGACGAAAAAGAGAGAGAGACGCAAGTGTCCGCCGGAGGGCAGAGACGAGCTCGGGGAGAGAGAGGAGGCAGGCGATTGGAAAAGACGCGCCCGAGAGCGCGTTGGGATTTTAATAAGCGGAGACGGTAATCGCTGAATTTACGAGCAGCCGGACTAAATTAAATTATTGTCACAATAAATGCGAGTCTACAAGTTTTCGAGTCCATTCGACAGCTTCTGTTTTCTACCGACTGGCTTCTCGGATTTTCGGCTGCTTAATCGGTTTCTCCACTTTTCATCAGCGGCACAGCTTATTTATTATTATTCTATTTTAATCAAATCCTTTACTTGCTGTACTTCTGAAATTTTCGTTAACATTTTTATTATTTACGAGATTGACACGTATCAGCGCAAATTCAGTTAAGTTTATTTAAATTGCATAATAGCAGAGTAAATCGTTTGTGAAATTGAATTATTCTTCTGCGCGAGAAGTAAGCATAACGCGGTAATTATTAATTAAGAGGTAACCGATTTTCACTTTTGAATTTTATACGAGCTGCCGTGTTGATTTTATTTTAAGAGAAATAAACAAAAGGGTCGAAAATTCAGTAATTATCGAAAAAAGAAACAAGCATACATAATGTTTCAATTTGAAGAGGTGAAAAAGATTTCTCAAGAGGGCACCGCACCATCCAGTTAGACGCGCGTCGGAAGAAATGCTGGTAAGTTTGGATCAGCATTAATTCGGACCCTCATAAATCACCGTTTCAGATGACCAGCTTCGCGGCTACTTAATATACGTGCATTCATACTCAATAATTCATCGTTAGAGTCTCATAACACTGTGAAGTATTTCGAACACTTAACAAACCGCTATTCCTTTTCGGAACGTTCCTAGGAAAATTACGATTTTTGATTAATTGCGGTTTTATTATAATGAACTTTAATGAACTTTCATAATCATCTTCAAGTGTAAAAAAAGTTTGATATCATTTTTTAAAAGAACATCTATATTAAGGCTCATGTGAAACAAGTTGATCGGTTAGTTATAATTTTTACAATTTTTTTGTAAAATAATTAATGTGAAAAAGTTAATTTTTAACTTATTACGGTGATAATCCTTATTTTAATCATGAATTATAATGAAGACTGGATTATATTTTGTCATTCTAAAATATCGAGGAATTGCCAAGGTTGTTAGACTTAACTTTTAAAACTTCAAAGCAAAAGAAGTTATTTTTTGATTAGCTAAATTTCGTATTCCAGTTTGCGTTATTAATGGAACCAATGATTTACAAGATGACCTAACAGACTTCATAAACATTGCGAAAACTAATCGCAGTTCCACTCATCGGCGAAAACTAAAAAACTTTTTGCATTAATCAAAGTGCATTTTTCGAGAGAAAACGTCCCAAGTATTTCTTCACTTTCAAACTCTTATAAATTATTTTTGTAGCAGATTTAAATTAAGCTACTTTTTATTGTAAAAAATTGAAATATGCTGTTATACATTAGAAGCAATGAAACAACAAAGAAAGAAGAATTATTTGTACATTAGATTAAGTTCAAGAATATAAATTCAAACGTTCCAATATAGGTAAAATCTGCAGGATACATTCAAGTATATTGCAACAAAGCGACAAAGCTACAGCACAGGCCAATCGAAGAACCAGTAAATTCTCCCACAAAACTCCATAAACAATCCGTGAAAAGCTGTTCTCCCATCTCCATAAAAAGATTTGGCATTCCGAAAACGAGCAAAAGAAGGTAAAGCCCAATCCGTCGTGAAAAAGTCGGGCGACGCTCGTATAACGGGCGTCCGCTCGTTCCGGGGCGCTAAAGCGTTTTTTTCGATGCTCTCGCGCTAAAAATCCGAAATAGCGCGACGGCGGGGGGTGGCAGCTTTAGTGTCGGGGCGCGATATCGACGGCGACGAGCGGCGCGCCGCTGAAACAATGAACCGACCAACCGGCGCGTCCCGCGCAAATCTCCGGGCTTAGCTCGCCCCCGCGGGTGCGCGAAAAGGAAAACTCGTGACGCTTCATCCCTCGCGGATTTCGACGAATCCCTCCGCCCCCCGCCCGTCGCCATGGCGACAGCGTGTCCCGCGGCATTTTTTGTACTCCCCCCCGCGGACGTGTACGCACCACCCAAACGACGCTTTTTATTCTCGTCACGGGCTTTTCATTTAGATGATTGCTTGATTTATCGGCCGGGTGACGTGCGCGCGCCCCGAACTTGTTTATTTTCCAATGTGACTGAAATACTAAAATTCTCGTGTTTTGTCGGGGGAGCGATCGTGAATGAATGTAAAGCGAGCAATGGATATAAACGAAAATTTTTATGCCTCATGAAAGTGCTGATCTTGCTCTATTTGATATAGCTTCTAGGATAGATGGCGATGTCATATTAGGCGGCTATTAAGTTTTTCTGGAAAAATTACTTGTATGGAATAGAAATGTGAATTTATTGCAAAAGTACCTCATCCATAAAGTTTGATCACTAAATAGTAAATACCTGGCTTCTTATGTATAAATGTTTCTGTGGGACCTCTTCCTTGTCTGAGACATAATATAATTGGCAGTATTTTGTGATGTAAAAATGTAAAACAAAATTTATGTCTAACATGAACTAACTTAATAACTTTCATTTATTAAAAGTATTTAACAAATTATTCGTTACTAGATTATTTTCCATGACGCTTCAATTTATTGCAGTTTGAAAAATTTAAAAACTTATACAGTAGGTGAAAGGCGATTATCTTTTGAGTGAATTAAATTATTTATTACGAGACGTTTTGCAATTTTTGTCATCATCTTCAGGTCTGCAATTAAACGTTAACCCTCTAAATAGTAAATTATATATCGTAGACATTATTAATACCTTAGATTAGAAATATTACATTAGTTACATTGAATCAACATAAGACGTAAGTTTTGTATTATTCTTTAAAGTATACATTTATAATTATTTATTACTCAATTAAATTGTTTTATATTATTAATGCTAACTTTCCATAGCATGGACCTAAAGATGGCGCTGAAAATCGTCTTGTTCTTAATGAAACTTGTTCACGAGCGATTTTAATTTGCAACAGTGTCCTCTCATCTTTGCCGCAACATCTTTATACTAATCGAGCGCAATAAAAAGCGCCCGCGGAAATCCCTGCAATCTGCGCGAATGAATGCAGCTCTCTCCGCCGGACAGAGCTCGAGCGGAGAAAAAGAGAGCCGTCGCGGTCAGAAGTCGGGATCTGCGGTTACCGTGAAGGAGGCAGAGATAGAGAGAGCGAGAGAGAGACGAGAAAGAAAGGCGATCGCGATCGGAACGTCGACTCCCCGGGGAAGGAGTCGCGCGAGATGCGGGGGCGTGCGCGCAAAGATGAAGTCGGCGCGGGTGGGGGGAAGAAAAAGCCGGCTCTTTGTTCCGCAAATGGGGGAGTTTTCGTCGCCGCGGAAACGGTCTGCGGTCCATCGAGGGTGCGAACCTCATTTTTTTCTCTCCCTCCGAGGCTTCGATGGCCGGCCCTCCCCCCGCGCGCGCGGTTTTATGCCCCGCGCGGCGGAACTTTATCGCGCCCGCAAGAGGGTTCCGGACGGCGAATTTGTCAACCAATTCCCGGGGATCAGGGCCCGCGTGAAATCCGAGCGAAGCCCAAATCGAATTACTCGGATTTCGCTCGCCCCCGCGGGGATACCGAGACAGAGAGAAGTTGCGGGCATTTCTTTGCTTCGGCCGCTTTTTTCCCCGTCCGGCGCGATCCACCGTTGGCGGCCCTCTTTCTTTACGGGCTCATTAACATTAATGCGAATCTCCGAGCGGAGAGATTTGGAGGAACGATTTACCGAGCCCATTTGGATGTAAAAGTCTAATCGAATTATTGTAATTAATCGGTTGACGATTTCAACTTTATGTACGTACTTACTTATGATTGTACCTACTTATTTCAGTATACTAAAATAGAGATACTTTCAAAAAACTCTATTTTAAGACGTTTCTAAGAGTATAGATAAGGGCCTTGTTCTTTCCGAGTAAAGAATTTTAAAATATTGTACTTCAAGGAGGAGAAAAAAATGGGGTGGCTGAAAAATCAAGTGCGGAAGAATGACGAGCACGTATGTTAAGCTTGTTTATAAAACACGCGATGCTTCTCGATCTTCTTGAATTGAAGCGATAAGCTTGAAGTACGACATTCCCTCCCACGGCATGGAGAACAAATTCCACGGAAGCAGTCAAGTAACCAACCTCGTTGAAAACTTTTGTTTACTTAAAATTATCAGTTCTCTTTTTAATTAAGAGAAATTTACTTTTGAAATATAAACATATTCAACCTTCAGTGGAACATGTGCAACTTTTTTGACATGTAAAACGAAAAATAAGAGTAAAATAAAAGTATTTTTGGCAAAAATTATCTCGCTCTCGCAATGTAACAATCAAATTCTAATCACTTTATCCGAGCGAAAAAACTCTTTTCGAGAAAAAAATAGCACAGCTAGGAAAAAGAATACTTAGAAAAGTTAAAATTTCTATAACGCTTTAAACAAACAAGCCACTCGGACCCAAGAAGATTACTAACCGCCTAGTAATTTTTGAAAGAAGCGAGGACAATTAAGCGCGAAAAAATCTCCGCAACGGTATCACGGAGAAGCGCGAGCAAAGTACAATTAAGCGTAAAAACAGTGCTCCAAGATAAAAGGGAAGCGCGCGTTATAAAGTAACCCGGTCGTTTCGTTCCCCCGAACGGATCCAGAGACGCGGGAGGCGCGATACGCGCGGGTCGCCGCTGCGCTTGCGAGGCCGTTGAGCCAAGCGGTTTTGGCGGGGCGCGAGCGATACCGCGGGCTTGCCAAATGAAATGATCCCCGGGGCGAGGCTTAATTCGAGAGCGAGGGGGCGGCCGGGCGGAGGCGCGCGCTCGCGATACCGGCGCGTAATTTAATACCCCGCGCTAATTCGCCCGCCGCGGCGTACGGCCGATAAGGGAGCGGCGCGCGCCGGCAGTCCGGATGGATGGCCGCGGCGCCGCTGAATTAGAGCGCGGCCCGGCGCGATTTGGGCATTACTGCCCGGCCGCGACGTCGTCATTTGTCAGCGGTTACTGCGAGCAGTCCCTCTCGCGGATTATCGGCCGATAAGCCCGGACGGGCTTGGGCGCGGGGAGCCGCCCGGGAGATCCTGAACAACGACAAGCCTCTGCGCGCGCAGTACTCGCTAACCAATTTTGCACGTGTCGAGAGAGTCGATTCGTGGTAGACCTGCTCCAGCGCTAGGATTCGTCGCTGATCTATTGCGCGTTTTTCCAAGATCTGTGCTGGTGAAGGTGATTTGTGTTTTTGGGGCCATAGGACTGTGTTGAAACCTAAACGATTATGATACATTTATTCACTTATTTATTGATTATACGTCTGAGTAGATTGTAAAATAGCGTTTTGGTGTAGTGTAGTGTAATTTTCATCATCCCCTTAATACTAATTCGAAATCCTGCGTCTTTCTCTGTGCACTTATACAAAAAAATTACTGATGCCTAAAAAAATTGTTCATTGGGTGGATCTAAAAATTCTTCGATATTAATTCTTTTTATTACTCTCCCCTACAAATTTTAGATCCATGTGATGAATAGATTATCGCTGAAAAGTTATGGCGGATGATGCAAACAAGTGAGGGTGCAAAGAAAGAACTTAGATTTTTTAAATAATAAATATTTTTAGTATAGGATAAATATTAGTGATTTAGAATAACTATCTGGACTAAAATGTGCACCAATTACTATACTGCATGGCAATAATGTTTTATCAGCCGACGATCAGCAAATTTTCAGTGCGCATTCTGAAGCGCGGCTCATACTTATGTAATATAGACATCTGGGCACTGCGTATTTCATTTCATTTGTGTATGATGGAACTGGGATATCACCGCATTCCGAAATAACGAAAGTGGAACGTATCAGAAGTGGAGTTTAAAATAAAAAGTTTACGATTTTAACTTGTAAACAGGCTGGAAGACTAAGAGAGGGAGTGTCGTTGGAGAAGGGACGCGGCGAAAGACGAAGGAATTAGAAACGGTGCAGGTTCGCCACTATTCTCACGTCTCAGGCGTTTCCTCCCCGCGTCCTGGCGAAAGGGCGACCGGGGGAGTGCGAGCCGAGGAGAGCGGCCGAGGCGCGAGGTGTACATTCATCACGAGTTATTAAATGAGCCAACAAAGGAGGAGAGCGAGAGGGGCTAGGCCGACTCGCCGGGGTGCGTAAAGAAGGCGGGAAGATAGAATCTCCTAACTAGTATACTCCGCGATGATAGATGGTGGTCTGGATTATAAGCGCGTCTCCGGACTGCGGCCTCTCCTTCCTCGCCTTCGCTGCTTTTGCCTGCTTTTTTCCTTCCTTTCGCCGCGCGGCTTACGACGCTGTATACGCGGGCACATGATTTTTGCCGCGAGGCCCCACTCTCCCTCCCCCGTGAGTCGCGCCTCCTTATCGCAGGTTTTACTCTTCCGGCTGCTGGGCTATTCTGCATAATTTTCTGCCTAACGCGCCGCTGCCGCACGTCATTCTGATGTCTTGATCGCTCGTGACGGTGACGTTTCAACTATTCTTCTTTTGGCAGCCACGAGGAAGGTTTCATGTTGTTTGTGAGAAGCAGGATTAAGGAGTTTCTATGAATATCTTCTAGTGGGAACTACTTGACCTTTTGACCAAAGGTTAATGCATCTTTCAAAAAATTTATTTTTTGTACTAACTACGATGACTAAATCAATTATTGTTAATTTAAATCTTTTTCTTTGCTATGATGGTAAATTATCAGTTGGAAAATGTGACGTTTCTTCTGCAACTTGGAACTTTTATTGATTCTTTTGCAATTAATGTACTGCCATCCTGAAATTTGTTTTCAAACGTCCCGTTTAACACTTAAAATTAATTTTAATCACTTAAAATTCTTATTGTAAACTAGGACACTTTTTTAAATGGTTGTTTAAAAAAAACCTTTTTATATAATAGGTAAAGGATAAAAAAACAAATTCTTTTGAAATTATGAATTACAATAATTTAAAAAACGATCAGAAGAACAGCAAAGTACATCATTGCCGTTTGCTAATAATAGTAAGCAACAAATAAAGGCAGGCTACTTGTTATAACGCGGTAATAGTGCTGGTGACTCGTGAGTCGAAACTTCGGCAATTTTCGCGGCGTCAGTCAAGGCCGGCCTGATGCACACTGACGATAATTCGACGAGACTTGTGCGTCCGTGATAATTTACTCTTGTGCGGGCGTATACAAGGCGACACCTCGCCCGAATCGATAGATGAGAGAGACCAATCGTCGGTCGATCTTGCAGCGACGAACAACATATTCGACACTTTATTATTTACAGGGGAGCTTACCTCAGAAATGATATTAGTCAAAAAAGAAGAAGAGTGACAGTTCATGTTCTAGAGCTTTTGCTCTTTTCAATGTTTTGATGGCGTCGACATTATCGTTTAAAATCTTTTTTTCTAAAACAAGGAATGTTTTATTTATTATTTAGTTAGTTACTACCTGTCAGGCTATATAACTATATGATAAGCTATATAACGAGCAAACAACATTTTCTTTGTGGTTGAAAACAAGAGTATTGAAACTCTTCATTCGATTTTTAATGGTTCAGTTTTTATCATAGATCTTTCTAATAATTTTGGACACGTTACTTTTATTTCTGAACTGAAAAAAGTTAAATATTAGAAAAACAATACAATTTGAGTTTAAAATACAATAAGAACGGGTTTTACATTTGTAATTAGTTAAGGAACGATTTTGCATTGAATAAAATTTAAACGGAATGAAATGAATTCATACCGCAGATTAATATTGAGCGGCAACTGCTAATTGGACGAGCAATTATGCAGCATTAATTAAACATTAGCTTTACCAACGAACGCGACCAGGATCGCAAACTTCAATTACCAGTGAAATTCCCAAGCTTAACGGTGGTATGGCGCCATCTGTGTATCACAGTTTGAAACAAGAGAGTTGACAAGTAGTTGCATATAATGTATCGAAGTAAACGAATTATAAAAAGCTTGCTCTATAAGAAAAAAAATCAAATTCTATAATTTCAGGTAGTTATTCGCTGACTTCAAAGCAGCAACCTTTGGTTAAATATCAATGTTTACATGGACCCTGATTAGAACTGCAGAATGAAAAATTATGAATTCTGGATGTTAGCTACTGATTTAATAACTTTTGACTCCTTTATCTGAAGGGAAATATTGGGCTCAAGGGCATTTTACTAATTGTACACTGTGCTTGATACTTGGAAGTAGAAACAGACGAATACGGAAAGACGTCGGTTTTAATCATGCTTTTTGTAAATTTCCCTGCTCTTAATCAGGTATTTTTTATATTAATTATATTATTTCACGTTGCGTTTGATAATACCACTTTTGTACATTCAATTTAAATATATGATTTAAAAAAACTGTTTAAATTAGAAAGTTTTTTAACTGAGGACTGTTAGAATAACATTTTAGTAATATAATATTTTAGTCAGTTTTACTACAAAAGAAACACTTTATTACATTTAATTACGAGTAATACATGTATGACAGATGTTTTGTCTCTTTTTGTATGATCATATAAGTTTTTATTATATTTTGTATGAAAACAGTTTCCCCTTTTGTAAGAAAAATTAACGTTTATATTTTTATATAGTCGCCAGCAAAAAGGTTACGGTAATTGGTATTCATAATCTTCCATGATTGTAAATTTTCCCCTGGTTTTACTTGCCATTCAATTTGATATGTTAAGGAACCATTCGCAGCCATAAGTATACTTCCTGTAGTGTTTTCTAGGTCGAACCTTGAAAATCTCTTAATACTTTGTAGAGTTAATTATCCTTTACTACATCGACCATCTAAAATGTTATTTTATATTGAGTATATATTAATCTTTAGATTTCGTTTATACTTTCTTTGATTATCTATACATCGTCAACGGGCTTAGGACTTCCTTTTTATCATTTATGTAATTATCGCTTAAAATTGTTGCAGCTATATTAATTGAATTGTCATGAGTTCGCATATAATGCATTTTTATGCAAGACGCATATTTACGCTCTGTTACAAAAATTACACGTTAAAATCAATTTTGACTGAAACAGTATTTTCCGTAACGTAAAAAAGCACTGATTCCTATTAGAGATTTCATTTTGGTAAATTTTCATCAACTCAATCAATGCTTTTTTACTTATTAAGTCACACAGTCGCTTTCATACGTACATAATTTTTCCATTAATACAATACACTTTATTTTCTATATACAAAAGTTACAGTCTTCCCTATCGAGTCCATTCGCTGAGCTACTCTCTGCACGAGTAGAATTTACCTCGAAATTATCCTGGAAGAAATGATTATATCAAAGATTACAAAAGGTTTTATCGCTTTTAGACCCATCATCACAGGTTTTTAAAGTACTTATTTTTACATTTTTAATTGAAAATATTCTCAAATTTATGATATATTCCTCCCTTTACAATTAAACAAATTTTATAAAGGAAATAAAATTTCTTGAAAATGATTAATTTACAAGAAATAACAAACTACTAATTTCATCTACGTATAGCTCTTTGTGTTACTTTCGTACTATGTTGTTGAAAAGTTCAACCAAATTCATTGTCACTTTCTCTAAAAAAAGTAATGTATATAGTTCAACAAACTACATCTGTCTGGAAGATTACAATTGAATTTTGTAGAAATTCAAATAGTTTTGGCACCTGATCAGATTAGAACTTTCACCGTCTGTCATTTTTAAATATGAAATAACATTTTGCCTGGTACATGTTTCCTCAATTACTCATTAGATCAATTACATTTTTAGAAACTATAATAGCTCAAAAAACGTTAACACTGTGTCAAAACATTCTCTCCTTCAAAAAAACCATGCCTTTTATCTCTCACATAAATTCTGCTGCACACAGCACGACAGAATTTTTGCATCATAACATAATTAACATTCAATCACAATTAACAATAAGATTATCACCCATTAAGAGACCAACGCGACGTGATGGTTAAAAAGTATCGGTGATCGAACACTTAACTAGATCAAATTCGTGGTCTACAGTCGGAAATTTCAACAATTTCCGGTGAATAGAGAGACTTAGTGCAACGGAGACTCACACCGTTATTTACAGCGTGGTCTCTTCGTTCCGCAGTTACCTCGGCTTAGCATTCTGAGGCGGTGGTCATACTGCGCTACCCGCACAGAAGTTCGCCTTGCTAGTGGCAGCGGTTGGATTTCCACCGGAACTGCCTTCGCCACCTCGCTTGCGTCTCTCGCACTCTAGGGTGCTAAAAGTGTTCTGAGCTATCTGCGCGTTCACCGTCGTCTTCCTTTTGGGATGCTGCAGAGTCATGCTCCGCTGACTGGAGCAGTTGGAGCTGGTGGAACTGGTACCGGGCTCGGCGACTCTCAGCATGCCCGAGTGAATCGTACCGAAGTTCTGGTAATGATACTGAGGCGACGGGGATGATTGAATCGCGGAAACCGAGGCCGTTGTCTGGTGATGGTGTTTGAGGGTAATGGGTACGGTTTGACCGGCGAGGCTATTGTAGCGGGTGTCGTAGCCGTAGGGAGCGTCCAGAAGCGAGTCTATCATTTGCTGTTCGTTGACGAAGCCGAGAGCCTCCTTATCGGCAAACGCTAAAGGAGGTTGCTGCTGTACCACCGGCTGCTGCTGTACCGATGCTTGGGTGGAATGTTGCGCTGGTGCCTGCTGTTGCGACTGCTCGGCCGGTAACGGAGGCGGCGGGAGGTCACTGAACCGCGCTGGTGGCTCTTGACACGTTACGTGTTCCTTACCCTCGGCGAAGGCGATTACGTTCTGTCGAGATTCCGAGAGCATGCGCGAGTCCATGATGAGACCTTCCTTGTCGACGAAGCCACTCAGTCGCGAATCTACGACGCCCTGGTCCCCCTTTTCGGGGAAGCCAGTCACCACTAAACGTTGTTCCACGATTTTGGTCTCGGGATAGGCGGGTAGCATGTGAGACAGATCAGCCTTGTCAACGTAGCTGATGGCCGACTGGGGATTTGATGCGCAGATGTCAGGTGCTGATTTGCACAATAGGGATGTGCCCTCCTCAACCAGTCGTATTGGACCTGACAAATTCAAATTTAGTGATTAAAATTAAATGATACAAACATTTCAAAATAAAAATGTACCCGGCCAAAACGAAAAAATTAAGGAGGATCCACTCGAGGTTCCATTACAAAAATTTCTTAATTAAACGAGTTTAATTTATAAAAAGAATTTTATATTTAAACTAAGAATTTTCAAAAATAAAATAAAATTCATTAAATTAATTAAATTAAAGTATATAATTAAAGTATTTAAGAAAATATTTAAAGTATTTTAATAACGAAGCTGCAGTAGTGTAATTAATGCAGAAAAAGTAAGTAGTGTAATTAAGTAAGTAAGTAGTGTAATTAATGCACTTGTAGAATAGTCAATAAACGCATACCTTGACTCTTCGTTGGTTGAGTAACATTAGAGCAAGAAGTATGACCTGGTGATTTTTGATGTGGTCTAACTAAATATTCAGAGCTAAGACCGCGCTGTTCTCGTAGTTTTCTCTCTGCCCCCGGCACCATTACTCGTACCTACGATAATTTATTTGCATTATTAAAATAATATACTGTTTTCATATATAGAAATATGTTTTATTAAAAATGATATCTAATTGCAACGGGATGGCAAGTTTACTGCTTAATAAAAACAATATTCAAAGTTCCATGCTAGTTTGATTACACGCGAAGCGTTAGGTAATAGACGATGATTAACGGGAGCGTATGGTCAGTTGCACGTACCATGTCCTCAACGGTGGGAAAGCGAGCCATGTAGCCGGATATGGTCAGGAGGGCTGCCAGTTCGGAAAGGATGAGCGCCAGTCCAGATAGCTGAAGGCACCAGCCGTACTGGTACTGCGGCAATCCCGTATCTTCGGATTTGTTAGACGTCGAGTAGCTATATTTCGGCAAGTCCCAGGAGACTTCAGACAGAGACGATGCCAAAACTATCAAACCACCGCCCAATGACAAACCTGCAGTCAAATATATTCAATGTGTAAGCAATCGATATTATTCTTTACTAACGAATTGTAAATATGAATACACACTTTTTTTTAAATTTAGGTATATCAAATGTTTGTATGTAAATCCTACGAGGAAAAAGGATATTTCAATTATTTTTAATATTATTCAGTCGTAAAGAGACAACTGCAACAGTAAATCAAATCAGCATCTAAAAGGCAATCCTTGATAGAAAGGCAACTCCACGTAGGCGTTTTTTTAACTTCCTGAGTAGGTTCACGCGAGAATTCGATTACGCGCAGCGGCAAGCTTTGCTCCTTTAACGAGGGTAAAGCTTTACGATCAGTAAGAAAACAATATTAGCGGGTGCGTCGTGGTTTTCTCTTCGTCTTTTTTTCCTCCATTCTCGAGAAACAATTCCCTTGTAAACTCCTATAGGTCCCTTCGGCGTGACATAGTCTAGCTGCCAACCGCCATTTTTATGACGGATTGCAGGAGTAGAAGAAGAAATAAAACAGAACAAGTCTGGCCTTTACGTCATAGCTCAGAGCGTTGAAGAGACAAGACTGATAACTAGATGGAAGTAACAAAGGAACGGTCGCAAGTAAGTTTTCGTACGCAACAAAGCCTTTTAATTAAATTCTTTGTTAAAGCAATTTATATTATTCTCTTTTTCTTTGTATTCTTTAAATTTTTTATTCTTTAATAAAACGTTTATTTTTACAAATAATGTAAATTTGGATGTTTCAAATTATATATGAAAGTTGATTCCTTGGGTGAAAATTTGATACGATACTACTATTTTAGGAGAAAATAAATACGATTTTGTAATACCAAGGCAACATTTCTTTCTTTATTAATTATATTTCTGAAACGTAAAACAATTGCAATATGTTGAGCTTGCGCATATTTAAATTTTGGTTTCATGTTACATCCTGTTTATTAATTCTACCGAAAACGTTCGCGTTTCCCGTCCATCATTATTTTCATAACCTTTTAATTAAATTGCCCAACGTTCTTTATTTATTCAAATTCAAATATTAAATTCGTTTTCAATTCAAAACAAATAGCTTCTTTAAATGCTTCGTTGTAACATCCTGTCATCGAATTTTTAAGTAGGACCCTTTTTTGTTTTCATTGCATTTATTCAATAAACTTAATTTCTATTCTATTCCCTTTTCTATTCAAATATTTAATATTCAACAGAGGAAATAGATCTTAGCTAGAAACAAAATTGGACAAGCAAAAAGTGGAACGGCGTAAGATAAAAATAAAAGTAATAGACAGATAGAAAAAAAAGAGCAGAATAAACAAGAAAATTAAATTAAAGGTTTAAGGGTAGATTCGCAGACAGTGAGGGTATCGCGGGAAATTTCTTTGTCTTCTCTGTTTTTCTATCTTCCATTGTTCGTTTCTCGCGTTTAAAGAAAATTTCATTTCGCCGTATTCGTCAGTCTTATTTGTTTCTGTTGATCTTGTTTATTTACATCCTGTCAACCACATTTTCTAGCATGCAGCGAATGAATCCGCATCAACTATGTGGATATGTATTTACAATTCCATTCATGCGAAGCTCTTCGCTCTAAATTTGAATATGTGAAATTCGTCCGAATGCAATTATTTAACGAATTTCACTTATACAAATTTAGATAGTTACATGCCTTACTTGATAAGCACAGAACCTAACAGTAAAAAGGTTAGCCATGTTAGGATGTTTAATTACCATCAGCAATTAGGAATTTAAAACAAAGATTACATACAAATTATGAAGAAATTTTATACATTGCATTCCTTCGTTAAGAATAATTATGTTCAAAACTATTAGAGGTAAATTTCAATTTAAAAGCTAATTAATGTCTCAAAAACGATGTTGTATCTTCAATACACTTTAATAAGTATGCAAAATGCACTTTATCAATATGCAAAAATCAGATATTTGAGAACATAATTTGGCCGAGCTGTACGCAATTATGCAGTGAAAACTGTGCAAATGTAATGGAAAGGTGCACAGCGCCTGCGGGGTGAAGATTTTCCACAGCTGTTTATACACCTCTTCACCCCAGTATTTCTTTCCATCTGCCACGCAGGACAGGCATTACCAGGCGCGCAGTTCGTCTTGTATAATATTCGTGTATGTAAGTTTATAATATCTGCAGTGGTGCAGCGTCTCCTTTTGCAGCCGCGACTACTGACGCCGTCGTTTTCTCAGCGCGTGTGTCAATATTTGCTATTTTACAGACGATGGAAGCGCGTATCGCTGCTGTATTCATTTTATTATCGGCAAACATTTATACTCGGTAAATAATTGATACGAAATTTAGCGGCATAATGCAATTATTTTTTTCAAAAATGCAGTGCGCCCAGTTGAACAAAAGTGAATAAATTTAAAGAAATAGGATTCATCATTTTTTAAACACTGTATAACATCAAATAAATACGATTTACAAAATATTTTCTGGACATTTCTTTTTGCATATTTTTGAAATAATTTGTATAGTTACGATGTGTTAGATCTAATATAAGGTATTTCGGTTTATTTTGTTTTTATTTAAGGAGGCGATGTGTATTCATTTAGTTTATTGCTGCAGTGAAACTAAGTCCACTTTCTGCATTCTTCCACTGAGAGAGAAATGAACATGAAAATTTTTGTCAAAAGAGAGAAACGAATTGATGCAACCTTCGGAATATCGAGTCGGCATCTGCATCCCTGTGGTTCGAGCGCAAGATGGATACATCCGAGGTAAGGTAAGATAGAAGGAGAAAGAGGAGGCAGCTCGAGCGACGGAGATAAGAGGTGAGAGATGAAGGCGAAGATATTGCGTTATACACGAGATATTGCCTTCTCGCGGTCGTCTCGAGTGCTTTGAATTCGTCGGGCTTGACAAAGTTGATTGCCTTATACTGCGAAACTTGTGCTATATGGGAGGATGGGCGCGACAGTATCCCGCAACGCTGAGTGTTGATACCCCGGCGACGAAGGCTAGGTGATACGAAGACATCGATCTTGGGGTAAACTGGTAGGGGAGTTGGGTAGGATACGATAGACCCCATTAGCCCAACATCAATGGCTGCTTCGAGCGGTGAATTTCAAGAATTTAAAATTAAGTCATCTTCGTATTTTCATTTTTTTATTAATAAAATTCATATATAATGCAAAGAATGTCATCACTAACTTGAATCCGCGCATTTGCCTGAACAAAATTTGTTTACGAACTGTAAGTTCTAATTTAAAAACTATCGATTATTCTTTAACAATCTTAGGTTAATCAAACGGATGACAATTCTCCAACGCGTTCGTGAATCGTGCATTTTTCTCTTGGTAGCGGTTATCGTTAAACCATATACCATATCAATCTGGTTATAGATATAAAGAACATCGGAAAAAAGTCATCGCGGTTCGACTACTGCTTGGGTTGCCGAAACCGCAGGCAATCGGGCGGGATCGACGCATAATGTAGAGCAGCTTTTACGCAGCAACGACCAGGCCGTATTTCCGTCGCTGGCGTGCATTAGGCTCGGTTGCGCGTAGAGGTCGGCGATTAATTGCATTGCTAATTACCGGCCGGCGAAAGTTTCGGAAACGAAGTTGCGCGCCGGTGTGCGTCGCCGCCACCGGCGGGTCAAGTTATTTAATTCTGGGGGCGAACGAGCCACGGTGTGCGCGAGTCGCGCTGAATTTATGCCTCGCACACGGCGTGCCATTAACCGCGCCGGGAGCTCGGTCTGGCCACCCCGCTGTTCAAACGTCAGCCGGCACCTGCCGATGAGTGGCCTGCGGATCCCCCGCTGATTTATCGTCTTCTTTCGCGAGCACGACTTTCTGTCTCTGCTGCTGCCGCTGCGCCGCTGTTGAAGGAGAAATATGAGTTTGACTCTGCTTTTTTCTCTGTACCCTTGGCGAAAAGAACAACCGTTCGTTTGTAGTACTTACTTTTAAAATGTAGTATATTGATTGTAGATAGATACTGGAGTTTAAAAGAAAAAAATACTGTGCGTGTGTGCACGCGCGCGCGCGAACTAAAAAAATATTCTGGTAAAAATTACAATACAAATTTTAATGCAAAATTACCACACTTTCTAGTAAAATTTACAATAGTCATAATTAATTACCATAATTTATTCTAATTATAGAAAATTTTACTATACCGCCTAGTAATTTTTTTTATAATGTACATGCGTGCGAGTTATGTCAGATTTCAGTTTCTTTTTATTTCTTTAATTTTGTTGTGTTTTCTGTATACGTAATGAACCTTTTCATTTTAAAAGTCTGATTTTATTCGAAAATTTGTTTAAAGTACGCGATACCATCCCGTTCATTAGTCTTTAGCATAGACCTCTCCGCGATACGAGGCTCGATAATCATTTGAGCGGGTTGTAGTACACAGTGCATACCAGCCGCAATATACCCACCAGCTCTCAAAATCTCCCGATCGATTTAGCCGCGTGGGCAAGCACTATATTTTGTAGGCGTTGCGGCCCACTCCGCGACCTCCCCCGCAGCTCGCGCGTACTCTCCCTTGTGCTCTGTGGAGAGGCGCCGTGGAAATTGGATCGGCCGGCCAACGTAACGCAGCGGCGGCATCGCAACGCACCCGCAGGCAAGAGGCCGTGGCGTCGAAGCACCACTCAAGTATCCCAGGGGTACCTCGAACGCGAAACTCCGGCGCTCGGACCGAAATTTTAATGATAAATAATTGCTCCACTTGAAATCCTAGCTTAATTCGGCTTGATTAACTTTGCGAAACGAACCTGCGCCGTTAGTTCCCCTTTTATTACGGGATAAAGCTGATAATCCGTATTCTCAATCATTTTAATGGATAATATTATCGTACGCTTCTCATATTTTTATGTAATCACGTCTTATGGTTTTTCTATAGACGATCAAGTGTTGAGAAAAATTGAAGGTGTGTTTATGCATCTTGCTGTTTCAGCTCATCTACCAACGAATCTACGAGATTTTCATAAGAACCAAATGCAATAAAGTGAGCCGCAATTATATCACATAGCGATTCTACTATTTTATAGATCAAAATTCATTGAAAAAAGTGACAAAAATACTTATGCTATATCGATCGAATTTTCGACTAGATTTTTGTCTAAAGTTTAACAGGATAATCGCATTTGATCTGGGGCGATTGTTGAATGAGCTGATCGACTCAAAGAGTCGCGCGATAGTAGGCGGATCTGGCCAAACGGAGCGTAGCATCTTGGAGAGGGTAAGCCGACTGGAATTAGGTTGTTATTAAGCAGCGCGCCGTTGCTCTATAGAGAGTAACGTTCACCTGCTAGGTCTCAGTGAGGGACGATGTCATTTTAGGAATGCTCCGCAATATCGCGACGAGGTGCAGAGAGCAAGAGAGAGAGAGAGAGTGAGGGTGAGACAGATATAGAGAGAGAAAGAGAAAAAGAGAAAAAGAAAAAAAGAGAGAGAGATAGGGGCAGTGGCGAGGTGAAACCTCCACCGGCCGAGGAATTGGAAAGGCCGAGAACCGAGCCACGGGCAAAGTTACCTGGATATTCGAGCTGGCTCTCCTCTTAAGCAGATTACGCGCGCATCGATATTGAATTGATTCCGAAATTGTCAAGGCTTCGAAGTAATTACATTACCTCGGAGATGAGAAAGCGCCGAGTGTGCCGTGGGAATGCTCTATCGGCTCCGAGGATTCCACTATTTCGAACAAATTGCCAACGAAGGTATATATAGCTACATCGTTGTAGACGAAAATGATCGAGGATACGAGAATGCATTGTCGTGTAATTGCAAAATTGCTGTCCAAATAATCATGAGCGTTGAAAAATAGTAGCGTGAAATTAACCATTAACATTGCCTTAAAATTTTACAAAACTTTTTGTTTAGAATATGAAATGTTTGGCTATAGGAATCTTTTTAAAAATACGTAGTTTTTTCGTGATATCAGCTGTTCAAGTTTCAATTTAACAATATCTTTTGACTTGGACTTTTTCTATTGCATTTTCTCTCTCAAGTCGTAATCAGCTCATACATATTCACACAGGAGCGAAGATCAAAGAACCGTCGAGGTAAATTCGGAAGCGGTACGAAAAAGCCTGAAAGCAGTATCAGAGAAATCAATTAGAAGAACTAATCGAAAGTTTGACGAAGCGATTAAATTTGCTAATTTTTCGCCTCGTTAATTGCAGATAGGCGCAAATTTGTTCAACCCCCGCTAGTTCCACTCATGGGTAAAGGGATCAAGCAAAGCAGTTGATTTTTGTTCTAATTAATGCTCTTTCACTATCAACGTTTTTTTCCTTTTTTTTTCTATTTAGGCCATGTTTCGTTTGATTTTCGCCGCGTATTCCGAGTTTAATCAACTTTTCAATCCCCTTTTACAAAATAGCATTTCACTCGCGTCCCCTCTCCTTTTTCTCGTCACCGCAGTTAAGTCCACTTTTCTCCGATTTGATTACAAGACCCGCTGTAATTAAAATGCGCTGTCTTTGAAGTGACGAAACGGTCATTTTCCGGGCTTCGCAGAGGGTATCCCTGACTGGCTGAAATCCGGCGCGATCGGTGGAAGCGTCGAACAACAGCCGCAAATGAAATGGCTGCTACGCGTTCGATTGCTCGCGCGACGCGCTCGTGGAAAAGGGGAGGTGGGAATGCGCTCGAGTTTATCAGGGAGAGGACCCAGTCACGCGGAGACTGCGCAGCCATCGAGCCACGCTTTTCGAGCGAGCCACCATCAAGCCGACAAATGCAGATTTCGCAGCCTCCGTGACGATCGCACGTTTCATTTTGATTTTCTGTTTCTCGTTTTACGCTTCGGTATTTGCATGCGCGCGAACGTCACACCAGCTCGTCGGGAATCAATGCAAAGCTCACGCTGGGCTTTCATTGTCGAGCTTAGCCCGTGTGTACCTGCCCAGGCTTATCTCGTTCAGTCAAATTTTTTTATGTACTTTTAATGCATTAAGGACTAAAAGAGTATGTGTGATATAAATTACGATTTTTTTGCATTTCAGTACCCGTTACCGTTTACTGAAGTTTTTTCTCACTCTCTTCACTTAGAGTAATCAAGTAAACTTTTTTAATCTACCCATTGGTATGCATAAAGTTCAGTTTAATTTAAAGGATTTGAAGAAAAAAAGTTTTTTCAAATTAATGGTCTATTCTACTCTCCTTTTCTTTAAGTAAATGGTGATTATCATAATTCACGATTTCCCTCTAAAAAAATTAATTAAATCTAAAAAAATTATTAAAAGAAAATATTCGTTTGCAGTAAATGCATGGAGTATACAGGCCAGCAAAGGAAGTCGAAATAAACGCTGAGACAGCGACATAGCGTTGCTTTCTGATGACCCGCCTGTAGGTCTCCCGCCTTATTCATAATTTCCGCGGCTCCTTTAAAATGAATTGGCGCGCGGGCAACCGCCGGGCCGAAATTTCCCGCGTGTGCGAGCGCGCACCCCCGTGAATCACACTCAGCTGTTTACGGCGGCGCGGAGGCCGCGCGGGGCTGCTGTTCGCGCCCCGGTGTCGCTGGTGCGCGCGACTAGAAAATTTACTGTCCTCCAGCGGCTCTAAATCAATGTGCGCGTCGGCGACGGGGTCGGCGGGCATCCGCGCGCCATGAAAAAATAAAGAGACCCTCACCCGCGAGCCCCAGGCGTTTTCCCGCGTCAGCGTGCCCGCGCCGCCCTTTCAGTAATAATTAACAATATGCCGCGCGGCGCCCGCTTGGCGTTGAACATTTTCCCCTTGCTTTTCGTATACGCGTCGCACCTTTTTGTTTCGAGGCATTTGTTCGCTGCTCCGAAGTGCGAGGACACTAATTCACCGGAATAAAAATTAATATCTTCCGGTGTGGTCTAATTTCATTTTTCTTTTTTTAGTTTTCTTAGAAGTGGGATATTGGTATACTTATGCTAATTTTGACTTTAACTATTAAATATAATTTATGATTAATGTACAGTTTTTTAAATCATTTTGTTGGTAAATGTCATTGACTTCATACAAAAAATAAAAAAATATTTTTAAAAGTATTTTCTGTTTACACCATGTTAAAATTTATTATTTGTTTTTAAATATTTAAAAAAATAAACATTTATAATGTATCGATGGGCAATTAATTTTTAAAATTAGGTAAATTTTTCTGCAACAAGACAAATCCGGGGTATAAAAAGTTTTAAAGTTTTTTTATTTTGGTATTAGTGGTAAAGAGTGGAAAAGTGGAAAGAGGATTACAGCACATTATTTATCCCTTCGGCTTTCGTAATCAAAGCCAACGCTGCAATTCGGTTGCTGAAAAATAAATTCAACGAACGTTTGCAACCACCAGGGAAATAGTCCACGCAAAGAACGTATGTAAAATCCCCTGATGAGCGGAAACTACGTCGTAAAAAAAGGAGTGGATAACTTTTTTCAAACTGGCAACTTTTCGTTAAACCTCAAAGTGCGGCCACTGTAAAAAAGGCTGGGGATAGTCGGATAGGTCGTCTCTTCAACTAGGGAGATAGGAATCTGACTCTCGTGGAATGACCGCAAACCCGCGGGGTGTATCTTTGCGCGTCCTCGCGATCTCATACTGATTTTAGCACGTGTGCGTGTGTTGGTTTGGAGATTTTGCGAGGCGGCCAAAGGACTTCGAACCTTCGTCTGCTCTACCGCAGAAGTTAGACAGATGGAAATGAAGAGGGATGAGCTTACTCGCTTGTCTATCCGCGTTGAGAGACAAAAAAGGGATTCCCTCGTGGAATTAAAAATAAACAAGGAATGAGTACAATACTAACATCGTCAGTAAATAAAAAATCAGTAAAATAGTAATAAAATAAATTAATGAAAGGGAGAGTGTTATTACGATCGAAGCTCTAAAAGAAAAAAAAATAATGATAAATGATTTAATGGTATGGCTGAAATCTTCGAAATATGAGCGTTATATAATTTGTCGTGTTTTTTCCAGAAATAAAGTGACACCGAAGAATTAATAGTATAAACGAAAAATTAATCACCATCGGATCAAGGACGTATACTTGATAGGATAACGATTTAGCCGATCGTATAAGGCTGTGTGCGAAGACTTAAACGAGTTTTATAAGAAAATTTCAGGATTTCACGACAGTCGCGGAAAAACATCATCTGTCGCCGGATCCACAAAGAAAGACTGCCGAGACAATCGGCCTGCTGCTGCATCGTTAACAGCCGAGGAAAAAAAGTGGCGACAGCTGACGGCAAAGCGACGGGACATTACTCTGAATAAAGTTCGCATGAATCGAGTAAGGATAAGGTCCGGAGTCCGGGTTGTGGAAATATTGTGAGCGGGGGTGCGAAACGTCGTCCGAAAATTCAAACGAAACGTGACGGCGGTGGTAGTCAATTGACAGGCTCTTTTTTCTCTTCAAACTTACGATATTGATGATATTCGTTTTTTTCGCAACTGTCCACGAGGGCAACGATTCCTTCTCTTAATATTCGAGTGGAGTAGAGAAATAATTCGGTCATAGAATGGCTACATTGCTTGTACGTTCTCAGAACAGAATAAAGTAGAATTTACAACAGTTATGTTCCACTACTTACGTATATAATTTATAACATGTATACATTTATTATAACTTTGATTTTATTTCTTATGTTTTATACTCATCTTTAATCGTTTATTTTCAATTTTTTATTTCATTTCAACTTTTCAAGAAAAAAAGCAATGAATTGAATAAAAAAGTCAAGCGAATTAAAATCCAGAACAATTCGAAGAGCTTAATCATCACAAATAGAAACTTCATTTTAGATGGAGAACTGACGCACTATGGGTGCCGTGGACTCGCTGCAAGTTCCTCCATATCTCTCCTTTCTCACCGAGAAATGAGCTTTGATCCGAGGCGCATTTCAGCCGAAAGTTGCCCGGGGAAAATCGCTCCCGCAAGTTTCCCAGCGCCTGGTTGAGTGGATAATGAACCCATTAAGAGAAGGATGGCTGGGTTAATATTGCGCGACCAGAACAGCGAGCTGGTGGAGGGGCCGACGAGTATATGCGCAACGTTTACTACAAAATTTCACTGTTAATACTCATCACCGGCTGCTATCCAGGTCATTCTCCTAGTAGCTCGCGAAAATAACGCAATCGACTCATTTTTACCTGCTTGAAAAAAAACATTATTCTAGGGAAACTAATGTAGTTTTATCCCCTTTCATTACGTAATTGTGTTTGGATTGACTCGACCCTCCGAGTCGATCGAGCAAACTTTCTGTTCGCCATGGAGATTAATTGCGGCATTAGTCAATTAGTCGTTGGACAAAAAATATAAGAAATTAATTTGGGAATATTTTGGATGAAAATTGGTGCTTGTGAAATTGTTTATATGAAAAACTAATTTTTACCTTCGAATTAATGTATTTAATAATAACATTTTATTCAAGAGAACAATTATCCTACCCCTCTTTGCTGCGAGCGATTTTGCAGCAAGATTACTATAGTCTTATAGTAGAAATTTCATTTCGGAATAAAGTGGAGTTATAGTTTTGAGCTTAATTAAGCATTCAAACATTAATTTTGAAAATTCATGAGCAAAATTTTCGCTAATAAGCTTCTCGAACACAATAATATGAAAATGTAAATAATTAACTATAAACCTGAAAACAGCACAGAAACATAACGGAAAATTCAAAGCTACAAACCAGAGTGAAAAGTATTTTTTTGCTTCCAAATTTATCGCGCCATAAACTTTGAAAAGCAGCAAACAAAACTCGTAAATTGTTCAGCCGCTCGAAAATATCCGCGCAATCAAATCAGTCGCGCCCATGTTCATAATTCGAGAACAAAATCTCCAACGAGTGATCATTTTCGAAAAAAAGAAATTATCGGGTCTCGTTATACCTACATACTACGCACTCTTGTAATACACCACCGTCGTAATAAGGAAACTCCGTGTCCCGGCGTCGCCGTGGGAGAGACGATTATTAAAGCGCCGCGGCAGCGAATGGGAGGCGAGGCAGAGGAGGCAGACGCGCCAGGAATCAATTTTCTCGACGCGTATAACACGCCGACGCTTGGGCGCGACGCAATTTCTATTTCCCCCGGATTATTCCTTATACGCTCTCAGATTTACCCGCAGGATTAAGTCTGACGGAGAGTCTCCTGATATCGGGTGGCTGCCGGGGGTGAGAGGGTGAGGGGAGGGAGGGGGGCGTCGCCGCGTTAAGCCGAAACGCCGGAGCAAGAAATCGAGGCGAAATGCATTTTGTATTCGCTTATCCGATCGGAATAAATAGCCGGATTTCGCGACGACGGGAGGTGGGCGAACGGCGAAATATAACGCGCGTGTACAAGATAAGCAAAGCGAAGCAGAGACGTAATCTTCGCTAGGGGGCCTTGTTGCACTACTGCGAAGTGAAGCTTTAGCTTAAGGCGTCACATGTAAAAAGTTATTTTTACGTATGTGAGTAAGTGTTGCACATTATAATTTTTTATCTCAAAGCATACAAATTTATTTCTGAGAGATTTATTTCTTAAAAATCCAACAATTTTATAATCACTCTGGCAGGCAATTAAGACGCGGAAATCATCTTGACTTTTTAATCTAGAAGATTTTTGTGCGCAGGAGGTTTAATTGTTATTTAGAGAAGGGTTCCTCTTCTAAAACACAAAAGAAATCACGTACTACCTCTGAATGGGAGCCAAGCTTCTTTCTCCAGCAGACGCATGAATTAAGCTCTTAAAAAAGGGGCAAGACAAGGGGCAACGTACTGCTTTCTACCTGAATCCAGTGGACTAGCAGTGCGGTGTGCAAAAACCACCTCTCGCAAGCCTTGATTTACAATGCTGGCTCCTCGAATATTAATTTAAAAGTTTCTGGGATCCAGCGCACTTGGATCGAACCCGCCTATTTCCTCTCATTTCCTCGGTTTTGAGGCACTTTTTTAGCACTGCATATAAAAGATACTTTTATAGTTTCACAAGCGCGGATATTTCTAGAGCTCGAAACATCGAACTTTCTGTTGACCAAGATGAACGCAATACCCGACAGAGGTGCAATTTATATTACGGTAAAGTACTCAAACTTCATCTTATGTATTTATTTTTCATTTTGTAAATAATAGTGGATAAAGTGCGTTTGCACTTTGTTGCTATCCAGTATGATAAACGTAAGATTATAACGAAAATTTTCCTCGCAGGCAAACTTTTCCTCGGTAATAAAGTTTCCAAGTCAGATTACCTGGGTAACTACTTTGCACAGTGGAAAACTTTTAAAAGGGGGCAAACTGACATGCGAAAAAAAGGTTTGATGTTGAATTCAGCACGACATTTGCATGGTTATCCAAAAAAACGAGCAAAAATCTTCGACCAGCAAGGCAACCCTGCATTTCTTAGAAACTTTGGCAACCTCAAAATCAAAGACTCTTGTAAAGTAACGCGCCAAAGGAAGATCGATTCACCGCGAGGAACTCCAATTTTCCATCGAGCGCGATCAATCGCAAAAAATAGAGGCAAAGGCAAGAGTTCAAGACCCCTCCGAGGAAATTCTATTGACGCGACCATGGGGGAACACCGTCGCGTATATAGTACATCGACGCGAAAATTCCGCAGCGAGGATCGAGTCAGCTGGTGGGACGACCCTTCCATCGGTGCTCTCCGCCACGGCGTAAGGATTAAGAGTCGAGAAGCGGGAAAGCGGGTAGGACGAAATCGCTAAAAGGAATGCGCATTCGTGCGAGTTCGCTTTCAGCTTCGCCGCCGACTGCGAGCGAGCTGGCACCGCCGGGAGACCCGGGTAGTGCAGGAAACGAAGCCCGAAAGCAGCCAGCGGCGAGGAACGTGCCTGGCGGTTTTACCGGGGTTCTAATCAGTGAGACGGTTAAAAGCAATCGCCTACGTCGATTAATCGAGGCCGCTTAAACTTGCTGGGCTTGCGTAGAACCATGGTGTGGTGATAAAATGTTTTGTTATACATTGCACGAAAAAAATAAGCAGCAAATCTAACTACTTCCCACTGGAAAAATTTAATCGATTAGAAAAAGTAAAAATAGTATTGCAAAATTAGTAATATTAACATTCTTACAGTAGAATCAACGATCACAGCGCCGATCTTACATTTCTAAAATACTAATTCTACATTTCTAGAAAGTAAAATAAATTTATCATTTTACAGCAAAATGTACTGCGTAAAATGATGCATCTATTGTTTATTTTACTCATGTGAGAAAAAATGTACTTTATTTTTCAATAAATCGCCACCGTTGCTGGTAATGCATATTGAACACGAACAATGAAGTTTTTTATGTATTAGAGTAATTTTATTTACTTATTCCGTAATTCAATATTCGTCGTTAGTGATCGAAGTTCATGGAATTGAATAATCAACTTAGACAAAATTTATAACAAAAATCTCTTCAATATTTGAAAATTAACATTATTATTAAAAATAACCACTATGCGATCGATTGGTCCAGTTATTGGAAATTATTATAACAAACATTATAGAGAATGCATATAGAAAAGTCGCGTTTTCTACCATGTTTATGGAAATTTTTACGAACAGATCACTTGACCTCAAGATTACTTACTACACAGTAATATTTGCGAGAAAATCAAGAGATGTAATTCTTGGTCAACTATTCTTTCCCTGCTTTCACTGCATTCATTATTCCCACAATTGAATAGACGACCTTAAATCAATAGAGAGAAGCGTGCAATCGCATAGCACACAATTCAAGCAGAACTCATTAATTTCGCAAAGACGCCAAAAAAAGTGGACGGACATCCGTCGTTATACAGTTCACCCGGGACCGAAGGTCGGCTCATAATGGCGCAGCGTCAAGAAGGAAATTCTAATACGGTAATCTGCATGCACCTGAGATTTACGCCGTGGCGCGCGCGCGAGTCCAAGACGTTGATTTGTGCTGACGGCGCAGCTGAATTGCAAATCCATTGCATCGCGAATGCCGCGGCCGCGAGCATTGTTAACGCGTCCCGTCGCGTTTTACAGTGCGCGTAGCAGCCACAATGCCTTGGGCCGCTCGCGCGCGCGAGACAATGCGCATCCGTCACGAAAATTCAAATTCAGAGGGGAAGCTCCGTTAACGACGCGCGCCGCCTTCTGTACGCGTGCGCGCCTGGCAACGGGGGAGAAAAAGGAGGCCGCGCCGGGATCCCGACCTTTTTCAACGCCCCGTTGAAAACTGCCGAAGCCCGCTGTGCGCGCGCTGGGATTTAATCATTTTGATTAATGGCGATTTACTTGGGAAAGTAGGATTTCGATTGCGACCTTGTAATGGGGTAATAAAATTAATAGAAATTCAGTGATTACAGCTTATATGTGGGTATGAAAATATATTTTATTACAGGAAAGCAATTTTATCGGCGATCAATAAAGTAATACGATTTATCAATCAATTTTTATACGAATCGTAAAATTTGTGTTTCAATCTAGTATCTGTGAAATGTTCTCGCGTAGGGAGAAGGGATGTAATGAATCTCGGGATAAAATGTTAATGGAAAACCACTTGGTAAATATATCGCTAAGAAAAATTTATTAGGTAGAACTATCGACACAATCAAGCAAAAAATGAATTTTTCGTTTTTGATGTTTGCCATAGATAATTAGTTTATTCTAGGGATTCTTATTAGGTAACTTCTGTTCCTTGTAGTACAAAGAAATGAAAAAAATTTTGTTTCGATAGGCCCTAGCAAGACTGAGTACGCAGGAGACTTTTTAATCATTTTTTAATAAACAAATAGAATTATATCAGATCATTTTAGATGAAAATGGTCAACAATGGTAGGAATTACATTAATTTAAAAAAATGTATTTTTTGGCGATATTCCTACATTTATAAATTTTGAATTTTTATCAGGTGGTATTCATCGAAAATAAAAATTTTTAGGTACTATAGGTAACGCGTTACATACGGTGGCCCATTTTTCCTCATGATCCATTACCCTTTGCTTACCCTCGTGATATCTTTTTCAGATTCGAAGAAAATTTAGCAATGTAAAAGATTTGAATTGATATATGAGACGCATATAAAAATACTTAGCAAGCAGTAGAATCGCCTAATGACTCGCATTATCGGCACTCCAGAGCAATAAATCCGCAAGAACCAAGGCGGAACGAGGTGAAGTTTAACGAATTTGGCAATATAGCCGAGCCAGCCCCGGAAGGACCTTCCGCCCTAATGAGACCGATAAAACTCGGCGACCCGGCCATAAAGAGATTCGACAAAAATGCGCCGCGGTGATTTACAGAGTCTCTGCAGATCGAGGCGTTCTTGCGAGCGGCCGAGCCCGCGGCTGGCTTTTCGGGGGATGAAGCCAGCCGATAAATAAGACTGAGAGACGCAGCCCGGCACAGCTTTATCTCGCGCGCTGCCGGTGACTGCCGCCGCCCGCCCCCGCTCCGGACCCCCGTCTTTTGCGAGGAGCGGAGAAAAGGTGCCTCGTTAAGGTGACCTTTTCAGAGGCTCGCCGACGCGCGGAGAGATCTTCCCGCGAGAAAATGGAGCGGTTCCTTATGTGTGGAGCGGCCGCCTCTGTACCGGCATTCGCTGAGCTAGACCTACCAAGGTAGATACGCTGCGGGTGTAATTTTTATTTTCTCCCATCGCTCCCCCTTTATCCACCGACTCACGTCTTAAAGTTTCTGCCGCTCGGAGATAAGGGAATTTTTCAACATTTTTTCTTATTTACTTAAGTGGCCAGAGCTGGATAATAATTTATCGAGGCCAGCAGATTTTTTCTCTGTAAAATTAAACCGGAAATTGTCTCTTGAAAATAATGCTTCAGCATGGGAAGCATTTTATATTGCGAACTATTAAAATGAAAATGATGAAATTGTAAAAGTTTCACAATAATCTCTCTCGACAACATTATGCTGGTAGATATATAGGTCAAGACTTTTCAAGCGACATCTCTGTACCTTCTCAACCCATTTCCTCCTTACGGAATTTTCGAGTCCCCTTCTTAACTATACAGTACTGGCCCGCCCGCACTACTCTTCTTTCACAGTGAACACCTATAACACTTATACAGGTGTTTATACACCTGCTATATTTTTCTTTACCGATGTCATCGTTCTTCTTAACCCCTCAAATCCATCCTTAACTTCCTCCTAAATCTTTATTTTAAGGTGAAAATCCTTTTAAAAACAGCAATTTTTTATTACTGAGTGGCCTTTCCTTTCAACCCTTTCACACTAATCCCTCCTCTTCTTACAACCTCTCATTTTACTACGAAAATACATTCAGAAATAGAAGTTTTTGATTATTACGCTTCCTTCTTTCAATTTTTTAACGTTGATGCAACTGCAATGATATCTTATATACGTGTATTCATGTATATATATGTAAATGTATACAATTGCATCTGATAGACCGTTGATTTACTCAATCGAAATTTGTTAAGTCTTCTAAAACTTCTAGAACTAATGAATAGCTCTAATTTGAGTACTAATGAACATGGTGGTTCGACAGAGGTTTACCCTCGTAAATAATATCGATTCATAAACTGCAAGTTTACTATGATATTAATTTAGAGAGAAGGTAATGAATAGCTGTTGGAGGTTAAGGAAGTTGAACTATGACAGTTATACAAAAAAACTACTGAATTTAAAACAACATTATTCTCAGAATAACTACAGCTGCAGATTTTTTTACGTCTTCGTACGCTTTAAAGCTATATTAAATCGTAATGTCGTAATGTAATATACTTGTGTTTTACTAAATGTGCTACTAAAAAATATACTCTACATTTCCTTAAAGCTGTTTCTGCAGATGCTTATGAAAGTGAAATAAAATAAATTTGTAAATTTACAGTTCGGACTATTGTAAACAAAATATATAGAACATGCTGTTTATTATTCCCGTGTAATTAAACGCGGATTAGTAATGAATGTACCAAGGGTACACAGGTGCTAGTGCAGCAATTTTCATAAACGGCAGTTAGGCAATTAAGTTCACAAACAATTTTCATCTATTTTAAGATTTCTTAAATATAACAGATCGCTTTTAATTTTTTCAGTGTATATCACAGTAAAGTAGTTATTTATTTTTTTTTCTTCAAAGTAAGTACTGTTTGAAAAACTATAAATAAGATGAAAAATCTTCAATCAAAATACGTAGATTTTTATTTTTACCTAAATTATTTTATTCCGCCCCTTTTTACGGGGTAATGTACATTCCTCGCGGATGCAGTAGTTGTAACCGCGCAGTGGAAAGGCGTAGAAATTACAAATGCACGAGTAACATCGCACAGAGCCATTAGCATTGCAGTGCCCGCGAGCGCATAAGCTCCCACGGTAGCTTGTAATGCGACTATTTTGCACTAGTGCGTTGGAGGTGGATTGTAAAGTTTCAAGATCCATCAGGCTCGCTTAAATATTGCACCAGATCCGATATCGATAGCCGAACGCAAAACGAGCAGATCAAAATGCATTTTAAATAAACGTGGCACACTGAAAAGCCATTAGTTGAGTTTTAAAATCATAGAGCTTAAGTAAAATGTTATCGATTGCAATAAAAAATAAAATTCTCCTTTAAATACCAATATTTACCATCACTGTAATGTAAATCATATTTCCGCGTATACGCAGTATTTAACGGAGAAATTAATTGGAAATTCATTACGTATTATTGAAGCACGAAACGCCAGAAAATTATCTCTATCATAAAATTCCGCCAGCAGGAGAAATACGGAATAAGAGGACGCTTCGAAACTGCAGCAGATTGACAGAGGCGATAAAGTAAATTTGGAACTGTCTATTTTTAAACTTTGCTTTAACACGTTATTCAATAACACTTAAATTAAAATTCCATGTCCGACGCACGCCCTGCAGATTACGCAAAAGCAAGCAATTCAACGAGACAGCGCAATCCGCCCAAATATAAGTAGATTGCATTTCAAAGCGTAAAGTGCACTGTATAGTAACACCAGACCGCGCCGTAAAGTTAACGCACATTTTACCAAAACCAGAAAAAAAGGAAACGCAGAAGCTCCCGTTTCCAGTGTTGAGCGCACTTGCTACTAGGGCAAACTCAAGTGCCGCGATGCGTGAACGCCAACGCGTGAATCAGTTTACCGAACACTCCTTTACCGTGGCAAACAACTATGCAGCAACAATTTATAATTTTGCTCGGCGAGTCGCGAAACGCTATTATTACTTCAGTAATTTCCCCTTATTTTGTTTGCCAGTTCGTTCCCCTGCAACGGTAGCGGAGCTTTTAAATGGAACTCTGCTTTACTTTTACCCCCGCCCCTCTCCCGCCTCTTCGCCCTTTTGCAAACCTGAGGATGCAAAGCTTGCGCCATGAAGCTTGGATAAATGAAACGCCACGGGTATAAAAAAAAATAACCGGAGGCGAGTGCACCCGTATCCTCTTTCAAAAAACGATGGCAGGATATTATGAAGTAATTAAAGAAGAAATTCGATTGGTTGATGGATAAGCATCCGATTCTATGGCGCAAAAATTCAATGCGTTTTCGAATAAATTTCATATTTTTATTTAGAATCAAAGAATTTTTTGTTCGTTTAAATAGATTAATGACGTAAGCATTAACTTTTAAAAGTTTAAATACTTTAAATTCACATTTTAGATTTTTTAATTTTGTCAATAAATGCCGTTCTGATTTATGCTTTAACATTGCCCGTTGGATTTTGCTAGTAGATTAAACGCTGTAAAGGCCGCAGGCTAAGGAAGCAAGAAATTTGCGACGACGAATGAAGTTACGAGCGAACTTCAATCTGTTATTTGTCGGAAATTGCTTTTGCTGATAATTAATTGTTTCATTTTCTTTGTACTTTCATGCCGTTAATCTCGCGCCTTTTTAAAGCTCGCTTGAGTATAATCGAAAAACTGCATAAAATCAAATAAATCAAACTTTAACAGAAATTAATTTGGCTTTAAATAAAATAAATATAAATGTAGAGAGAGTCAGATTAAAAATTTCCAGAATAAAAATTACAGTAATCCGCGTTCGGGGTCCTCCGAGAAATTTATTTAATTGAATCCTCCCAAGCGAGTTAACGAGATTCTCATTCTTATTTCCGAGACGGCGGAAGCTCTTGATGGGCCATGCGTTGGCTCCATGCTAATCAGGAACTTTTCAATTACAGAGTCGCAGCAAAGGAAAACCGAGGAATATTGCGGTATGTCTTCGTCAGTTCCAATCTTTAATTTCCATTCGCTGAGCCAAAATTACGCAACGTTGATTTTTAGCGCTAAATTAATGAACACGAATTCAATTTAAAAACTTTTTTTGCGTTTATTTCGTACGGTAACAGATTGAATGAAATAAAATGCTTTCCTTTTTTAAATATTAAGAATAAATTTAGAATAAATTAATTAATTTAAATATAGATAACATATTTTCATTTAAATACATTCCTTTGTTAGGTGTCTTCAGTGACTTAGAAAAACCCTTTCGTGATTTATTATACTCCGAACAAAAGAGCAAAATTCGCTTTTATGTATTTAAAAATAAACATCTACCACATTCCAGCATTATACTTCATAGCTCTGGCTTAGGTATCAATAGGGCTTAATTTCCTTATTATAAGTGTGACGCTGCTCGTTTTCGCGCGATAACAGTCATTTGAAAGATAAATATGTAGGTACGTAACAACAGAGCGGCGTTATTTCATCGGCCGATACAGAACGCAGTTCACTGCACAACCCGGCTTTTCAAATTTCATCGAGAACAGCCGCGCGTTTGTTTTTTTCTTTTTTTTGAGTCCGGCATCGACGCGAGGTATGCGGAATGCAACTAATCAATTGAATTAAACTGTTTGCTTCTACGCATCGCTTTTTTAATGCAATATTTGTCGGCCGTAACTTGATTATGGGGGACTAAAAAGTTTAGATAGCCAATATCGATTTGAATTTTGAACGGGGCACTGATATCGACATTTTAACTCGTTTATATCAACTTTGCAGACGAAACGAACGGCTAACTCTTTAACTTTTTCGAGCATTTTTGTGAAGTTTTGAAATATATCTATCGCGACTATTAATTTAAATATTTATCGTGCAAATCAAACCTCTGCCGGTCGAGTGCGACGAGTATGTGCCTGTTTTTTCAGTGGCGCAATTCGAAGGACACTCTCCAATTTCTCATATACATGAGCCATCAAGACTGATGAGTGAAGTGGATGTGGTTATGATATATCTTTTATTCTTATGTATATATGTACGCGAGGTCTACCAGATCTATATTATACACACAGCGAAGGTAGCGGTTTCTAAGAGTGGCGAAAGCCCGGAAACTTACCAGCCACGAGAAATAGGCCGCAAGCGATGAGAGTCCTGTGATCGGAACAGCAATGACCTATCAGAGCGGATATTGTTCCGGCGAGGATCAAGACCAAGGCTACCACCTGGAACGGTGTCGATATTCTGCAACAATGAAGGAAAATACTAGATTAGATCCTTTTTTTCATCTATATTCATTCACGTGTTCTGATAACGTTATAGGTTTACAGATGTAGATGGTAAACACTTCTTTCTTGTAAAACTGTAAATATTTTTGTTAAATCACGCTCGCATCAATTGAAGTTAATAGTAGCCTAGTTTAATAATTGCTATACTTTTAAAAGCACGGAAATGCTTAGCAACTTTTTTGTACTGTCCATGGAATAGGAGGTTTCACGTTAATTTTGATAATAACGAAAGTTTCGAATATTTTACTTAACGACGCTGTTGCCAGTTAATGAAACTTTTAACTTTATCTTAACTTAATTTGTAATAATAGTGTCACATAGCGGCATAAAGCTTTAGTATTTTCATTAGAAATAACAATCATTTATGGAGCATAATGTACATGAAAAAGCCATACATATATTCACTCCTAAAATAATCTTTATACACATGACTTGTTACGTGATTAACTCATTTTCTTGATTAAGCATTATCGTTTAGCCACTAAACGGTATTAAACTGATAAAAAAGTGAACTTAATTCGAAAAGCATAATCACAGATGATGGAATTTTCAGTGCGTGATAAGAATTCAAAGAGCCGTAAACTCGTTTGTTTATACGAGTGGGCAGTGACTTGTAGAGAACGGACCTTTAGCTTTGAATATAGTCAGTCCGCGAGAGCAAGCCCTACTGAGCAGACGTTCCTCTTCCTTTCTGTTATTTCAATAAACACACTTTTGATATTGCCTTAAATGAAATTATTTGCAGTGTTTATCTAAAAATTAACTATCTTATCTTATCTTATCTTTTGCCACCGGTTTGTGAATTTGTCTGATATTTATACACATTCGAGTTGAAGGCGTTGTTTACATGGCTTCTTGTTTCCAAAGTACTAAGTACAGTATAACGAACATTTTGGTGCAAAGTGTATTATGACTTTCAGTGTAAAAATTATTATTTTATCTCTGAAACTCCATATCTTTACACATTTGCGTGATCTCTGACTTGCAATTCTGATATTCCTTACTGTGATTTTGATATTTTGTTTAAATATTATGAATGGCGTACAAACATGATATCAGAAATTTTTGACTGAGTAAAACAGACTGATAAGAAACGCAGAGTTCGTGTACTATCTTTAGTCTACTCAGTCAGCTGTATGCCACAGTCCAGTTCGAATATTTTTCTGAGGTTTAAAACATAGTAATCCACAATGAAATACCACGTGTTTAATGTTGTTTCACTGTTCTTTTGTGTAGCAGGTATGTTTCTTCTAAGATTGTTTAGTAACCTATGTTAACTTTCTGTTTAATAGTATTTAGGGCATCACAAAGGAAGCACGTATAAAAAGATGATTTTAAATTAACCTTATTTCATTTTATTCTAACTACTTGTTTATTCTAATTGTAGAATGATTGGTCGATTATTGCATTTTTAGGATATACCGTCACTGCAAAATTAAAATATAATTTTAAAGTAGTATTCAATGATACTAAAGTGGATCTTCCTAAAGATGTGCGCTTCTTTTTGTATACACGAAGTAATCCAGAAAATCCTCAACAATTGTGGGTTGACGATGTAGAAACATTGGAGAAAATTTCGTTTAATGCTACTAAGGCTGTTAAGTTTATGACGCATGGGTGGTTAAATAATTATCAAGGACTGAATTGTAAAACCGTTCGAAAAGGTATGCCAAAAATACCTTATTCATCACATAATAACAAGATTGTTATTTATGTAAGTTTTGTTCAGAGAATTTTAATAAATTCATAAAGCATTTTTTTTGCATCTAAATTTAATTTGCGAAAATTTAATTGTATTTTTTATTTCATTTAATTGTACAGATTATATAAAGAGAGTAATAAATTTAATGAAATTAAAAATTCTTTTTAAATTGCAGTATAGCAAAACTGTGAAACTACTATTTCATAAATTTCACTTTGACTCTTCAAAGGCTAATTTTGTGCTTATTAATAGCTTTTCTAGAGCACGATGACTATAACGTCATTGTTATTGATTGGGGCAATATCGCGAAATTAAATTACTTGGAGGCTGCGGCCAAAACAAAATCGGTAGGCAGATATATAGCGAAAATGATTGTCTTTTTGGAGACCAGAGGCTGCGATCCGAAGAGCATCTCACTGGTCGGTCATTCTTTGGGCGCTCATGTGGTAGGCTTTGCTGGATACTATGCAACAAATAAAATTGGTCACGTTGTTGGTAAGTTATCCATCTATTCTCAAACAGAATACTTTTATGAGCATTCGATCAATTAAGAAAGCGTCAAATTGTATAGAAATAAAGCGAGGAAATAGCTGTACAAGACCAAGACTGAAGGAGATTTTTCAAAAATATTAATTTGGTCTTCAAAGTTTTTGGCACTTCCGTTCTTGTCTTGGTCTTGAATGGGTCTGATACCTTCTTTTCTTGTCCTTGTAATTTACATTTTACTACACCGGTGTCTCAAAGACTCGAACTCCTCCTAAAAATAAACAAATTGTGGGGGACTCGAGTATTTTTGGGACACTTCGTACACGCGTACGAACAGAAAACGCGAGAAAAACCCGAGCTGATTGAATGAAAAATAGAGAAATTGGCAGTCGATAGCGTCTGTGGGATTTGGAGAACCAACTATACTGAACTGTATTCTCGTTTGCCTTTTTTTGTTTTTTTATTATAAAATTTTTAGTTAACACAGAGAAGAGAAAAAAAAATTGAAAATATTTTTGTGTCAGAGGAAGCAAAAAATGTTGCCTTTTTTGCCGATTGCTGTCAAATAAACTGCAATAATGATAAAAGAAATAAAAGACTACTAGAGTTCGATTCTAAAATAATGATCAAATTTTTTTTTCAGGTTTAGATCCGGCAGCTCCCGGATTTGAGTTAGAAGATCCAGCAAATAGAATATCTACGGAAGACGGTATACTTGTAGAGATCATTCACACGAACATCGGCCACTATGGTATAACGAAACCCATAGGACATACAGACTTTTACCCGAATGGTGGTGGTCAAGGACAACCTGGTTGTGCCATCGAAGATGTTGACTGTGCTCACGACAGAGCTTATAAATTATACGCCGAGGCTTTAACCAGACCGAAAGGTCTGTTGGCTGTACGCTGTGAAAATTATGAGAAATTTTTAGCGGATGCTTGCGAAGGCGGTGAACCAATCTCGTTTCCAAACTGGAACGACCAAGCAAAAAGACCGATGGGCATGTACTTTTTACGAACAGCTGACAAGGCACCGTTCGGCTTAGGTATAGATGGAACGAAACCAGCAACAGTTAGTACTGAATAATTTTGCTTAGATAATTTTGCGATACAATTGTGCAGTTCTATATTTTATTCGTATATGATCTGTAAATAAAAATGATAAGCGTCTAATCTGGTTTTGATGAATTTCCTTTACCGTAAACCTTTTTGCAAACTGCTAGTCCTTTCTTCCCTTTGATTTAATCTCCGCGAATCAAGTAATTCCAGGCTTTATAGTTACGTATCAAGCAATTATCCCACAAAGTTATTTCGGCAATTGTAGCATCGCCGCAACCTGCTGAATTCCAACAATCTAGAATTCCCCTCGCGAAAGCATTATACTTGTGGGTTAATTTTCAAGATGAATTCCAAGTTATCGAAGGAATATCGCTGCGGCTATCGCCGTCGCGGATCGCCACCCGTTAGCTCGATCAATACCGGGGGAATTTAGCGTGCCGTCTTACGCGGTCCAGTGCTCATCCCGGCGTGCAGCCGTCAGGCCGCCTCGACCGAACGATCTCCCGACCCCGCCGTCGGAAAAGGCAAGCCTTTGTCTCGGCGACGCAGTAATATCCGGGCGCGCGTGCCTCGCATGCGGACGGCCGAATAAACAGTGCAAAATGCCGCGCATCGGACCTTTTGTTCCGGCGAAAGAGAAGCGCGCCGCGCGGGCAATCGCCTCGAACGCGGCGCTTATCGTATAATTTCCTGGCCCCGGTCGCTCGTTCGTTACAGCGAGAAAGCTAGCCATTCCTGCAGAGGGGGAGGGCGAAGTCGCGCGTTACGCGTTGCCGTTAAATGGAGCGCGAGCGCCCGGATATAATATCCATCGGTTACTCGGAGCGCGCTTTCGGCTTCGCGCGGATTTTGATTTTATGGAAATTTTACGTCCGCCTCGTAAATTGTCGCAGTGTCGTCTTAACTTCTCGGTGTTTAGCTGTGCCTCGAGCTGCGCTGTGTGTAGTGCTGTAGCGCGTTACGATTTCGCGCCTCTGCCGCTTATACGCGCACCTATGCGAGACGGGATTTGCGGGGGGGAATTGCACATAGCGCGCGCAGCAGGATGATGCAGTATCAGTACCTCGTTCACTTCTTTCTACTTCATTTCTTTTTTACTTGCGTTCTTTAACGCTCTATTTTCGCTCGAGTCTTTCACTTCCACGCGTGCACTCGTTCATCTACTTCTCCTTAGTTGTTTTTCACCCGGAATTTTATTAGCATCTAAATTTTGTATGTTAGAACATCGGAAATCTAGAAAGGAAGTTCAATTTTTCTTACACGCGAAAAACTAAATATAGACCAAAACAACTTTACATTAAGAAATCTAATTAAGCAACAGTAATACTACAATACTTTCCTTCCAACAAAATTATTAACGCATGGGTGAAAAACAAATTAGATTCTTTTGCACTAATAAGACAAAAGTAAAATATTTATTCAAAAAAACTTTTGTTAACTTATGAATGCAAAAAAAATTTTATCAAGGATAAGTGAAAATAACGATGATAATTTAAATCATATAAAAAAAGCTGCATTTTTTATAAATCCATAAATTTCTTTAGATGTAGACATTTGAATTATTAATTTATTCTGCAGCTCTTTGAGCAATGTATAATGTTAACGTTATCGTTGTTGATTGAAATTCCATTGCCAGTGAGAAATATCAATCAGCTGCATTTTTTGGTAAACAAAGCAACTATTAAACGATTACGATTTATATCTCTGATTGGATATTAATAATTTGGAGCTGATACCGTGGGATTTACTGGAGAAATTATAACTCTCGAGGTTCGTTACTTTGTTATCAAAATCATGAAAATGCATTCATACAATTTATATGTTGCAATAAAATCTCATAACGCAAAATCTTTATAAAATACATCAAAAAGGTAATGCAAAACGCAAATAATTGAGCGGACCATCGTGATTTAGCATTATTTGTACGTTCGGAAAAAATAAAAGGTTTATTCAGTAGCAGTGTTGTTCATTAAATAAAATGAAATAAAGACTGGCAATAAATTCTGCAGAACCGTAAATAAAACGTGAACAGCCGGCGAACGGTAAAACTCCGTTGGAGGCAATCTCGCGTAACGTCGGCGAAGCACCGGCGCTCGCAAGACGAAGTACACCTTGACCATTAAACAATTACTCGTCGTAAGTGCCAGGAAAAAAAGTCGGGAGAAGTTGCAGGTAGCGAGGCGGGAGATCCGACCTATACACGCCTGTACCTGGCCGCCGTCGCCCCGACAGAGACGAAGGACGCGCGAGCCGCGGCTTTGTCCGGGGCGCCACGGCTCGTTGGTAAATAACAATAAAACTCTATTAATGTGGCGCTGCGCGCAGTTGGCCCGCGGCCAACGCTCGGAGGCGAACATACCGGACCGATTATTCGGCTGGCGGCCCACGCACGCTGCGCGCGTCCCCCGAATTCCGCTGGCCGCGCGCTATACCCCTCGAAAATGCAACGGCCCGAGTGATGTATGCGCGCGACCGACAAAGCGGACTTCTGTATAATTGGGGATTTCGCGCTGGCGCGCCTCGCCGAAGTTTTTGAGCCGTGCAGCTTCGGCGAATCACTCGACTCCATTGATCGCGCCGCTCGCTTCGCATTTACTACGGTGCTGCCGGCGAATTTTGCTTGATTTCAGTGTTTCGGTAAAATACTCATTTCCCGTGCATCGCTCGCGATTGATTTGATTTTGATTTGTGAAGCTTTCTTGTTAATGACATTGTTGTCAGTGATGGTAACGACGGCGAATTAATGATGAGTAATTAGGGGCGACGAGGAAAAATAAATAATAAAATACGCTAAATAACAAAGAACAAATTAAATTTTAATTTCAGGCGAAAATGTAAACGTGAAACCAAAGTAAATATTAATAACGTATATTTTTAATTAACTGTGTTCGCGTCAAAATTGAAAAAACATTATACGAGGAAAACAAACGATTTTAATTTAATGTTTTTGTTAATCATAAAGAATTTAACAACTGCATCGATTTTAATCAAATAAGCTTATATTTTTCTCATTAACCTTTTAGCAGAACAATCGCTCTAAAAAAATTCACCATAAATAGACCATAATGTGCTTATTCAGGTCAATTTATGGTTAATTTTTTCACACGGTTACGTTCTTCTTTATATATACCTCGCATATACCTTTACATATCAAATTATAATTAATCCTGTATATGTAAGTAAATTGCGGCAATAATATTTTAATATAAAATTTAATATTAAATAATGATGAACCACGAAAAAATGAATAAAATTATTCTTAACGTAGACTTTTTTCAAATTTATTTCTTATGTACCCCGTCCGAGGGAAATCTTTCGATAAACTCGATTATATTATATAATCCGCTTCCATTTAATTCCAACTTATTTATACGTTGTCAAGTATCGATAAAAAATAATAATTCGTACGAAGCGGTTTTTTAATCTCAAGCTAATATCCTCCCTACGTCCCACCACTTCCCCTGTAGCCCCGCATCCCTCAAAAGAGGGGAGAGGCATAAAGTTAATATGGAAGAAAATAAAATCAATAAAATGTAAGTAAAGTTTATTCTTTAAATGCGAAAATTTTCGCGGCTACGTAAAAGAAATAGCATCAATCCTACTTCCTCGGTGAGATAGCATCGGTGCTTAAATCTCCCGTCTTTTTTGCCCTCGTAGGCGGGCATCGTGACCGGCAGCGAGGCGAGTCCGCGATTGCGCGGTTGCGTGAGTCTTAAGGGATGAAAGGATTTGGCTTCGACGTATTTTGCCTCTAATCCGTGCGAGCTCCTCCCTTCTCTGGCTTCCTTTCTTCTCGAAGGAAGCGCTGAAGACGCGAGAAGCGGGCGAAAAAGTTGCCGGTAAAAGTCGACGCCCGGAAGAGGGCATTCGAACCTTGCTCTACGAGACGATTTAAGTCGACAGATTTAGGCGATTTTCGAAGCGGAGATTAGGGATCGTGGAGATGGGGGAGGGGGGGGGATCTTACCGATATTTCCCGGCTTTTGACCCCTTTTTCCCCCCGAAAAAGAGCGCCTTTTGTAATGTAAACGTCGGATAAAGGTCTTTTCGGATATGGGCATTAATATTTGATTTCGCCTCGCCCCTATTTCAAATCGTGATAAAAGCGCATTGAAAAGAAATAAATGAAGGCAAGCGAATGTGGGTGTGATTTTTTTTTATTCTGTAGTGTAACCGTTCTGAAACTTCACAGTATATATTACAGCTTCAGGTCTCTTTTCAATAATATCCCTTTTCACAATTCGAGAGTAATTTTTAACGGTTTGCATTCATTTGAACACTGGATTTATCTCGGTGAAAAATGTATAAAAAACAGAAAAGTAAGTTACTTTATTAACGGCATAAAATTAAATGCACAGCGAATATATATGCAAAGACAGTTGATAAAATATGCAAAGCATTAAATGAGCTTTTAAAGTCATTTTTATGAAAGAATAACACAATTTATGTATTTCTGTTCACTACTCGTCTCGAAAAACAAATGATATCTCTAATGCGCATGAATTCACAATCAACCGTATTATTATCTTCGAGCTACAGCAGTATCTTCCTAGGCTAGAGTATACGACTGCGGAAATACTACTCGTTTTGTGTGAAATTAATCCTATATTATTAAGAACATTTACAGGTACAAATCGTCACAAAAGTTTCTCGAGATTCATTAAATTTCTAACAGCGTCAAGATATAAATATCGTGATTTTAATTCTGTCTGACCCGATTCGTACCTTATCTACTTAAAACTCATTTCTCGCCTATCAGATTCTTTTATAGCACTTTAATGATTCATGACAATTATTTAAAATATTTATTTGCAAAATCTTATTTTAATTTAATAGAATAATTAAATTCGAGTTACAGCAGTATCTTCCTAGGCTAGAGTATACGACTGCGGAAATGCTACTCCTTTTGTGTGAGATCAATCCAGTTTTATTAAGAGCATTTTCAGGTACAAATCGTCACAAAAGTTTCTCGAGACTTATTAAATTTCTAACAGCGTCAAGATATAAATATCGCGATCTTAATGCTGTCTGACCCGATTCGTACCTTATCTACTTAAAACTCATTTCCCGCCTATCAGATTCTTTCATAACACTTTAATGATTCATGACACTTATTTAAAATATTTATTTGCAAAATCTTATTTTAATTTAATAGAATAATTAAATAAATAAAAGAGGTTTTTTTTTCTTTATTTACATTCATCGTATATCAGATTAGAAGCTATGCTTGAAAGGACCAGTTTGGTTTTTTCGTTGACAAAATTTGCCCAATTATGAAATTTTCTATTTATTTTTCTACCTTACGTGAAATACGTGATTGAAATGTCCACCAACTAAGTATAACATATTACTTGACCGTTTTTATGCGTGGATGTAAAATAAAATATATTCCGATTAAAACTTTTTACACTCATTGTCAATGATTGACAAGTACGGGGGCTGAGCGTAGGGGATCAAACTGACCTAGGACAAGGGCCGACGGCGTACCCATACATTTCACCGACTGTCGACTATCTATTGACAAGTACACATCACTTCTAATTTTATTATTCGGATTCGACACATTTTACTTGATTGATATTTATGATAACGTGACTTTTTACACGGATTGATTGACAAGTACTCCGTCGCTAATCATTTGTCTGGTTAAAGCTCGCGATTTTGTTGGATTTGTTGTTGCATCACCTACGACTTTATCATCCCGAGAAATGGTGTCAACTCGAATGCGCCCCTCACCTGTTGCTGCACGGCGCGGTGTCAACCGAAGCGTCGAGAACTCCTCGCGCGGGCCTCCTCATCTCGTAAGTCCATTATTAAAATGCATCGATTCAGGATGGCGCGGCCCACTGTTTGCACCACCTCCGAGAGCACCGGGACAACTCGCTAATGAATAATAAGCGGACTCGATTGATTTCGCGCGACGCGTCGAGTGTCTGTGAGAATCGCTCTCGAAAATGTGACCCTCCTTTCCCCATCTCTCTCTCGTAAATAATTAACCTAACTGATGGATATTCCGAGTTGGAGGAACGAGCGATCTCGACGCTGAGTGTGTACTCTCCGCTCGAGTATACTCGCTGCCTTTAATGGAATGACTGCTATGCGTGTATCGTCTATGCGTTGATTAAAGCGAACTTTGAATATTGATTCCGTATAATTGAATATTAGAAGTTATTTCCGCCTATTTAAAATTTACGAAAGAAACAGTAAGGGTTTAATGCACAAAAAAAGCGTCAACTTTAAAATGGATTTATAAATTGCAGTAGATGAAGACAAATGTGGTCAGACGTCACTAATTTTAGATGACGACTTTCTCTTTTCAATTAAAACTTTGTGTCTAATTATTTCGTATACACGCCTCACTAATTGAAATGCTGTTCTCGTTTTTGGTAGTTGATTTTTCAAGATTCATCTCTTCGCGCTTGTTTGTCTTACTTGTACTGCATTCGAACATTTTCTTGCACTCGGTTTCTATCTCCTGGAGATACTCATCCTTATATTTCGCCCCGCTTCGTTTTATTTTCCATTTCCTAACGTCAGCTACACGTCGGCATACACTGCATTCCCACCACGCTAGGCGACAGCCAATTTTTTACTTGATGATTGCATTTGCAATTCTAATGTAAAACTCCCACTTTCCGCTTTCCATTTACGCTGTGCTATCGCTGGATTTTCTTTGGAGTGCATCCCTATCGTTTGGGTCAATCAAAACTTTAGTCCGTCATTTTTTTAGAGATTGAATCTTTAATCAGTTGGTTAATGTTGCGCACGTTTTTCTGTTATTGAAAGCACGTTCGGATCGACTTACATTCGTGAAACTCATCCAATTTTTCCATCTAATTTTAAACTTAACAAAAACTAATGTTTTTTATGGTCTTTCTTTTCATCTTCTTTGGTTAGTAATAATTCGGTTTTTTTTGCACGATATAAGATGCGGTATACAGTGTATGCCTAAGTCATATCATAATATGACGCACACATTAAATAGTTTCCTCACATAATTCCCGTCAACATTCAGCTGGAATGATTTGAAGCAGTTATAATATTTCTCATAAAGCTACCGCAGACTAAAATGTTAAAGAACTGCAAACAAGTACTTGCGCTTTGGTGCAGTGTCGCCGTCGAGAAACTTAGTTCTTCTCAACTTCTCATAATAGCGCGAAAAAGGCTACACGCAAATTTACCTCCGCCGAGTAGGGAAAAACTTGCTTATTAGATGCCTCCGGGTAATAATAGCCAAAGGACCCTCCCTGCGAAAGTTTTGAGCACATATATTTAGCCTCTTCAAGAAGCAATTAATTATACTGACGCTAAAAAAGGACGCTAGGCAGGAGGGCAGATAGGTAGGTAGTAAATGACGGCGACCCTTGTACACCAAGTACGCGCTAAAACTGTTGAATTAACAGAGGCCGTTTCTTTCTACCACGCTTTCTATTTAGATCAAAAGGCGGTAGAAGAGGAAGGAAGAAGCACAACATTACGTTGTTCATTATCTGTGCGTATTAAACGTCTTTTTTTTGTTTCGAGAGGCAGAAATTGAGTTAGTTATATTTTGTATATAATAATAATTTCTTAAAAAAGTCACTAAAATTCACAGTGAAGAGAAAGGGTTTAAAATCAGTAGATGATAATCTATAAACGAAACTATTCACGTCGAATTGATAAAAATCAATCAATACAGTAAAAATGTTGCGACGCACTCAAGTATCCGGAAGACAATAATTGTACGCAACGCACGAATGATTTTATAAATAAATACTCTAATTACTAATTGTACCAACGTTTCGCCGTTGTTGTGCGACGGACAATCGAACAATGCGAAGGCGCGCCAGGTGCAGCCTGAAAAGCCGCTGAAGCGATCGTTAGCGAACGCTGGCAGGCTCCAGCGCGTGCTCTCCGTCCTTCTCTCGCTGCATGCCGGATGACGCGCGGGAGGGACGGGAGACGCGCGCCTCGCTCTTGCGCCATTTACAAAATTGACCTGTCAATTACGCGGCGCGCGCGGAAAATGTATAGGGGGACCCGGGGAGCGCGAGTCTCGCCTCGTCCGCCTTCGACTTGTAATGCGAGTCTCGCCGGCGGGAGGCTGGCGCGCGCCCTTGCGCGCACAGACATTCGAGACCGCCCCATTCGTGTATCGACTGCCGTCGCGGCAATAATTCACTTACGGGGTGTAGCGCGGCAGCGAGGCGCGATCTCGCGACGGAGAAGCAGACCGTGGAAGTGGATGGCGGTGGCGGCCCCGGGGCAAATAATCGTATCTCGCGACTCACGGAGAGCCGGAAAATTGTTTCTCTCCGAATGCGCCCTCTAAATTGCCTTTCTCTACCCAGGATTTTTCGACGCTTCCAAAGAAATACTCGGTAATGGCTCGTTCATTGCTTACATTTGTCGAGCAATTCTCTCGGTAACGTTACTGCAAGAGAGAAACATTTTCGGAGATTGATAGCGCGAAATTACAATGCTCTAAAATTGATTTAAAAAGGTATCTATTTTCATTTTTACCCTGACAAAAAATAACCGTAAATTGGCCAGAACTGATTAATTTAGAAGAAGATTAACCATAATTGGCCTGGTTAATTTTCTACCACCGTATTTAAACACTCGATCTACATTTGAATCTGAAACTGTAAAAATCTGAATTACCAAAGGGGTCGAGTACCTTAAGAAACTGAGGCACAAAAGAAACGAAGCAAGGAGACTGCTGTATTAACGAGGTGGTTTTGTGAATGAGCCGAGTGTCGCGTCACCTCGTCACGGAGGATTCTCTTTATGAGCTGCGGGGGGGCGCGGCGTCATCCGACAGCCTGCAGCGAAATTCAGTGGTCGGAAGCCGTGGTGCATGCACACAACACCAGATCGCGAGAGCCGACCACGTGCCTTTCAATTACCCTGACGCCCGGTGCGCGCAACTCCTCCACCCTTAATTAGATCAGGTGCCCTTCGCTCTTGTAGCTACGCGAGTGTGCATGTACATACAAGCTTGCTAGCGCGTAAATGCAGAGATATAGATTGGCTGGTAATGTATAGGCTGTGACGTAGGAGAATGCTGCTAAGAATTGTCCGCTAACAGTAGAGGAGGTATGGAATATTTTAGACTAGCATTTTTAATTTTATTTCGAAAACAAAAAAATGTTTTAGAAAAGGATATCTTCTTTCTAATTTTCGCAGTAATTTTTGCAGAAACCAAACTTCTAGGAGTTTTTTTTACAAAAAAAGTACGTGTATTGGGGCTCTAAATCATCACCTGTACCTACAATTTTTATTTACCAAAATGTATTATCTTTAAAGAATTAGTACAAAATTAACTTAATTAACATTAAGAAGGGTATTATTACATGAATTATTTAAATTCATATCCATTTTAACTCTTGATGCTTTAAATAAATATTTATTAAGTAATTACTAAATTGGCATTTTCATGCCACTTTCTTTCCAATACCCATATTTTCTTTCTTTATGTGTACACACCTTTTTTTTAGGAGAATTTTATTCAGACTTCCGCAGAGAAGAATTTAAAAAGCAAAGTAGTGTGATTCTTACCTACTTTATCATATACTATTTTTTGTTTATCCGCATGTTGTAAATTTTATAGGAAATTTCTCTATGTTGTTTATTTTATCACGTATCATTTTCAAAATAATTGAAAATATCCGTGGCAAATAATTTAGAATCTTTAGCGAAAGGAACGATTTTATAATAAAAAAAAATCTGCTGCTTGATATTCCACAAGCATTTTGTCATTTTTACGGCCGCATACTCTCTCTCTCCCTGTTCTTTTTCAGTAGTTGAAAAATATCGAGAGGCGCAGTGCGAAATGAGTGAGAAAAATGGAGAAGTCGAGCACACGAGCAGCTGCACGGGGAGGGCTGGCGAGGGAGAAGCCGAGAGGCAGCAGTAACAGTCGAAGCTGAAAGCCAGCGCTAGCGTGGAATAGGCGGAGAGACAATGCGGTAGCTCGACAATAGGGTGACGGAACGAGGTGGCAAGATGAAGTGGAAAAAGTAGGTACGAGTGAAAGAACGCGCAGAAAAAGGAGAACAAGAGGGATCCCGGGAGGAGAGTCTGGGGAAAAGTTAGGGGGCAAATGATGAGTCCCGGACAACGACGCGCCCGAGTATACCCAGCACCATTTAACATGTGGCTGAATAGCCATCTGGAAGAATGCATGAAAAGGTTCGACCTCCCTTTCCTTGCCCGACGTACGTGCAGTCGCGCGCAATCGCACTTCTCAATCCGGCGGGATGATAAATTTGCTGGTGGGAAAAGTCCAAAAAATGGAAGACAATAAATTAGAATACTCCGGGTATTAAAAGAAACAAATCTGGAGCACACCGAGTCGGCAAACCTGTATTACCTAGATTCTCGGTGTTTCCGAAGCAAAACATCGGGTATGTTACTTCTTGCAGATGCTGCGACTGATCCGTCCACATGGATTTAATTTATTAAATCCGTCGGATGAATAAACTTAGATACAATATAAGAAACATTAATTCCTTTCTTAAATGGAACCTAAATTCTTATAACAAATTTTCATTTCACCTTCAATTCAATGGCGAGTAGAAGGAAGTAAAAGTCAGGATTTAAATTAATACGCGATCGCTTGAGGCGTTGAGAATTTCCACTTATTTTTCGTGTGCGGCTTGGCGGCGTTCTGGATCAGCGAGCCGTTTGTCCCATTTATTACGGTGATTCTATTTGCGAGGCGGGCCACTCGACATATTATTGGGAATTTCCAAGTGCGCGTTCGGCCGACGCTACGTGCACAGCAAGAGAAACGCCGGAACGATGCCAGCAGTTGATCGATGTGATCGAGAAATTATCGGTGCTTATTGCATTTTAGCTCGCACTCCAGGAGACTCGCGCCGTCTACCCGAGTGGGCGCAGTCGCTGTGCGCGACCCGCGAAACTTCGATTGGCGTCAATACAATGATCCACAATAGCGAATCTAAGAATTTTATATATTACCTAATACAAAGATTGGTTTATTACTTTTTAATTTGATGCTCTTCACTATAGTGAATTAGTGTTCCACAAATCGATTATTTTCAAGAATTGTTTTTAAACTTTGAAAAAAGGAACTTCATGTATCGCTATTCTTACGTGCGGTAAGATCGATTGATTGAGTCATTTTCGAGAGAGCATGAAAATATCTCGGATAGCCAAAGGATATTCAGGATTTTACTAAAACTCTTTCTTTAACTGATCGATTTTACAGTCTCACTCGTTCTCCTATAGCTCAAGAGTTTTTATCCCAATGCCGACTTGCAGTTGAGAGTCAACTTATACCTTAATCTACGATACTATTCATTTGCTGAATATAAATTAGCGGATTAAAGAATAGTGAGAAAGAGGGGGAAGAATCGAATTATCATGTAAATTAGCAAAAAGGATACCCCCGTCGCGTCAATTGCGATGAAGTTAGTATTCTCGCGGCAAATCAATGCTCGATGAGACAGTCGCGATCGGAACGTCCGCGATTAAAATTCAGCCCTGCCGAGGGGCTGCGCGGACGCGTCGTGGAAAAGTTACAGTCGGTCGCTCATGGAAATAGCATTCAGGCCCCTCTGACGTCGGCGACTGGCTTCGCGCTCGCGCCCCTCCGGCGCGTCTTAAGTAGCCGATAGAAATGCATAGCAGCACTTCGTCGTCCACGGCTCCCGCGCCGTTTCAACGGCTGGGCGGGGACGGACGACTAAACAACTTGCATTTGCACACCGATCCAGGCCGTTAGTTGTAAATTGAAGACGTAAAAAATGCAGGTTGCGGTCAAGCGCTGTACTCTGCGGACGATTTAGTCGGGACGTGCGGGTCAGCTAATGGAATTGAATTTATACGCGAGAGTTAAAATTAGGTCTTTACTACAATCCTATTTTAGGTAGGAGAATATTTGGAACTTTCAGCATGAGGAGGATGAATAGATTGCTCTACTAACTGCTTTTAAATCACTGTCTGGAGCTAATTATTGTGCAATGAATGGATTTGGCTCATTAATGAATTGCGGTTTATATATCCAACTTAAATTTCTATTTCTGCTATAGTCAACTTAAAATTTATTCAGTCATCAATCATGAACTTTTTGATTCTTCACCTAATAGAAAAGCACCTATAAATTTAAAATAAATTGGTAAATGCAATTTCTATGTTACTACAATGTTAGAATTATATTTTAACTGCGATGGCGCAAATCTCGTTTAGTTGCTCGCTTGGAGCTGGGAGAAGCAGCGCGATAGACCGATGGAGGCACAAGTGTGAGTTAGCTTTTTCGTCGCGCCGCCTGTCGCTTGCTCTGATTGCAAACAAAATTGAGTTATTCGCGTCGAACGCGCGTCCGAGTATAGAGCCAGGGTCAAATTAATAGAAGCGTCACACAAGGCAAAGAGGACGGAGCTTCTACTTTCTCTCCGAGGCAAGAGATATTGGCCAGTGGACTGGTCGAAAAGACCGCAAAGCAATATATCAGATTTCTGCCCGTAGATGTTCATAATATACCGGGGACAGATTCGATACTTGTTTAGCAACCCAGTAATAAAGCCCTGCAGACCGAACTACATGTCAACTTAACGCTGCGTGAATTCAGCGAGGCGTGCGGTTGAATCGCAACTTACGAGAGGAAAATGGACGAGGATTATAGCCATAAACATTTATTTAATTAATTCAAAGGGAAAGTTTTTACTTGCAATTGTATTCGTAGTCAATAAATTTTTGCTTCCGATTTTAAAAAGAACGGAAAATGTTACGTTCGGATAATGATCGATCAAACCTCCTAAGCTCCTTCCTCTTAATGCAGTATAGCCGTATCCGGGTCACTAACTGTTATACCAAACAATGTTATAGGGTACATTGACCGATGGAGAAAGCCTTGGTCGGCTTGAGTATGTCAACACCTATATTGCATCTGGTACTAATGACATAATCATATGTCTCTCATACATGACGATTATTTCCCACGTTTTATCTGATGAATTCAATCTCATTCTTTATAAAATTCTTTTTTTTTCAATTTTAAAATTATTAAAAATGGAAAGATTGTTCTATGCATAATGCATCGCAAAGGATTGTTACTGTTCGGCGATTGATCGCAATTTTTGTATCCCAAAGCAAATAGTACCAGCCATTTGAAACTACATATGGATGGGACAGGTGAAAAGATCACGGGAAAGATCGATCGACAATTTAAATTTTTGAATTTCCAAGCTACAACCTCAAACGCTGTATAAATGAATCCATTTAAATTCAATCGAACCGTACTCGATATAAATTACACGGATAGTAAAGCTTTGTCCGCTTCTAGTCGACGCTTACTTTAAAAAAAAAAGGAATGAAACGAATTTAGAGGCAGAACTAGTTTAAGAGAACGATAAGACCAGAAAAGAAGCAAGAAGCAGAATAAAAAACGAAGGAGCTCGGCAGGAAAAAGCGAGAGGAGATAAGGGCCCATTCGAATCGCGGGTGTTTATAGTTGGATTAGCAATTCTAATTTGCTGATATACCCGGCGGAATCTGGAATTCGCAGGCGAGGCCAAAGGTGCTCGCGCGAGTATAGAACAGGTGGTAAGCGATCGGGCTTAAAACGAGAAGATTGTTTTCGCCGTGGAAGGAGGCGCCGAGGACTGCTACAGATTGAAAGTTCGATTTGCCCCTTGCGCACGCTGGAACGTATACCTCTCGTACGACGTTACTCTTTTTTTTTTCATCCTCGCGTGTGCGCTCCTTCTACCTCTTTTCCCGGGACCGAGGCGGGAGCCCCCGGCGACGGTGCAGCGGGTATAGGTGTGTTAGTGGCCGCTCTAGAAACGGGAAATTAATTTGAAAAGCCTTTTACCGGCGCGCGGCAGTCGGCGCTTCCTTGCGCTCGATTTAATCCCATAACCAAAGTTGTATCAATTATCCCCTACCGCTGAAGCCGACTAGAGTTTAGGTGTTCCGTGTGCATTCCCTCGTACATTTCTTTTTTTTTTTTTTTAATTTTTTTGCGTTGCCTTGATTCTTTATTCTTTGTACAATTTTTTGTTCGTCTTTTTTACGTTATATAATAAGATCAAGACGCGTATTCTAAAAACATGCAGAAGCGACTGAATCTCAGAAGTTAAATACATTCATTTTTTTGAGTTTTACAGATGAACGAATATTTATTTCTTGCGCTTAAAATTCAGATCTTGGATATCATAATATTTTTTTGTATGCACGATTTTCGCGTTTTTTTTTATTTAAAAAGCGGGCCAGAAGTAAGTCACAGCTTTAGAAGTTTTTTAAATCGATGGAAAAAGAACTTTTCGTCCGTTAAAATATTTTTTCGCTAAAATCAATTTAAGCGAAAATCAATGCATGTATCACAAAAAATGTAGTGTGCACCAAGGATCCTTAAACTCGTCCTTGGTACACAATGCACTATTTTAATGCTTGCTTTAAAATACTGGATCGAATACTTTTCCGTCTTGAAGCTATTTACAAATTTTATTTTCAGCCCTTTTCTTATTGGTCATAATTTAAATTAAAAATGAAGTTAAAAAACTATACCTATTTTTTATTTAATAAAAATTTGTGATCTGTATGTGTATGATATGCATTTTTATTCCCCCCTAAGTTATGAATATAGAACGAAATAAATTTCCGAGAATAAACAATGTAATTTGGAAAAAATCTTGCGCCTTATTACGCGAAGGGGAGCAGATAGACTACCTCAGACGTCATCGTGAATGAATTTCAAAATATTCCATAAGGAAAGAAAATAAAAACGATTGAGAAGCGGAGCAATAATTGAGCTACCTGGTGGATGAAATCTCGAAAAAACGCAGAATCGAAATATCTCATTTTTATTTCTTAGGAAGCAAGAATAAGGGTGCGTGTACGAGAGAAGGAGGGGGGAGAAACAGAGTGTGCTGGGTACGATGAACGGCGGTAGATAACATTTTCTTCTCTGTAGCGGAGTGGGATTGCGCGGTACAAGTGATATTTGTTGTTCGCTCGCGAAAACTTTTATCGATTTTTTCTACTCTTCACATTCTATTTGTTTACTACAGGCCGTTCAGATACATACAAAGAATGGAAAACGTTCCGCGTTGATCCGATTTAGTTTACAGTGTGATTTCTTTTTTTTTGTTTTTTTTTTTGGATGCTGGTTACTTTTTGAGTCTTCTTCAATTTTTACTTGGTGTTTTTATTGTAGTTTATTTGTTTACTTATTCGACCAGAACAGGGGATTTATTTAGCCCAACGAGGTCTAGTAACAAAACGTAGGAGAGATTCTTTTTAAATTTAGGAAAAAATTGCGTTTACAAAATTTAATAGTTCTATAATAACTTTTAAATAATACAAAATATCTAAAAGAGTAGGAAATATCACTACTTATTATGACAGCAGTTTTTCATTAGCTAGGGTATCACTAATCTCCAATAGTGTTAATATTGAATTATTAAAATATAATAAGTGCCAGCGAATAGTAAACAGTCAGAATATACAAAGCTCTATTCACCAATAGCGTATAAAGGAAAAAAGGCGATTGCTATTTGTGTAGGAATGTGTTGCCAATTAGAAGTAAATAAATACACGGCGAATTCAACGAAGCTCGATTTCTGAACTTTAGGCTTTACTGGTTGATTTTTCATTTTATTCTTATCTGGAACCGGCCATTCGAGATTGCATTATTTTACGCCGAGTTAGAATTAAATTGGATCGGCGCTCAGCTGTATTTCAACATTACTGATACCCTAAGTTACCCTTTTGTGAATAGGAGCTTTAGAATTATTGTACGATACGATCCGACGGTATGTTCATGCTGGTATTCTGGCCGAATAAAGGAATTGGTGCAGCTGATGAAACACCCACTTTCCAGCTTTGATATTTCCGGCAAGTTCTCGATTACTAACTATTTCGGGCTATGTTGCTCGGATATTGACGTGGAGTGCATCGTTGCAGTCCTGTATTTATTGAGCAAAATGGTATAATAGCTGTACAACAGTGTACTTTAAACAAAACAGTCATTTAATTTGGATAAATGTTGTAAATGAAGTTCAGTTGCGATCCTGTCAAAAATATTGAATAGTTGAATGGGCCCAATATTAAATTTGAATATTGATGTCCTGTGAGCTCAGCTCACGATATTATTATGTAAAGCCACAGTCGATTCTCCGTTTAATTGAATTTTTATCTGATTATCTTATAAACCTGTGCAAAAAGAGAATTTTTTAACGTCATCTCATTGTGCAACTAATGACATAAGTACCGATACGTAAGCTTTTTGCTCTTTTTGCTGGGCAATTGTAAAAATCTTCGTACTGCATTCGAATACTAAAAACGCATGAAATATTTTATGATGCAGTTTATAAAGTATACATTTACAGTTTTTCTGCGTTTTATACGTTCTATATGCAAAACGTTACCTTACGCATAAAATTATTATTTTAAAATCAAATACTGCGTAAGTGTTTATATTTATTATATGCAATAAAAAAAATTAAGATTAAACTGTAAGGAATAATTTCTTTGATTCTTCATTAGGGCCGCTTATTGCTTAAAATCCGAGAAAGGAATACCCCATATGCAGTAGTTTACGATTATTTGTTTTTGCGAATGTTTATTTGTTTTCCATTTTTATTGCGACGAGCGAATAACTGCTAAAACTATCGATTTTTAAAAGCAGACTGGTGCACATGTCATTTCTTGTCAAGCCTACTGACCTACATTGACGTTTAAAAACGAATTCAATAATTACACTTGTACGCATGCATGTACGCTCGAAATGCATTTAGTGTAGGTAACATTAATTTTAAGTTCTCTGTAGTCATTTTTTAAGGCTTATTAGGTAAAATTTCATTAATAAATATTCTAAATGTGCGTAAAAAAATTTCATGTTTAAATAATCATTTAATAAAAATTCCTACCCGATATCGTTCAGTGCAGTCTGGAATTATGCCTGAATAAATAACGCCGGGATTTTCCATTAAGAAAAAAATAACGACAAAGGGGAATGGACGGAAGAATTGCATAGAAAGTTGAAGATTAAAGTGGAAGCGCGGGCAGAGGAGCGGAGAATTCGCCAGTCAGTGAAAATTCCTAAGTAAGCCAAAGCGCTAACCGAAAGTGACTTTTAATAACGCAGGGATTTGCCGCTCGACTTCGAAATCCCTCGGTCTTGGTTCGTCGACTCGCCCTAGCTCAGCAGGAAAACGACCTTCCACGCCGGGCGTTTCGCCCACCCTCCCGTCATATTTTTCCCTCCATCTTTTTTTTCCCACTTCCCGTACTACCACCAGGTTCCGCGAGTCTCTTTGTTTAAAAGTTGCGCGATGTCTTTTTTTCGCTTTTTTTACAAACTCGTAATCTTCCGCTAAATAAAAGTTTCGCACCTCTTCTGCGTTAGTTAGGTAAGCGTAAACGGATCCGCTGACCAAACGTTTCACGATGTGTAAAAAAATGAACTATCTGATTATTATCATGAGACCTTATCACTTAAAAATTGTACACTTACCGCAAATTTTTAGAGTGTGATTTGATCGAAAATGTGTTAATTCATAGGTATTGAAGGCAAGTGAATCTTACCTCATTTTTGTAACAACAATTGGAGTGAATTCCAGCCTTTGAAATCCCAGTTCCGTTGCGTTTACATCATCTAAAGTTTTATAGCGAATTGTACTGCAAGGTGGCGTTGAAATATCTATTTAACAAAAACATTATAACATTATTGTATTAAGTAAATTGTTACACTTACACATTAGTAAGTTTAAAACATTATTATACGAAAGAATTAATGCATATTAAGTGATTATTCAATTATTTTTGTCAGTATTCTATTAATTTTCTATTAATTTCTTTTTAACGGATAAAAGAATGAAAGAAAAAATTGTGTACTAAATTATAATTATGCCGTACAGAAAGGCTATTTTTTTGCAAACTTTTAGGACCCAACCTATTAAAAAGTGCTGGTTCTACGGTCATTCATAACATTTGTCCTTTACTGGTCGAGCTTACAATCAAAATTTTTTTAAGAAACACGTAGATCTCTTATTTCTACATTAAATTTTTAACATAAAAGTTTTCTCGAGCTTGTCAATTGCGGCAGTGTGTGCTAGTGACGCCTTCGAAAATGCGGCAGATTCGTACGTGGACGGCTCGCGTGCAGCTGGCAAAGGCAGAAGCGCGTCGCCCTCTCCCTCTTCCTGCCGACGCGCTGCGGGCCCCTCTCGCCCCCTCGCGTGCGCTCACGCAACCGCGAAAAATCAATAGGGCACGCGACCGTATCCATGAATAAACGAACAAATGTTGCGTGCATTGTTTCGCCCGATGCTCAATCGGAGACTTTGCAATGTGCATTCGCGAAAGAGAGAAAGCGAATTCCATTTTCAAGTGGCACAATGTGGTAACGCTGGTTCGAATTTGCGTGCGCTTTTTAAGATAAAATCCGATGCAAATAGATAAATAAATTGAAATATACTTTGATGTGAATTTAATCTCCGTCATTGAGCTTGCATTCCGCCCTTTGAGAGCTTTAATCGTTGTATATGTCGTAATAACCTGTTAACCTGTTTTTTAGCTTTTTAGTAAGCTCTTAGTGGTTTCATTTAAACTTTACTGCGATTGCCGCTGAATATAAGAAAAACTATTCGAAGCTTTCATTATAATTCCCTCAAAATTTCCTTCAATGTTAATTTCACTAATTCCCAAAGAGTTTATTGGAAATAGCGAATATTTACTTATTTACAGTGATAAGTGGGAAATGTTTTTATAATTACTGAAATTTTCACAGGAGATAAAAAGATCGTCAAGAAAGTGAAAACTTTAATAATTATAAATTTCTGTGCAATCTTTTTTACAGTCTATGCATCAAGATTTTAAAAAAGTAGTAAATAAGTTAGGGGTGTGCATCCGTCTCATAATAAAAATAGAATCTCAAACGTAGCACCCGGTACTATCGAAAAGTCGATCGATTTTACGATTTCGACCCGAGCAAGACTTTCCGCTCCGCTCGAACTTTTTTCGTGATGCCCGCCTGGTTATAAGCTTCCACAGTGCGACCGGTGCGGCTGATCCAAGCTTAATGAGGCGGGAACAGAGGCGCGCACGTGGCGCATGAGTCGCAAGAAAGGCAGGATGCAGAGAAGAGGCCCGTCGCGTCGTCGTTATCTTCTCGTTTCAGTCGCACACTCACCTTTTTCGCCTCTTTCTTTTTCGAGCCTTTATGAAGAGCTTAGAGAAGCTTATATGCATTTCGCGAAAATGAGAGGCTGCGCTGATTCTTTTGTCACGATCACGCGCGTGCACGCATCTGGCGCAGAGATTGGCAACTGTAAAATCTGTGTAAGAGCACCGCAGGAATCACTCGCTTGATGCTTAAATAACAATTATTTCCTCGCGAAATAAAAAAGAAAGCAGATTTCGAGAAAATATTTCGTCCGATGGAGAGCGATGGGATCAGGAGTAAGGCGAGCTAATCATCGCAGAAAGAGAGGCGCCAGCGGGATGAAGACGGAAAGTGGCAGAGTGAATGAAATAGTTGGGAAAGAGAAGTAAAACTGGAAGTGAGTGAATAAAATGCGAAATAAAAGTGGTCGACGCTTTGTCGGGCGAGCAATTTTTGGGAGTGCAACGTGAAATAATCATGGCTTCGCGGCGCGTCATAAAGTGACGCGTTTTACTCGCAGCCGCAACTGCACACGAATGCACTTGCCAATTATCATACCTCCTTGTCCGACCTGCCTTTTCACATTGTAGTCCCTTTTCGCGCAGTATTCGTATAAATAAAGTGCTTTTTTCATTTTCCGTTATTGCTTTGAATTCTAATACGATTGCTTTTACTTTGTTGCGTTCGGATATGTTTCATTTACTAAATACCAGTAGGCACATGCTGTTTCATTTATTTTGCAGTGCGGGATACTATTTAAAACGTTCGTTAAATACCAATACAGTGCGCTCAAGTTAATTCGGACCAAAAGCTAAATTAACTGACATTCTATAACAAATGAAACAATTTTAATACACTCGTTCGGGGTATAAGTAACCTTCGTGCGAATCATAAATTGTTATGGATTTTTGGTGGCGGCCGAGAGAAAAGGGAAAGAAAGGCTCTCGGGTTGGAAAGAAGCGCGTGCTGGTTATGCAATATTCATACGACGATATTGCATCTTGAGTGGTGCCATTAGAGGGTCGGGCATCAGGCATTCGACGCCACCACCTCGGCTACGCACGTACTGGCGGCGCCGTGCCTACGTGCGCACCCATCTAAATCCGAGTGCGTGCATAAGTCGCGTACGTGCGACAGCTCCACGCAGACACCTCCGTGTCGCGCTCGCGCCTATCGTCGAGCGATTAACGGGAATTCGTTCAGAGGTCACAAATCGACGCGTCGAATAAGTCACGCGAGCTTTGCATTTTTCGCGTTCCGTGGCGCGTTATGTAACGCTGAAATTGCATGCGTGCGCTTTAGTTGGTGTATCGCTAAATTATCCAGTCGATCGAAAACGAGATTCCGTTAATCGCAGCCCGTATCCAGGTGCTGTTTTAGCGATTATTACAGTGACCCGTTCCATAATGAATTGCGAAATCGGGCTTTACTCGGCGCCGTGCCGGGGGGGCTTACGGTTCGATGTAGCAAATCGCCCCGATTGCTTTTATTGCAGCGATTTTCGATGATCGTCCTCGGTTCACACGCGAAATTCGCCCGGCGAATGTTGCTTTCGATCGATAATAGCAAACAGCAGATCTGCTATTCTCTTTGCTACGTTACTATTCGTAAATGAGTTTTGTGCAATTAAAGACTAGTCTTTAAAACTGAATCAGTATGTGAGGAATTGTACAAAATTAATCCCGTTAGCGGTTCCAAAAACCGGAGAAAAAATATGTGTGAGTTCGTGATCTATTTTCGAAGTTTTTTCTGGTTCTTTTAGCAAACAATATGTAATAAATAAAGAAAGAGTTCAATCCGAGCTTCAGACATAGCTATTTTTTTGTTTCTTTAAATACAGTCCGAATTCAAAATATTCGTTAGAGGTTTCATTCTTTACATGAGAATCTGTGTATATAACGGAAAAAATACACATTTCGATATCGCGTGTTCAACATTTTTTTCATCGATTAGGTAATAAATCTGTCAGAAACTGATTTGAGCGCGAATTCTTCTGAACTTTATTGTTTAAATAAAAATTTAAATCCGTATAAGGATCAAGGTTTGGATAGAGTTATTTTTTTTTTCATTTTCAGTATCGAATATCGATTGGTATTTCAATTCTTAAAATATAGTAAATTAAACTTTTTCTTTATTCATCTGAATTTTGAATGTAGTTCTCTCAATCATTATTTTAGATATTAATATCTGCTATGCGCATTTAGATATATACTCTCGATACTGTTTTATTTTAAAGCTTTCGAAATTGCCAGTAGTTGATTTAAACGCGCAATATTTGACTGACGATTTTATTTTTAAAAACGACCTTTGAAAGAATGAAATTTTTAAATAACGATAAAATATTCTTTCACAGGCACATTCACTTTTAAATATAGCACTCCGAAATAAAATTCCGCCGTACAGCTTTAGAGTGGATTCGAAACATTCGGCAATCGGCAGGGGCCATCTCGCGAATTCCTTTGGCTGTATAAAGCACAATTTCACTGAAACATCTCCGTTCTCCTTTTTTTTACAACGCGCGCGATAAAGCGAGCCGTAAAAGCGAGCGAGTCGTGATAAAAACAATAAGAGGAAGCGCGGAATAAGAGTCGGATAAAAGGCAGAGTGGAGAGGAGAGAGGAAAAAAAAGCGAAACGCGGGCACATCGTTCCTCTCCTCTTCCTCCTCTCGAACGAAGCGCGCTCGCGAGGGGTCACGAGTCGGCCAGCTGAGCTTGACTATTCATCGGGCGTTTTCGTGGCTTCGGTGCTCCGCTCGCGGCGTCATCATGGCTCCCGGGCGTGGAATACCTACGCAAGAGTGAGGGGCTCTATGAAAGAGAGAGAGAGAGAGAGAGAGGGGGGAGAGGGAGGAGAGGACTCGCGCAGTAGCATAACCACCATTATGGCCGACGAGAGCAGCTCTCTCGCATTAATTTTGACTCCATCCCTCGAGCCGACAGCCATTGTCGACGGCTTTTATGGACGCCTCGTCAAGGTGCATTTTTCGCGCTCGACTCGGGATGGCTCGTAGCGCTGCTTTTTCACGGGCTCGCGCCCCTTTCTTCGCGTGACCGTAAGATTATACACCCGCGCCGGCTGAACGCTTCCCCGAGCACTCGTTCTCTGGTGTAAAGGGAAATTACTACGAACTTCTTTGTCGCGCGCCCATTATTCTTTGGCGCTTTAGAGATACATTTACTTCACTTGAATACCGACGTATATTTACGCGCAACAATGAGGCTGTGTACAACATCATTTTGAGAAATATCAGTCAATTGTTATTTTGAATCGCTTGCGTTTCTTGTTTACGAAAATGTAGAAAATGATGAAAAAAAAAGAAGTAAAAAACAACCAGTACAAACATAGTATTGAAAAATATGTTTTTGCTTGAAATAAGCCAGTGATTTTTTATTTACAAAAAGGAGAATAATATTAACAAGTTTAATTTTTTGTTTTTTCTATTGAGAGGTAGAAATTTAATATTTTTCTATCTTTTCCTCTGTTTTTTGGATATTCCTCGCGTAAATAAATAGTACAACAGTAGCCTACGTCTTTAAAATATCACATTAAATATATCAATATAAACCTGAAATATATCAATATAAACCTGAAGGAACAATTTTTCAAGCAACTAGACAAATTTTTTTAAAGGCGTTGTCTGCCGCAAATGTTTTTTTTTCCGATGGTCCAGCAAATTTCATTTAGCAGCTTCGAAAGAAACTAGCTTTCGAAGCGCGAAAGCTGGGACAAATAATTGGGTTCTGCCTGATTGCGAATTCCTTTTAACTTGTCGGGATCTGTTCCGAGCCGCGAGATCCTAAACGGCGTCGACACGCTCTCAGAGTGGGGGGTTCGCCTCCGATTCTCAAACTTCTTGCACTCGCTCGATCGCCTCCTTTCACCTTATTTCTCTATCCGATGCAATAAATTTTATTACTTTTTTCGCTCTTTTTATCCTCTGCCTTTATCATGCGCTTCATCATTTTTAATAATCTTCAACATTTTATTAATTCCAAGGAATCTAATAAGATTTTTTTCAAGTTTCATTCTTCACCAACGCAAAATAAACTTTTCTTAAACTTCAATCCATTGCAATTAATTATTTTCTTTTATTATAGATTAAATAAATGTCTTTTAGCGTGTATGTAGCGAGCGTCCTCGAAGCCGCAGAGTGCGAAAGTTACCGCGGAGTTCGCGCAGTCCCACCGGCTAACGCCTTATTCCACTTATTGGGCGCGCGCGACTATCAACTTTTTTTCTTCGTAACTCCTTCCATTTTTTTGTTACGAAGCTGCGTCTTTCCGGTGCGATCAACATCCTGGAGTATCAAACGAAATTGCCGCGTGCGTCTCGGGACGGCCCAGCCCCGTCTACGTCACCCTGAAGAAACTGCCTCCTTATCGTCGGATCGATATCCCGTATAGCCCTGTAGTCTCACGCGCTCTACGCGCGCCGCATAATAATATTTTCGCGAGAAAAATATTCACCTCGATGAACACCGCGCCGCTGCAATTTCGCGTGCTCATACTCGGATCGCTACCTTTTTTATTCGAACTGATATTAAAATTTGTACGAGCATTAGTAGACTGTGCACGTTAGACTTTCAAACTTAAATTGAGATAGGCATTATTAAAAGCGTAATTAAATTCAGTGCAGAACCAGCGCGCAATTTATTTGCGATTGAAAATGATCCAGGAACGCGCATAATAATGATCTAAAGCCGGGCACTGCTAAAAATGGCTGGTGGAACAAAGAGCTGGAAATGACGTTGTTTACGAGCGGTGATGGTTTTAAAAAGAAACGAGTAGTGTCGGTCGCGAAGCCGCGCTCCGGGAGAACGTCTACTCGCGAGGAGACCTCGAGGACGGCGGCGCAAAAGGAGGAGGGAAAAAAAGGACTGCACGGCGCTCGAGTGAAGTGGGGAACCAGCTAGCTCGCTCCTTTTATCGTCGGCGAGAAGGAGTATTTTCAACGCGATTGTTTGGGCGCTGCTGCGCGATGGAAAAAGCGCGCGGGCCGGCTTAACGTCCTTTTCAGCGGACCTCTCAGAGACTCTCGGGGAAAATTATTCTTGTCACTTAATTATTTCGCGAAAGTAATTGCTATTTATGGAGCAGCTGCTATTTATTGTCCGAAGAATTGTGCAGTTGTGAATTTATGGAAACGAGGCGCTAAATATCAGATAACTAAATCAAATTATTAAGTTTACGACGAGTACTAATTAGTCAAATTTATAGACACTGACGTAATGGTGAATGCTATTTGGAGCGAAAAAAAAAAGTTGTTAAAGTTGTCGACAAAATGTGAACGAACATTCGCGGGAGAATAATCGAAGTTTTAAAATAAATTTTAATTATAATAAATTTTAGCCATATAATATAATCATATACATGTATAATATTTTTAATACCATATTTATAATATTCTTAAATCCTTTATGAAAATAATTAGCAAAGTAAAAAGAAGCTCGACCACTAAAAGTGTTTTTAATAAAAGCTGTTTGCTTGATTGCAGAAGTGATTGATCTGCGCGGTAAGTTAAATGCCTTAAGGGCATAGCTATAAGTAAAGCAGATTGCAATTGTCCGGCTGCGGATGGAAAGGTGCGTTAGTGAAGCGGCTGCTAATCGAAGTGGGGTTGCGGCCTCCTCGCCCGTAAATCCCCAATGTAACACTGAAGCAGATGCCTAGAGGCCGTCGGAGAATAGTTAGTGCCGTAATCCAATCACCAGGATCGAGGACGTTTTCCTCCTCCAGCTGTCTGTTTACGAACGCATCTCATACTGTACATTTCGTCTTAATTTATCCCTTTCGTGGAATTTTAGATTTTCTAAAATTTTGTACGACAATAAATTGGATGGTTAGGACTTCTTCAAAAGTAAAAGAAGAAAAGAAAGTCAGTGTCATTTACACTTATTAATTTCGTAGAAAGCAAGAGAGAAAAGCAGGATTTGCAGAAAATTAATTCGATTTCTGAGGCGAACAATTTTGCGGTGTTAAAATGAAATAAATTTGAATAAAGCAGGGCATGGTTCGGCTGGGGATTATTAAAACATTTAAAAGTATCCTTCAGTTTCTCCCTTTTACTAAAGTATCCGAGTTATAAATTACTGCAGTAATCCATATCCTCCACTTTTTATGGTCACCGTACATATAACTAAAACCAACAATGAAATTATTTATAGGCACATTAAGAAATATTTTATTCTACATTCCAACTAAACCAAGGGAAACAGTTACACCTGGCAGATACTACAGAAAGAATGTCGACTAATCGATCTGATTGTCATCCCCAAACTAAGATGAAAATCGAAGGTATGAGTGAAATTCTACTGAAAATTAAAATTTTTATAACGATCTTGAATTGTTCTACTCNAAGATGAAAATCGAAGGTATGAGTGAAATTCTACTGAAAATTAAAATTTTTATAACGATCTTGAATTGTTCTACTCGGAGGCTGACCAAACGTACATATTACTACATAACATCGCACATATTTCAAGTTGCTGGAAATTGCAGGATCTGATAAGCATTCCTTTCTACTGAAATTTACTAAGCGAACATTAAAGTAAGCAATGTGGCTAAAATAGAAGCAAGATTTTGTTGCAAAATAAAATTTATGACAATATAGTATATTGATCTTGCGCACAGCCTGACTAAACGCGGATATTACTACTTAAAAATTAAACAAAGTAAGTAATGTGGCTAAAATAGATGCAAGATTTTGTTGCAAAATAAAATATGTTAATATAGTATTTTGATTTCGCGCATGGCCTGACCAAATACCGATAGAACTACTTACAAAAATTATTTTGCGCGTGGTCTGACTAAGCACGAATATTACTACTTAAATAATGAAATATAGTAAGCAGTGTGGCTAAAATCGATACTCGATTTTGTTGCAAAATAAAATTTATGACTATAACACAGTATTTTATTTTCACGCATGGTCCGACTAAACGCGGATATAACTACTTAAAAAATTAAAGAATGCAATGTGGCTAAAATCGATGCACGATTTCGTTGCAAAATAATTTATGACAAAATAGAATTTTAATTTCGCCCATAGTTTGACTAAACGCTGATATTATTACTTAAAAATTAAATAAAGTAAGCAATGGACTAAAATAGATGCGCAATACTGTTGTAAAGTAAAATTTATGATAATATAGTATTTTTATTTCGTGCATGAGCTGACTAAACGCGGATATAACTACTTAAAAAATTAAACAAAGTAAGTAATGTGGCTAAAATAGATGCACGATATTGTTGTAAAATAATATTTCTGATAATATAGAACGTTGATTTTGCGTATGGTCTGACTAAGCGCGAATATTACTACTTAAATAATGAAATATAGTAAGCAGTGTGCCTAAAATAAATGCGATATATTTTACAAAATAAAATGTATGAAGATATAGAATTTCGATTTCGCGTATGGTCTGACTAAGTCCGAATATTACTACTTAAAAAAATTAAATTTATTTCGTTATAACTATTTACTAATCAAAACTCCTGATTCATATCGACGCTTCATAAGAAAACTAACACATCTCAAAAATATCCTATTTTAATTTGCTGTTTTTAGTTCATTCGTATTGTACCCTTAATTTATCAGATTCTGAAAGTGTTTACTTCATTCTAGTGCATTAAATAACAAATTAAAATGGATTTCTTGAGATGCGCTAGTCTTGGTCGGAAGCAACCATATTATTCGAAAATTCCCTTGAGTACAATGGCCATGAGAGGTGAGAGGGAAAGGTGCCGTGTCTTCGACAATACCACCCTCCTGCACACCTTGGCTCGCATGGCGCGCGATTCAATCGCAGTGCTTTGGGCGCAGGCACGCGGGTGCGTGAAGCCTATTCCATCGCGGGCGAAGGAATTCGGCGCTCGCGCCCGAGACAAACGCGGCCGCTTCATTGCCGCGACGCCCGGCGAACCGGAACGCTCGATAAGGACCTGCGGAGTTGAGTGGGGAGAGCGAGAGAAAGAGAGGAGCGGAGGGGGGGACGCGGCCGATAAGGTCGACCGCAGAATCGGCTCGCCGGCGGGGCGTGGTTAGCCGAGAGCGAGTTATCGCGCGTGCACGCTCCTGGTCAAACATCGCGGATAACGCGAACCCACTCGCCCTGGGCTTCGACGGGAAAAATTATCGAAGGGATGAAAAATTACCATCCTCTCGGCACTAAATATAGATATACGCCGAAGCGCGCCGGACATTATTCCTCTCGGTTGGGCTATCTTTTGGGCTCGTGCTCTAGTCCCCCTTCCCTCCCTCGCTCACTTCTTTTTTTTTCCACGGCAGTGCGCGCGAGCTTCTTCGACGTGCACTTTATTCGGCGTGTACGAAATTTTAGTGAGCTAATAAAAAGTTTTACGCCGAGGGAGCGAGCTTAGCTGCCTTTTACGAGGCATTCGATCTTCGATGAATGACGAAGCGCGCGGCGTATCGAATGTATATGGGCTCGTCCCTCTCTCTCTCTCTCTCTTCCTCGCATTGCGTTTCTTCGCTCATGCTCTAATCATATGAGTTTTTATCAAGATATAATGAGATTTATTTGCCTGGAAAGTAAACCCCTCGTTGTCGTCGACATTTTCTTGAAATTTCTCTGCCATGACAGTAAAAACACAAGAATTTTATTGGGAAAATATGAGCAATGCTTTATTATTATTTTTTATGGAGTATACTTTATAAAATATTCATTGTCACAAAATTGTTGAGAAAAAGAACAAATATTTCGGGATGCCAAAAAGGATAAAAATTAATTAAAGTCAATTTTTGGCTTTTTACTATGCAATTAGCATATTTTGAAAAACTATACGTTTAACCATTAAAAAAGAGAAAAGTAAGTTATTATTATAGTTTTTCAAACATTGATCCTTGGTCACATGCTTTTGACCAAGTGCATTCCTCTTACACTTTATAACTTTATTCTGCTTCCACATAGACGAAGCTTTTTTTGTTCGTAAAAGAATACACAGAAGATTTATGTTTTTATGTTACTTTATGAATCCAGCCTGACGTACACTAATCGTATCGAAGTTCCTTGCTTGTCTGATGTATAATTTAAGCCAAGCGGTTGCAGGATAATCCGGTGAACCACCCCTTTACAGTATTATCCTTCGCTTTAGCTCATAATCTCGCTGACGTTGAAGCGCAAAACGGTTACCGTTTAGGTGCGTTTCTCGTGCACACGTTTTTTTCGCACTGAAAATTTCGCTTTATTGCGTCGACGTGATTATGAGTGAGGTATGGCATGAAGAACGTTCAGCTTTCAAGCTCCACATATAATCGATTTGCCGTAGCTCCAAAAAATGGGAGAAAAGGTAAAAATTAAAATAATCCTGCTAAAATGAAATTCGGTTGAACAGCACACCCCTATGTTTCATTCTCGTGTACAAATTCCGGCGCTCAGACAATACGACGCGTAAAATCATCGAAATAAAAAAAGGAAACGTACCCGTATAGCGCATATAATGTGAATAAAAATTTTTTTATAAAAACAGAAATTTTATACGTTTGCACACAAATAATAATCGAAGTAAACAAAGGAAAAATATTCAATTTGCCGAAATACAATCACCCCGAAACATTTGATAACTGACCTTTTCGACTGCACAAACCCTATCGCTCTAGTTATTAATATCGAAGCAGCGAAACTTGATCTCCCGGCTTGACGAAGCTAACGATCGGGCTGCGCATTACACGCTCTAGCGGGTCGTCCTCTGTACATCGATAATCCGGCGAAGTTTGGTACTCAACTTACGTGTATGCATAATGGAGAGAGAGAGCTCGAAAGGGGAGCGGGGCGAAACAAGCGCGATTACATCTTCCGGGACAGTTCGGCCGGGCGCCGTGCTCGTAATTAACGTCTCGATGTATTCAAACTCGCTTCGGCGTGCGGCGCCTCCTCCTCCTCCTTTGACGATCGGCCCCCCGCCGCCCGCAGGCACCGCGGCCAGATGCTATCCGCGTCGTCGGCGGTCGCCGAGAGCACCTCTTGAGCGGCTTAGCCGCGCTCGCCACTTTACGAGGGCCTCGTAAAAGCGGCTGCGAGGCGCCCGATGGACCGCGGTGTACACGGAGAATTCGAAAATCGATCGCTCCGCGCGCAGTTTGTTGATTGCAACTCGTTCAATAAGGTTCCTTCGAGTGCTGCATGCCTTTTAGTTCTCCCTGCCTCTCTGCCCTCGCTGTTTTTCTCTTTGTCTCTGGGTCTCTCAACTAGAGACTGTTCAATGCTGGTTCAGAAATCGATCATTACATCGATGCGGTGAACTTCGACTGGGACGGAGTCATGTCTTGTTACTGCAAGCGTTCGTCCGATCATGGTGGACACATGTCAATACTCGTTTCACTTGTGACATCACTATTATCCGCGAAAATATAAATAAAAATCAAATTAACGAAAGTGCAGTTTATTTTTTGCCTCGGCCGTTATCATCAAATTTTTTGGATCGATCCTTGATTAACTCTGATAAGAACATTCAAAGAATGACTATATTTTCATTCATAGTCTCTGATAAAAATTTGAAAAACATAGATAAGCTCGTTTACAGATACTTGTTTGTGAGAATGATTTAAACTTTTTATTCAATGGTTTTAAGCCAGTTACTAGAATGAATTTGAATCCGCATTTTTAATAGAAAAAACAAACTATTATTTCGGTACGTAGGAAGACTATAATACATTCAAAACAAATTTAATCAAAGTTTAAAGGAATTATTTAATTTAAACGTTGTATAGTATAAGAAAATGTTAAAGACTTATATATAAATCAACCAAAATTTTTATATAAAGGAAAAAGGGTAGGTTTCAAGATGTACTTATAGATCACATTCATATATACAAATTTAAATACTTAGTTAATTTTTTAATGCTACTAAATTTGATTTCTTCAAATTTCAAAGATTTTCATTTCTCAATCGAATTAAATTTTAAATTGCATCTACGTTTCATGCCATTTCCCGCAAGCTAGCAATGAAATTTCAGCGGCATACCTGAAGCAGTTGACATTCGTTTAAGAAGTCCAAGTTTATGAAATAAAGATCCATAAAAAATGAATGAACTCGTGAAAAAGTTCCCTTTCAATTTATAAGGACTGAAAAAGTTTTTCAGTTCGCAGTTTTCCTCTTCGTTATAAGACGACTTTACAATTCAAACTTAATTAAGAGAAATAAAACCAAATAAGCTGCAGTCGACCGTACTTTGTCAGTTAAAGATTTTACGCCCGAAGCCGTTCTTTCGCCCTCTCCGTCTTGTGCGCGTCTCTCGTCCGACGGGGCGAACGAGTGAACTCCAGAATGTCCCATGAATATATAGAGCACTGGCGAGACGAGGCGTGCTGCAGCCCTTTCCTCCGCGCGGAATATGGCAGTACCTCCTCGACGCGTTCTCGGCCCTTGTTCGCGGGCTTGTACGGCTCGGTAGGGCGCGCGAGTGCACGTGGATTCGGCCCCTCGCCGAATTGTCCTCGGGAGATGTCCGATGATCTGCCTTGACGGCGCTGCACGCGTGTCTGTTTTCACGGTGTGGCTACAATCAAGCCGCTGTATGAAATCATGATTTTGCTAGGTATGGAGCACCGGGTTTTGGATTATGCATTGCCGCAATTTTTCGAATTTTGAAGGGTCTATTTATCCGTAGATGATTTTTATTTTTACATTTTCCGAATGGCTATACTCTTCAGCTTGAAAATACCTGCGCTTACTCTGTTGTTTTATTTTACTGATGTAAGCGAAATAAAATATTTATGCTCGAGTAATTTTTTTCTTATAGCTTGCAAGTCAATTATAAAAAAGATTTTAATATTATACATTTTTTAGCAAATCATTCGTTCATTTGTTGACAATTCATTTTAAGAAAATATAAATAGATGGTTTAAGTCTCCGAAAAAAAATCAAACTAACTCACTGCTGAAATTATTCAAATCGAGTTTTGCATTATGTTTAACGAGATTTCGCAGCTCTCGAATGAAGTTTTCCGAGTGCAACTCGTAGAGACTCCGGAAGTTTCTAAAATTGGGTGACGCATCTTCAAAGTGTCCTCCGCTCTGCTCTCGTTCCTCATCTATCTGCAGGCCCCCATCCCATGTCGCACTTTCCTTCCGGTTTTCATGAAGGGGTTAAATGTTGCACGCGGAATACAAATTCTCTCGCTCAACGTCTTCAAGAGTTCGCCATCTGACAGATAATTAATTATCTACTTAAAAGTTTTCCGGAGTCAGGTCAAGAGGAATGGCATCGATTTCCGAGTCTCAAAAGCTGCTGGATTAGTCCGGTGGCAGTATAATTTTCTCCTCTCGTTCATACATCATTTTACTTTTTAAAACTCAACCTCTTCCGTTACATTCGTGTTTCTGGAGCACTCTTATTTTTAGTCAATTTAACGTCCTTGACCTTTTCTCATGATTTTTTCCTGAATGGTGAATGCAAAGTTTCCTGCACCAGTGTAGGTATGTACCAGTGTAGGTACATACTTGTGATGAATAAAAATTGTGATACAAAAAAAAAGTGGAGAACATGGAAAAAATTATAAAAAAAGACTTAGAATTTTATTAGCGATAATTTACATAGTTGTGTAAGTAGTAATACCCCTAGTTTAGTCAGACGCCTTAATTTTCCTACCTATCCTTTTCTAAGAACAAACTCGCTCAGTTCCTTTACCCAAATAATAACGTCGTATTAAAATCTATATTTGAAATATTAAAAATGCTCCTGCAAATATAATTTTAATAAATCAATTCCCGGACGCGCCACAATTCATCTGCCAGTCAGGCTTCTACTTTCCGGAAGCCCACCTGTTCCCGTAGCGCGTTCTATAAAAAAAAATAGAGAGATAAAAATAGGGTCGAACTCTCATGAAATCCGCCGCGAGCGAACGCGTATATCGCCCGCTTTGAAATTCAAAGTCGGCCTCCGGAAAAGCGGGCAGCTCCGAGAGAAAAAAAGGGGGAGGCCCCGGCTCCGCTCCCTTTCCCTTGGAAATTGAAATTGAGAATGCGAGAGGAAGAGAGAGAGAGAGAGAGGACGCTCCATCGGCCGCGCCGCGCAAAACTCCGCTGCTTAGCAACGAGGCGCTCGCGCCTCGTAAGGCGCGCGCGGGAGCCCGCCAAAGTTGGTACTGGCCGGCGCTCCTCCTCCGCCGGCGCTTTGGCTCGCTTCCGAATTCGATTTGCATAGCTAGTCCGAGGCCGGCGGTCCGTGCGTGCACGTATGCGCGCCCGGCGGATGCTTCAAAGGACTCGCCCCGACTTTTTCGATGACCTTCTTTGGCTCTACTCTCGTCCCCGGAGCGACGAGAGCCAGCCAAATTATTTGAGAAACGAATAGGTAACGCGGATGGCGGGTTGAGACTGACGTCAATTTTCGAGGACGATTTTCCTTTGGCACTTTGTATTTTATTTTGATTCGCAGAGTCGAATCAAAATAAAGTAAGCGTTGACAAGCGTTTTTTTAAATTTAATTTGCGATTAAACTCTTTCTATCATCGCTGGCAGCACTGAATTTTTAAATGACGTCAACATTGTGTTTTTAAATTCGATATCGAAGAGAAAATAGGAAAAAAGTCTGCATTTTCTTGATGGGCAAGTTCTGTATTAAACTGCTTTAGTTTCGTGGTAAAAAATCTTATTCGACTCCAGATATCTCTTGCAACTGGGCCACTGATATTTTTGCGCATACATGCGCATGCTCGAGTGGATCTACGACCTCGACCATTAGCAAGGCAAAGTGCTCCCGTAACGAAGGGGGATAAGGTACTTATCGAGCATTATTCGGTTATTCGGCAGATATATAACGCACAATGTACGCAGTCTCCCGCTATTCTTTCTCTTTCACCCTCGCACGCGAGTCCGCGGCTTCGGTGTAAATTCACGGTCTATTGTGCGCCCGCGGTGCACTCTACCACATGCGCCAGATCATATTTTAGCCCTCAAAGAGAATTACGCGGGAAATAAAAGAGCAGCAGTGCATTTAATGCTTAAATAACGGACGCATCGCAAACCCCGTTTTTGGTTATCAACGGAGAGGATATTACGCGCCGTATAGGGCTTCACCGAGCTTCGCCGCTAACACCGCGCTTATTGGACAGACATGTAGCTCGCTTTACATTAGCGTCGTCCATTTGTGAATTGGGAATAGATGAAAAATAAGTGATGCATTAACTACGACAGTTTCGCCCGAAAGCCATTGCGAACTATGGAACTTTCAAGCTTTCGTTTATCGAGCACCTAAATTGTAAAGGACTAGGAAAATCTTTCGATGTGTGCTTCCAGTTATAACTTTTGCTGCGGAGAGTCTAATGACGTGCAATTATCCTTAAGTTAGATCGGATGTAACGCTATTGATATAGAGACGACATCAATAATTGTACATTTTTGAATCTCTGTGCATTTTTGGAATTTATGAAATTTTAATCTAAAAAGCTCTAATTATAATACTTACAACCATTGTACGTAACAATAATAACTACTATAAAATGCTAAGATATTATAAAAAAGCAAGGCTACAAAGTAACTTTACTAATATCAAAGCAAGTAAGGCTAATCATGAAGTAAAAGACCTCAAAGGCGTCGAGCGACCGGAGGTCGAAAACTCGCGAGGTAGTCGCCTAATTAAAAAGCCCGGGGCTCGATGTTGGAAAGAAGAAGGGACCGTCGGCCGTACTGGCGGCCGTAGCGCCGGAACGGAAATTGTGGGTAACGAAAGCAGTTTAAAGACCGTTAATGACAATTGGCCGGCTGCCCCACTCGGATTAATCGTCGCACGCAGAGGCGAGTTTCGCGCTCGCCGGCCGTTTTATCGCGCGCGGTTGCGCCTGCGGCCGCCACCCCGCGTAACTTAACGAGCATAATGCGCATCAAAGTTCTTGCTCAAAGCGCATTCGCCCTGCCGCGAATACACGGCCGAACTTGTCCGGGAACTTTCCCGCGCGGTAAAGTGCGTGGACCGCGGCTTGAGTTCGCCCCTTCTCTTTTCACTTCAGCACTCTGCTGCCGCGCGCGATCGTAACCCCCACCCGGCAACTTTAGCGAGTCTGATTAATCAAAGCTCTCGAAACTTACACATTTGCTTTACCGAAGATTTAACAAAATTTTTCTTTTTTTTAATTACAAAAGGAAGGCTCAAGCGACCGCGACGAGGAAAAATGATATCGTCAGATCATGTGAGCCTTCCATTTTTAATTTGAATTCATACTCCGAGCATTCGAGTCATTTAACATAGCATTCTTTTTTTTTTAATTTTGAGTGTTTCGTATTCTCGATTAAAAGAAATTCAAAGAACCGCGGAGAACACTCGCTCTGTTGTGCAACTTGATTAAGATTATGTCATATTGTTGAAAAGATTTCTATTTGATTCGAATAAAATTGCTCGTTTCCTTTTCTTGTGGTAATGTAATTGAGACAGTTTATGAATGATACTTGAAAGAATCCCTCAAAAGTTTTCTACTGCTACCGATAATCAAGAATCCTTGTTTTAGCTCTTTTTCTGCTGGTCTTTTTGTGGCGGATCGCTTTACTCGAAGGTAAAGACAAAGAAAAAGCGAACTGTGCGTAATTCGATACGCTTTTTTACATTGTTCAATTTCGCTCATCCTTCGAGCATTATAGTTTAAAATCATCTATTGTTCAAAAGTTTTGACATGAATGCAGACTTAATTATAAGAAGCAAAATTTTAACAATATTCAACTTTACCAGTTTTTTTAACACACTATATAGACTTTTTGCAATTTCGAGAAATATGATAATGAGGTGGACCGATCAGACCCTTCTTAAGATTATGATTTACAGTGAATATCTTCCATTGAATTATTTGCTTCGCATTAGAGCAAAGAGATTTACGGCGGCAATAAATCCTATTCAAAGCCACGATTTTTCTTCCCAACACGTCTCCGTGAGCGTATGAACAAGTGTGTACACTCTGAAAGCTAAAAAAAGATTACCTCTTCGACCGACAGTTCTTTCCCTCGCTGTACGCAAAGTAAAGTTAATCTCTATTTTTTCCCTTCCTATTTGTCCACGGGCACCAGGAATCCAGGAAATCGATAACAATAACGCCGCTGCTTGAGAGAGAAAAAAACGATAAAAAAGTTAGAGACGCAAGAAATCGCCAAGTAAGAGTAAAGACCTGGACCTGTGCGTTAGAACGCGAGGTTCGAGGAATGCCGAGCAAAGTTGGTGCGGGTCCCTTTTTCCAACGGAGAGGGTGAAGAAACTTTTTTCGAAACTCCACTTTTTCTAATTTACGCCGTTTAGCGAATCCAATATTCCCGGAAACGAAATTAAAAAAGAGAAAGAGAGGTTGCGTTAGTTGAACATTTTTTCGTGAATACGTGAACGCCCTCTTTAGTACTCGGAAATGTCAATTTCGTCGACCCTGTGTCACCATAACAACTTGTTTTCGTTATTTTCTGACTTTATTGTTTGTTGTTCTTTCATTGTCATTGCACACCTTTCAAAAAACTCTGTAATTTCCATTTTCCATTCAATCTGTAAGTTTGGATATTGCATAGCGTGAATATTCTATTCTGCTCTAGTGCCCGCAATTTTCTAACTTATTAAGAATTATTTTATTTAATTACCTACAAAATTCTCCGATTTTTTAATTATCTCCTTACGAAGTGGTAAAACGATCGCGAGTAAGGCAAGTCCAATTGCGCGAACCAGAATGAACTTGTAAAGTTCAATGGCTTCATTAAAAACTTTGGCAGCTCGAATTTGAGCTATATAGGAAGAATGTAAACTGCTATAACGATCGAAGCTCGTCGTCATATTTTCAAGTCGTTTGATCGTTCGCCCGCGAACAATGGCCCCGCCGTCGCGGAGGTCAAACGAATGACCGCGACGCTCGCACTTACACCGCGCGCGGCGAAAAAGTTCCGCGGGAACTTTCCGCCAGTCTCGCGTGGCTGCCGAATTTTCATTTCGCCGGGGTGACTGAGCGCGCGCGGCACGAAACAAGTCCCGGGCAGGCCGTAAACTTCAATTTGTCGGCGGCCGCGAGTGTAGGGTGAGTAAAAATTCGAGCGCGCTTGCGCTCAGGGTGAAAATCGGCCGAGAAAATGCAATTTCGCGCGCGACATGTTACGCTCTTCCGACGCCAGTCGATGGGAGAGCGAGGGCGCGCGCGCGTGTGCCGGATTTTCGTTGGGGGGCTAAAAACGATCGATCCACGCGCCCGCCGTCCGGGTAGTAGTGTAAACTACGGCTTTTTCTCGCTCTGCGCGCCGATTCTCCCACGCGTTCGGCTTAATTGCGCCGAAACGTAAATTCTAAGCGTCCGGCGAGCTATATACCAATTTCACTGTAAACGCGCACGCCAAGGAAATTTTTATTCGCTCGGTGCTTTACCGGAAAAAATTCGTTTCATCAACAATAGCGCGAGGAATCAAATATTTCGGTGGTATTTAAAATAATATTTTGGTCTGCTTTTTTAATAATATAACACCAGTACAATGTGACGTAATGGTAGAAAATTAGATTCTTCTCTAGCGAGGATGATAATTGAGCCTAAGTATTTCAGGTCATCTGGTGTGAGAAAAGCAATGCTAAAAAATAAATATTAAGATTTCTAGTTTGCATAGTTGTGCAGAAGAAAAATTGTTTTAATACACACATCTTAGGTTCGTAATGATGTACCCCCTCAAGTGCATTATAATGCATTTTTTAAATTTTACTTCTTTAGATAATTTGAAGAACCAGTAAAAATTTATCGATACAATTGCTAGCGTTTTTATTTTACGAGTTTACGAACATACCGTTAATGCAGTTTCCCAACAAGATTTCTCTTGATGCGGCCAAATTGAAGAGGCAAATAAAAGTTTTTGTAAATTTAGCGAGAGTATGGGATGCAATCACACGGAAGGTAACAAATAAAAGAACCTTTTTGTGTGGTTCACATATGCAAAACAACACACTTAACTTAACGAGCTCCACCGGAATAGTCGTTGGTCTGCGGTATTTGCCTTTCTCCTCTGGAGTATTGCGTTAGCAGACGATACACGACCTTGCTTATCTCACCTCGCCATCTTCCTGACATTTATAGCCGTCCTCACTTATTATTTCAGAAAGGACGTGCAACAGTTATTACACGTTTTATTTTTGTAAAGAGACAAATTATTCAACTTCTTTTTACTTATAACTTCATTGGATCAACTAAAAAAGACACTCATATTTTTGTGTTCGCAAATTCGCAAAAGGGTTTGTTTTCTTTAAAATGTGATCATTCATTTTATAAGGAGATAATGTGTAATGCAATTAGCCTGTTATCTTTCATTTGTAGAATATATTTCTAATTTTTAAAAGATTCCTTCATTTAGAGAAAGTCCACCCAAACTATACAAAGCACAATTTAAAATCTGATACACTTGCGCTCTTATTTACACTGGAATTTGTCGGTACAGATTAGTTCTGGACGAGGACGAGCCTATACCTCCGTAAACTTTGGTTGAATATCCCTCGAGTTTTGCTTTGATAAACGACAAGCGACCGGCCACCAAGTGCTGTCGTTGGGGTAAGTCGAGAAGTTGTTTGCTCTGTTGCCACTGTCAAAAGCTCAGCGAGTTCTGGCTTTCTCTCTAATCCTCTAGACACTGTCGGCGACTGATAACATCTACATAATTCGGCTACTGCCGCCGAAGCTCAACTGTTACTCCTACTATGTAATACACACTGATTCCTTTAAATTTTTACTCTCAAGAGTTTAGCTTGTTGCAGGAAGAAAGGTTAACTTCAGTCTACAAAAGCTTCAACTTACGTAACAGTAACTTAAAACTTTTTTTTACACTTACATTTTATTTAAATTCTTTTAGAGCTGCCGGAGTCACATAATGTCGCTCCTATCGAAAAAAAGTAAATTTTAATTTTTCCCAACACTTTTCAGTGTTTTACAAGAAAAATAAACGCAAATAAAGCACAGAAAAGCTCATCCTGCAAGATCCCCGCAAAGTACATTCCGCAAGGTATTGATGGAGATAAAATGTTTTATGTAAATATTAGAATTATTCTGATATATTACGACGATCCAAAAATTCCTGTACGACTGGATACTAAAATTCAATATTTAAGACAAATATTTCGAAATAGATTTCAGTTCAATAAAAGGCCATAGGCGCAACTACTAGAATTTGCCTTCCTCTCTCATTCGTTCGCTTATTCTCGAAAATTCAAATAAAAACTGCAAAAAGAAACTTTTTTTTTTAGCGTATCTGATAAATAAATATGGACTATATGAAATTCCAGCTAGACCTATTGTACAAGCTCTTTCTTTAACAAAAAATCATAACATTCGCTGATTCTACGACTGTAGCAATTTCTGTCGATATTTCACTTCTATATGTTTTCACTCCCGAAACGAAACCCGTATAGGGAAGAGAAAGAGAAGAGAAAAATATGACACTCGATCGCATATTAGGCGAGCACTCGTATTGTATATAGTGTGCCACTAACAAGTTTTGATGCCAGCCATAAAAAACGCCAAGCAATTAGCTTCTGATTGTAGAAACCTCTCAAGAAAAATCTCGTCATAGTGCCCGTCACCTCTATATTTAAAAGCAACGAAAGCTGAAGTTCAAGCCGCGCAACAATGGAACAGCGGAGCTCACCGCTGGAGCTCTCGATTCCGAACGACCCAGTGCAGCAACTTTAATTAATCAGATAGGGTGAGCACTTGCGCGGGCGAAAGTAGACAGTCGGGCAAATTAAATTGCGTTCCGCTGTTCGTGCGAAGTAGAAACAGTCGCGCTCGGGTCAGGCGACCGGGAGGTGGAAGCGTATTTGGGTCGCGCGGAGCAAATAACTGTCTGCAGTTAGCTCGGCAGGCCTGCGGACGAGCAACTTTTGCCAAGGCGAGCAATCTCGAGATCATCGATTAGTACAAAATTCCGATGTATCGGTGCAACCGCATCTCGCCATCTGCGGTCTTTCCTCGGGAAGCCTGTAAGATGGAGTTAATGAAATTCCCGGTGAACTTCATTTTGGCGCAGCTCGTTTTCTATTCCTATCTTCCTCTCTTTGTCTGACCGTCTCTTTCATTCTCTCTTTGCTGCCCCTATCACTCTCTTGCTCTCTTACTCTTTTTGTTTCGCTCCCTCACTTCTGCTTTAACCAAATATATAGCGTAATTCGCAGACGTTCTTGAGTTTGAATATAAATTTTATTCCAATGCCCAATTATTAAGAAGTGCTTTATAAATGCTTTTCAAAGTCCTAGAAAACAATTACATTGTTTCAGATTTGGTAAAATATTGTTATTTATATTAAGTATAATACTTGTAATATTTAATTTTAAGTCAATGTGAAATGAACTACTTTTAATTCAAGTATTAGAAAAATAACTGAAATGAAAGCAGATAATCTACTTTACTGATAATTCATAAATGAAATAAATAGTTAAAAAATGGTAACACAGCAACCTTTCTATAAGTTTTTAAAAAATATTCTTTTCATCTAAATATCTTATTATTAAAACTCCACAAACACTGCAATATTTTATATTATCATAAAAGTAATTAGTTTTAGAGAAGTTCCTTAAAGTGTCATCAATGTCACTTTAAAGGAAATGCTGTTTTCCTTACTTCAGTAAAACGAATTTTATTAAATTTTAATAAGTTTTTTATGAGTTCAACAAAGCGCACTTTGAATAAATTACTACATTCTAAATTAATGATCCGAGTCATTCAAAAGAGGATTTCAATTTCGAAATTCGAGAAATATCAATAATTTATTAATTAATCTTAATTAATCAATTTTACATAAGTGGTATATTTTAGCACACTGTAAATTTTAATAACTGTTAATGATTCATACACAAATTTATTATGAAACTCTAAATCTTCGTACAAATAAAGCGAAGCTAGTCCAAATAGTTCAATTAAAATCCAGCAGAAGCGTACTCGACGAAATAATTCAGCCCATTAAAATTCACCTCCGACAACGTGTCACCGCGTAATGCGCGTCTCAAAGCATGATTTGCGCTCGGCGGGCTCGCAAGAGCCGGCGCGCTCTTTGCCCTTATTAAAATATTTTCAGCTAAATATTCCCGACGCGCAACAACGGGAACGGCACGCGCGCGCGAAAAACGAGAAACTCCACTGAACAAGCGCGCGCGGGGCGGTGGGCGGTAAAAATGCAGCGAAGAAAAAAAGAAAACGACGCACGCAACAACGGACGCGTGGGCGAAAGTCACAGTCTCGCGAGCAGCATAATTGCAGGGTGGCGTCCGCGAGCCATTTGCAAGTCACGGGAGGCTTACGGGGGTGCGCACGGAGGCGAGAGAACGTTTAAACGTCGAATTCCCGGGGCAGCTGCTTTTAGCAGTCGCGCCGCGGTGCAATGAGGCCCCCCTACGGCGGGATTATTCAAATTTTTATTTGTCCCCGCGAACGCTGGGAAGAAAGGGGTGACTTTATTGAGGGTAGTTTCGCCGACTAATTGAGTGGTAAAATCCGTCGAATGGATTACCATTCCGTCCGACTGGCGGAGTTTTAGCTTGCAGTCCTCTTTCACCGAACGCCAGCAGTTGCGGAAATAAAGCTTGACTAATGATGGGGATATCCTTTGTTTCTTTTTCATCCCTTTTTTTTCCTCCTCGCGGCCTTTTTCCACGAAGAGAGACCGGTGTTTTGCGATGCGATTTTTATGATTGAAGGATTGTTGAAGGGTCATTATTCGATGAAATTAATTAAAAATCTTCTGCTGAACGACTCTTTTTAAAGCACTGATTTTTCGATTTCTTTTAATAACCACTAATTCGCAAAATCGAGCAAAGCACATTACTACACCGTTTCCAATTAAACTAATATATATTTTTTAATTTATGCATATTCAAAAATACTATAATAATCCACAGTCGATTAGTGATGATAATTACGTTTCTTTTAATTATTTTTATACATAATGCACGTTTTATTAAATTAATAAAGTAATTATTTAAATGACAGAACTACGAAAAGCAAAAATTAATATTATTCTTGAAATTGATTCGTAAGTATATATACTCGCGGTTTTTTGTGCTATTATGAGTATTTGTTCGAACGTCTTCAAAGAGACTCGAGTGACGATTAATTAAGTCGATTTGTACTCCTCGTGATTGAAGCAACTTCAATCACTCGACTACAGCGTCCTCTATGTCGCCTCTCGTAGTCATTAACAGAAGTGTACCCCGCATAATTGCGTTTGAGGCTTTGGGCACGCGAGAGATTTGCGCCCTTTCTTCCGGATTATATTCAAAATTAATATGCGTCTCACATGTTTAGCTCGAGATTACCAAGCGAGAGCTTCGTCTTTTCACGCCGGAAGCTCTATGGGTTTAGTACTTACTTGTGCCATATAGTCCCTCGCGACTGGAATGATAAGTAAAAGAGAAAGGGAGAGAGAGACTCTGGAAATTCTGAGGATCCGATACAGCTCATTCGGAATTATAAACAACTTCATTATCGGGAGTAGAAAGACAGGGATAAATTTGTTTTGGTGATAGGCACCGAGAATACGAATAATCGAGTCACAGAATGAAAAATTATAGAAAAATCGTCAAAAATGTATTTCTATAGTTATAAATTTTATTAAAAAATATTCTTTATAAAAAGTAAACGTATCGCTACTAAATTAAGAGGCAGTGACAAAATGGACGTTCGATATATGTCAATCGAAAATTTTTATTTAATCCCCACTTTAAAGTAAGGATTAAATAAACGTGCCGCTAGGAAGCTTTAGCTTAGAAGTGCGTTTGACGTTGCAGGTCCTCTCAGCGCGAAACTTATAAATTTCGATTCTGGCTGCCCTGACGCGTCCTCATTTTTTCCCATCGCCAGCCGCATAAGTTGTGCAATCCTCGCCGGCGCGGCGTGACCCGCGAGATAAAAAAAACCCGCAATATATCAGCATTTTTATGGCGCAACCACTTCAGCTTCCTCTTTCGCGCCGCTTGCGCACGTCCAATTTTCCCTCTGCATTCTCTCCCTCTTCCGCGTGCCCTTCACCCTCTCCACGGCTTTTGGTACTATCGCCCCTGGCGACGACGTACATCTACTTCGGATTAATGTAAAGCACTAATGGCGTGATAATGATCGCGCAGTGTTCCTTTGATATCGGTGTAGGTATAATTAGCGAAGGGCTGATCAACGGGAATATACGCATCACTCAGACTAATATCCCTTTGGTGCTTTGGAGCAGGATGCGCACTACGTTTGCGAAAAATTTCGCGATTCGTCGTCGTAATAATTGCAGACACTTGTAATGGTGTTTGACGCTTTTGTATTTCGAAAAAATTAAAAGAGGTTGTTATCAGGGTTTCATGCTGCAGCAATCTCTCAACGTCGGTTCCTGAATCCCTTAAAAGTTCCAAATATTTTAAATACGCTTTGATCTTACAACAGTATAAGTATACTCATCGCAAAAGAATCAGTATTAAATACATTTCAGGCATTAATTTTAAGAGCGCCTCCATGCAACGTTAAAATAACTTTTTATAGAAAAATATTCTTCTTTGTTGTAGGAATAATTTTACATAAGAAGCTTCGAATGGAATATTGTAATATCTGTTTTATATATGTCGAGAATCTTTGAAAAATTTATTCCGGTACTTGTATTAAAACTTTTGCATGAGAATATTTCGCCGTTCCTTACAAAGAAAAGCATATTTCAAAAAAGACCTATTTCAATTTACCTTTTTTTAAGAACTAGAGAAAAGTAAACTCTTCTAAAACCTGCGATAAATTCAAATTTATCCAGGCTCTGGAAGAGGTCCCTTTTTCTGCAGTGCTATAAACAGGACAAATTAAAATTTGTCTTTTTTGAAAAATCCTTTTTTTCGATAGAAACGACGATTTTATGCTATGTGAGGTGGACAAAAAGATTGTTCTTAACTATGTACGTACTTCCACAGTTAATAAAAAAACTTTATACTTTAATAGGCGGGTAAATCCATGTACTATCCGATAATGAAAGGGAAAAGAAAAATGAAGCAGAATCAGGAAACAGTTTGTAAGTTACAGGCGTTTGTCGACTTTGCAAAACTGCCGCTTGGCAGTCGGTTCTCTCGTCGATGAGTCCTAGGTCTCGAGCTCACGCGTCCGTCCCCGACTTTATCGTCACTCGAGTTAGAAACTCCGCCGCGAGTCGAGGCTTAAATTGCAAATCCCCCGACGACTTGGGGATCAGCGAGGCGGACGGAGACGCAGCCAATTTCTTGTATAATCCGGCCCGCAAGGCTAAAAGTCACGACGACGCTTAGCCGTCCCTCCCCGCGCCGTTTTTATTTTCTGCCGTACAGTCCGCTTAATCAGCTTGTACTTTGTCCCCGGCTTCCCAACTTTTTGAATGACTCCGCGATTAAGCGAATTTGCACCACTTTACAAACAAGTTTATTTACGCCGGGCTTTAAACTGCGAGCTCAAGTAGGCTGTTGCTTTAAGACTCGCTACTTTTTTTAGCCCTCTCCGCGCCTACGTCGAACGACTTTGCCAAGGCAAACGTACAAACGCGGGCAAGTTACGAAGGCAAATACGGAGCGCGGCGCAGCGATCGAGGGGTAAGAACCGCGGCAAAACAGGGCCTCGGAACAAATGGGAGGGCGTGACCCCACTCGGATCCCGCAATAATGCTAATTCCGACGGGCAACAAATGGCACGGCGGAGCGAGCAAACAGGCTATGAAAAAGCGGCCCGCCTAACGGTGGCAAGGCGACGCGGCGTCTACAATTAATTACCCCTTTCGTAAAAGCACGCCGTGACGGCGACGATTTGTCTTCATTGGCGACGCGACTTATCGCGCGGTCAGGGCGCGCGGGCGCGCGAGCGAGGAGGAAATCACGCGGCGAACGAGAGCTACGCCGACGCGCGAAAAGCCCGGAATTGCGCTACAAAAGAGCCGGGAGCGAGGGTAGAGGTGAGAGAGAGGGGGGAATTCGAAATTTCGCCGCGGTGTAAAGTGCGGTGACAGAGCGAAAGCGAGTGTCCGATAAGATGGATAGAGAGCACATACGAGACGGGTGAGAAAAAGGTGGCGGTGAGCTATTGTTTGGCGCGCGTCTGCGGTGGAATTGGGAGACAATTTCATTTTTCAATAGAGGAAAAAGCCCTGCTCACTCGTGTTCTGAATTAATAATAATTATATAATGCTCGGATTGCGATGAAAAAAATTAAGCTTGTTTGTTTTTCGTGATCGTAATGGGCGGATGAACTTCACAAAAGATAAAAGCATCGGATTGACCCTCCTGCGAAGAATCTCCAGATAAGGCATACAAATTGCGTGCTCTCCATACAGATATATATCTCAGCGGTTGACTTTATTGTAATGTCACATGAGAAATAAATTCATAAATATACTAGTAAGCAGAAACATTAAGAATAAGTTTAATTTTTTTCCTGAACTACGAGTACGAATTTATAAAACATTGTCATCAATTTTGACGGTACAAAAAAAAATTCACAAAATACTCTCAGATATAGAAAGTTCCTGGAAAAGCACTGGAAAAACGACCGCACAAACGGTCCAAATGTGTAAGTTGTGAAAAAAAACAACTTTTTGTTTTTCCTTAACTATTCTGTAATACAACACCACCAGCGTTTAGTTTCTTCTGTCCGTCTGGAACACAGGCACGCGGGAATCTCAGCGCGGTGTCTATACGAACTACTGGCGCCTGACCGATCATTTTGTTTACTACTGCAGTCATTAGTCGCCTGCACCAAAACGGGGATGGGAACGGCAACGAGCGAATTCGGTTTCGATTCTTTCAGCCCACGTTGCTGGAGTTAAGCAGTACCAATTTCTTTTCTTTAATTTAATCGTTATATTTAAGCATCGAAATTCCTCTCTCTCACTTCCTCTCTCTCCCTCTCTCTCGGGAAGATAGTAATAAGGAATTTCGATAATTTGCCGGCTTTGCGATACTTCCTTCTTTTTGTCCGCAGCTAGTATATGTATTGATCGACGCGACGGGTAAGAGGGAAATTTGTTTTGGAGCTTGTTTTATGCAAGCTTTTAGTGTGCCGAGTTCAGACAGCGGGTCTTTTTATCATTCGCATATTTTACATAAAATTTAAAATTTATATTACAACGAAAAAAATACTAATTTCAAATCTGTATATTGATAAACTTAAAGAATAATTAAGGAGAACCAACTAAATAATTTCTTTGAATCAACTCAATATTTTTTAAACTGCATATACTTTAGTTTTAAAATATGTTTAGTTGAGTCAAATAAATATTTAGTTAAAAGAAATAAATTATTTTTCAGTGTAGCCTAGATTACTGATCAAATTTTTGAATGTATTACATTATCCAATACAGTATTCAAATCATTTTCTTAATAGCACAGTAACCAGGACAGTGCATGTTTACTTTTTCGATATTTTTTAAATTTTAAATTGCGAAAACCAATTCAATAGAGCTAAAACTAAATATTTAATAAAAATAAATTCTCTGTGCGTACAAATCGAGTGTTAAATAAAAGCAATGACATTTTCACTTAAAATATTGATGAAGTTTATTTTATTTTATGATTTCTACAAAAAGCACGCATTTAAATTTGATGAAATAATTAAATTCAGGAACAATAGGATATCATATGCCAAGTCGGGATTTATATTGCGTAAAAGGAAACCAAACCGAACGATTAATCAACATTAACATCATAAAAATCGTTATGATACTCTTAAAATGATGGATCCTCTTTGGTTTTTGTCAACGTGGACTTTTAGATATCAGTACGCCGCAAGAACATAATTTAGCAATAAATCATACCGCGTAATTCCGGCGCGCCGTCAAATCCCCGAAGTCGCCATTTCCCACGTTATTAATCTTTTCATGCCTCCTCCCGGAGCCGTTCGAATTTCGCCCGAGCCGAGGCCGCCGCGATCGCATATTATATATACAACCGAGCCGATATTTTTCCAACTTGGTTTTTCTTGCGGGTCGCCGCCGGAGCGAGCGGAAGAAGCAGCGGATCTTTGCGAAATCTTCAGCGGGAGAGGATACCCGTTCTCGTTCGAGAAGGTCGAGAGACGCGGAGGGCCGGGGGAAACAAAAGGAGCCGCGCGGGAGACGGCGAGTGCGCTACCGTAGGAATCCGAAGCTCTACTTTTCTCGTTGTTTTCCAGACCGGACTCGAGATCCCCCGAGGAATTCAAGAAAAAGCTCGGGGCGCGTAACTTTGCGGCTGCGCCTCGCCTTATGCCCTTCTCCGTCCTCGGTGCCCGCTGCCTCCTCTCTCTTCGTCAGCGAATCTGAAATCTACCTCGAGAGTCTAGTGTGTTTTATTTCTTTCCGACCTGCGTATCGCGATATAGAACTGCGGAATTTTCTAATGATTTTTACCTCCCCTTTTTTCATTTAAATTTTATTCGTCGCAACGCGGTCTGGAATTTTTTCAATATTTTTAAGTACGTTTGAAAAAAATTTGAGGAATGATAATTCCAACATTTTTTAAAAATATAAGTGAAGCTTGAAATAAAATGGTGATGAAAATATGTAAAATATTGAGTTAATATTTAGTTTAAATTATTATTACTAAATTTTTTCCACTAAATGTTCTTTGATTATCATAGTAATAATATATGATAAATTTAAGTGTACGTACTATTGTCTTTTAAATATTAAAAACAAATTTCAAACTTTTTATGCAAAGAAATTGTCGCCTCAGCACAAAAATATTGCGAAAATTTCGAGAAGTCCTTGAAAAGCGATACCGGTAGTGACAATCTCGAGAAAGCCTTCTTTCCATACTCTCTTTAAGCTCTTAACGAGGTCGATGCAATGGGGTCATAGAGTCGTCCCCGGTTGCCTCTCGTCTGAGCTCTTCCCTCCGCGCGAAGCAAAACAAAAATAGCTAAAGCAGGGCGCCGGGGGAGCCGACAAAGAGCAGGAAAGACACTCATCTCACCTCATCGAAACAGAAATTTGCTTACCAATGCACAAAGTGCAGAGGTGGAGGGCAAACGAAGAAAAAAGAAGCTAGAGAGGGTATTGCCTGGATAGCGACGCTCGGAAAGAGGTAGGAAAAATAAAAGTGGAAATAAGAGCGGCGAAGGTGGGGGGAAAGGAAGGAAGGGAGCCGCTGCTGTACGGAGCATGGCCGAACCGGGGTTGTCTGCGATACCGAGGAAAATAAAAAGAAATTGTCATCGCCTGGATGGATGCTGCAGCGGCGGAGAGGACGGGAGGCTGCGGGGCAGGGTGAAAGGAGATGACTGCTTTTCTTTTACTTCCGGCTCTGTCTGCCCCTCCCGCCTTTTGTTTTTATGCCCCTCCTTTGTTTTTACGTTAAGTTCCATCGTCATTCCTTCGTCGCCGTCGCCGGGCTTCGCACTACCTACTGACCCGTGTACAGCCGATACCCTCAAAGTCAAACGTAGGTACACGAGTTTTCGCTCACTTTTTTCTTTTGGCCATTGGTTTCTCAAAAGGACGATTAATTAATTGCTCTTGAAGATTGCTTTATTCTCTGCAATCCACTTTAACTTCCAAGTATTACTTACAGATAATACAATATAAAAACCTAGAAAATTTGTGATAACATAAAAGTGCTAGTGCTTTTTATATCGACGTACTAACTAATTTTTATAATGAATTTTAGTTTTTGTAATGTAGTTACTGCATTTACTAATGTAATTAAAAAGTTTGCGAAGTAAATGAGTACGTCGCAAAAGAACAGAAATTAGTACAATGAATCAATAGGGTATGACAACAATTTGACCTTAAATTTACTAACTATAATTATTTTCCTGTTTTTTCTCAATCTGGTTCAGCTGCTAATTCCTCCAAGTCAAAAATAGAGCTTTTTCTTTGGATTTATAAAAATGGTTTGAAAAAATTCTATTTTCTAGTGGAAGGGAGATTTGATTTTGTGGTGATAAAAATTAATAGAGTTTTAATAAAAAATTTCCTTACTTTATATTAATTTTTCCAATTAACAGAAAACAAAGAAACCAGCAAAGGCAAGTTATAAACTCTTTTAATCTTCAGGTGAACATTCAAATATTGTGTGACAAAAGTATCCCACTGATTGAATAAGTATGACACTTGTAACCAATTACACAAGTTTCACTGATTCAAATGTATTTGTTACAAACAGCAAACATTACAAACATCTTGGCGATCAATTGAAAAAAGAGCTTTACTCACGAGTAGTGAGGTTGGCCGGCTTGACGACCTTGGGGCAGGCGCGGAACAGTCCGAGCTTGAACCTGACGCTGACGTAGGCGGCGAGGTGCCGCGGCAGGTACGGCAGTCGCTCCTCGGTGTGGAGCCAGGCGGGCCCGAGCACGGCGGCCGTGAGGGCGGCGAGGGCGGCCATGCCGCACAGCAGACCGCACCTGGTCATGCGGGTGCCGCCGCCGGCTTCGCCCCCCGCGCAGCACATGTCGCTTCCCTCTTCTCGCGCTGGCTTCACTCGCAGACTGGACTCGGCATGCCGACGGCGCGCGCCTGGGACGGCTGACGATGCGGGGGCGGCCAATCCGGTCACGTGCGACGCCGCGGGCTCAGGCTCGCCGGCGCCCGTCCCGCCGGGCGACTTCCCATCGACGCGGACGGCCTGCAATCTCCGTAATTTCCGGAAATTCGCCGGGGAGCGCGCGGGGGTGGGCCGGAATGCGCGCCCACGACAGCGCGGGAGTCCGCGCGTTTCTCCCGACGCCGTCGGACTCGATTACGCGAGTCGCTTAACTCGCTTATCGGCGGGACGCCCCCGCTTGGATTGCATTATCAACGCGCCGAGCGCGCGGGCAATGACAACTCCCACGCGCCGGTGGGCCGGTAATGGGATGTGCTCTGCTATTTTTTGCTCAGGGTCAATATTGTGAAAATTTACGGAAACTTCGGTAATATTATTTGAGCACGGAATATTATTTGACGTAAGCACGGTTTTCTTACGTCAAAGTATGAAGAGAACTAAAATCTTAGGATCTATCGCTCAAAATTTACGGTATAATACGTTTCTTTATAGTTATTTTTCTCGAAAACTTTGTATTTCTATCACTTTACAAAACTCTCGAAAGATTTTTTAACGCAATGTCTCTCAAATTATCATTTTTTGTTTGATTTTTTGATAGAATTTTTGAATTTTCACAAAAATTCTATCAGTGTAGAAAAAAAATGTGTAGCTGAAATTGCATGTAATCTTGCAAGAATTTTGCAAAAATGCCTACAGAAGTACGTGAATTCTTACGAATGTTTTACTTAAAATTCCGTGACAGTCCGGAACTGTTGGCCATTAATTTCAAAATTATTTCTAAAATCTAATTACTTCAAAATACACTAGCTAATGCACTCAATACAGTTCCGTTTTCGAAAAAAATGATTGGCTATTTAATTAATTCAAATAATTTGTGGAACAATAAATTATTCAAATTATTCAAATAGTCCATCGCTTTCGTTTCGTCACGAGCGTGTACAGCCTCTTCGCGTGTGTCGATGAATATTTTTGGCACCGCATCTAACTCATCGTAATTTTTCGTCTCTCCCAAAATGATAAGGTTTCGGATGATATATAAGCTTCAGCATTCCCTTTTCAGAAGCTGCCTGAGAAGCATTGTGCGGCCATAAAACTGCAGTTTTCGCGCGACAGCCTCCGGTCGTCGATCGTTCGTACAGGATGCATCCACGCGGAACAACTCTTTTCATTACCCGTATCAAGGTCCGCGCAAGTACACAGGAAAAGGAAGAAGCCCGACGCGACGAAAGGAGGTGAATGTGGCGAGCGATCGTTTCGCGCGCGCGGGGGTCTCGAAATCTTTCGAGTGTAACGTCGGAGCGGGCGCTGGGTTAGAAAAAGCCGAGGAACCGGTAAAAAGCTCGTAAAAATGTGTATTACGAAGCTTCGCGCCTTGCGTTCCCTTTTAAAACCCGCGCCGCGGCGCGCTCTTATTGCCCTTTTATTTATAGATTTTTCGGGCGTTACGCCCCGATTGATACGACGCGAAGATTTTCGACTGCAGATTTCTTGCCGGTGACCCCGTTCGCTTGCTTGATTCACCGCTGCGGCGAATCGATTGCGGACTTTTGCCCTTTCATCTCCAGAGTGCGCTAAAGCAGCCCTGTTTTTCGTGATAAATTGGCTATGCAGTATGCAATATTATTTTCAAGTGAAATATTATTTTCAAACGAAAAAATATTTATGAAAAATGAGGTTTTACGTATATACGGAAAATAATAAGGCACTTTAATAGAAAAGAGATAACACCATCAAGAAATGTTGTGACGGAAAAATTCGCGCGAACTTAAAAAAAGTACCGACTAACTAACGGCTGCATCGGGCTTGTTTTCCTCAAACAATTGCATTGCCCTTGCTTATGTCAGAAAAAGAAACAGTTCGATTGGTAAAAGCAACACTTGGACAATTGCAGAAACTTCGTAAGCACGAGTAGTCTTCAAGCGTCAATTGTAGACCAGCAGTTTGTTTTTGCTCGTTTACTGGACGTACGTGTATATACAATAAAATGGACCATAGAAAACGTAACGAAGTTTGCGACTGTCCTCAACGATCAGATGCATTGTCGGTATCTCAGTTGCTTTTTCCTCGATCTGCGATATCTGGACGTGAGAAAAGGCCATTCACAATACTGACTTTAATAGTCGCAAAGATATAAAAAGTATGAAAGAAGAGGCAAAGTTTACGATAATTGAATAATTAATTATAAAGATTTGCAAATTAAAAGTATCGATACAAAAAAATAGCGCATTCATTCTGCAACTTATTGGATTTTAAATTGCCTCAATAAAATTAGCGGTAAATGAATTTGATTCGTTCATTCTCAGAAGATATAATATAATAAAATTTCTGAATTATGGAGGTAATTATGAAAAACAAATATTGAGATAACATAAAACACTAACTGCTTTAAAACAATACCTGCACCAAACTAAGTCTAGAACAGCAACACTTAGGTTCATTTTTGTTTCGAAAAAGATTTGTCTACAAATATATGAGCACCGCCTGTGATAGATATAATAGAAATTAATCTTCAATTATCGCAAAGCACACGAATCCTAAACTCCTAATAGGTTTTTTTACATAAGGTAAAAAATTCCATTTAGCACACATACTCTCGCAACATTTTCCACATCGTGTTGATATCAAAGAACTGCACTGTTTTTTTCGCTATGCAAGTTATCTCCCGCTTATGTATTATGCTGAACCCAGCTTTATATTTCTGGATGTAGATATCTACGTGTAGGTAAATTATGCAATTTTAACTGCGTGTAATAAAATGGATAAGCTCCAGTTTTACTGAGCTAATTAAAATAGCGGATAATTATGTAAGTTTATATTCTCTTTGTTGCAAATATCTGCAATACTAGTAATGCGCAATAATAATAATTAACTAATTTTTTTTTAAATTAGTTTCCAGTTATAATAACATTTAATACTGACATTGCTTTCCTCTTTTTACATCCTTTATTCTGTCAATTCTTTGTTTTCAACATTTTTATCCCCTGTTGCTTTCTCTGTTTGAGTGACTCTGTTTACGTGTTCTCTCATGCGTTTTCGACAGCCTGCAATATAGCCCTTATCACATCCCATACAAATGATGCTTCCACGAATTTTAGAGCTAAGATACAATATGTGTATAAAAATTTAATGAATAATGTATGTAATTAGCGTAAAAGTTTCTGCTTGTAAACCAGTATGTTCGTTATTGTCACATAAATTATTCGCTGAACCATCGTAACCCTAGTTCAATGCAATCACACTTTTATTTATTATATATATATATTAAATTTTATTATTAAATATGTTATAACGTAAATACAGAGATAGATCTCTGCACTTTAAATTTATACATCTGAATTACTAATTGAACATTTAACCAACAAAGAACAAAAGATCATAAATATGAATTTCATAAGACATTACTTTTATTTAACACTGTTAATAAATTGTGTAATTTGTTTCAGAATAAAGCAAACAAGAAAGTGTTTTTCCGTGAATTTATAAATCAAATATTGAAATTTTGTCATTTATTGAATTACCCACCAGTATGAAAATTTTCAAGAATACTGTCACAAAAACGACAAATTTCTTTAATTAAAACTATTTATTAAAGAACGGATTGGGCATCGAGACCAATTGCAAATTTCGTTCTAGTCTATCTATTTCTTTATATCACTTCTCTGTAAACTGTTTTTCACGAATCTAATTTTAAAATATTATTATTTAATAGGATCAACGAAAATTTCAAAAATATTGCATTTGCGAAAACATCAATAAAAATGTATTTGATATTATTTTATTTTGTAAACATATAATAAGATTCAAATAGGGATGGATCATGGATTCCGTCTTTATAAATATTTGTTTCAATAAATGGCTATGCATACATACATATCGATATTTCGTTTATTCTAATTTATATTTTCATAATTTGGCGGTTTACAATAAATTCTTCTCGGGAAGATAATTTTAAATCTTTGGTAATGTTAATCTTCGCGAACCTTCGTGTCAATATATTTCTCTACAATGCGAACAACTGAAGTAAGAAATGAAAAGAGACACCTATACTGCCAAAGCAAATCATGAAACGTACCAAAAAATTTATTCATCGACACACCCGTTAATAAAGAGGAAAATCCCTTCAATGCCCGTGAGACAATCGCCGAGAAGCGAGTGGAACCGAGTGCGGCGCCGACTTGCTCACCGGTCTCTCAAACCATTCTTTCCCACATCCGCCAGCGAATTCCCTTCCCGCCGCACTTGCTCCTCCCGAAAAAAACTCACTTTGTCGATAACAGCCCGCTCGAGCGATAATAGCGCGCTCGCAAAAATAACGAGAAAAAGCGCTAAACAGTGGACCGAGACGCGCACGTGCTCACCGGTGACGGAGGAGAGTAAACCGCGCAGTGCCGCATGCGATCTCGACGCCGCGGTAGTCGTAAGCACACTGAACCCTGCGCTCGGCGGCCGTTGCCTGCCGCCTCTGGCTCCCCTCTTTTCTTCCCTCTCTCTCTCCCTCCCTCCGCCGCCTAGTCGCTTCGAGCGCCGCACCCCTGCTCCGGCGGAGCGCAGCACGCGCTCCACCCCCGCAACTCGTTTTCAAGGGTCGAGAGCGAGGGAAAATAGCGGAGAGTCCGAATTTCCCGAGCTTTCGCGAGCGTTTTCCGAAATCGCCGGTTGCTCGCTCAGTTTGGATTTCGCTGAGTCGAGTGCTTCCGAAACGAGCTGCGCGCTCTGTTAATCGGGCTTTTCCAAAAAAAAATACACCGGCGGCGCGTGCAAATCTTCTTTCAGTTTCATCGTTTATTTCGCCTCGAGCACTTGTGGATGAAATTCCTCTCGTTAAGCGAATCGGAAGATACTAACAGGCTGACGTACTCGTGTAAGTGCGCGGTGTCAGTAGTAAGAGAACGGGTTTGGTCAGACCGTTGATCAAGTTCACGCTATCTTCGCGTTCAATCGGCTGGAGTGAAATTTCTCTTTACAGGAGTGAAATTTGATTCTGGTAGAATTAAATGATCACTCTATTGCACTTTTAGTTAGGGTGAAAATCGCTCTACTCTAAAGTAACTCTTTCACTGTGAGAGTTTTGAGTGAAAAAGTCTTTCTACTTACTATTGGAATAAAATTTCACTTTAACCGATTTAACTTGATGGTCCAACTTAATTGTTTTAACTTTGAAACTTTGACCATAAAAAAAACATTTTTACTTAATGAAAGAGAATGTTTTAAGTGTTCATTAATTGTAAAAATCTCGCGTAAAGTAAACACAATAAGATCTAAGGTGTTAGTGTCTGTTCGACGTGTAGTAGTGATCGTCCTATGAACCTAGAGTCTCTAACTACGTTATATTCGTTGATCTCGGATCCTCCACATCGGAACAGATTCGTTCCATTTAGTTAGATCAGGCAGGCAGCGCTGGCGCGGTGGGCTTAAGGGCTCGCATTTCCCGTCTCCTCGTTTAATCTTCCCTTCCTTAATGGACGTGAATTGAACTTAACTCGCTCCCCTCACTCTTCGCTCTACACCTTTTCCTGCAAGCGTGCTCGGTAATATCCGTCGCAACCCCCGCCGGAGGCAGGCCATCCTCTTTGCACACTCATTCCCGCGCTGCATCTGCTGCGCCTAATTAACCCACTTTCCATATTTTATTTATTCATTAGTGCGTCAAAGTTTCCTTAACGAGATTCTGCGTTATGAACTGGAACGTCAACGAGCCTATTCGTTTCCAACTTGGATTATCACACTCTTCGATTTTTTTTTTCGCGACACTTTCTTCTAAAACTGATGAATATTTGTTTCAGTATGCTGAATATAATAAATGTATACTGCTTGTCAAAATTCTTATGATGTGGCAATCGACAAAGTGATCTTCATTTCAGTATTGCGGGTCTACAGAGAGAGGCAGTGTTGCTTATTTCAGAATGTTTTTAGTATTAAAAAGTATAACTGAATTGTAATAAATAAATATCATAAAATAATTCTCATTAAATAACATTTTAGAATCTTGGCTGACTAAACAGCAAATTACTACTTGCACATATTTTAGCCATTGGTTGCTCGGCATTTAAATCTGATTACAAAGGCACTTTACAATTAATTCAAAATTACCTCTCAATACCTGTACTTTACTAGTATACGTTACTGCAACAACAGTAGAGAATATAGCGAGGAAATCAAATAACAAATTCACACGAAATGCGATGCGCTGGGAAAATTCAACGAATTTAAATCAACTTTGACGTAACAAAATTCCTCGACAGAACAAATGATCTGACAAATCCAATATTGTAATTATATCCTTTGTGCGAACGAATGCGGCTGCGGGGAACGCGTGTACGCAAGATTTCATGTGGACACGAGTGTGTCTGCAATAATTAATGAGAATCGCTTAATTATGTTATAATTGGCATTACATGTGGCGTAGGCTTACTTTTCGAAAGCGGCCGAATAACCGTGTGATTTGTTCCCTCGTAAACTGACGTAACAATTCGATTTAGATCTGCATGCGAGCCGCGATGTTAAGTTCGCCGGATGCTGCGCCGCTGCGCTTGAAATTAATAAGCGTAATTAACGATACTTTCGCTCCATGAATTTGCGCCGAAAAAACAATTTTTTCCGGATACTCGAAAAATAATTCACCTAATTTAAAGCTACAATTCATGTTCATAGTACGCTCTTAGAAAAAAAAATATGACAGATGGGTATTGTGAAGCATTTAAGCAAGCAATTTGATTGAATTTTAATATGCATCATCCAAGAACTTTATATTTATTAAAAGAGACTAATTCTTAGTTTTTCTGATTATTCCGAAGTTTGTATAATAAATATTTTTTATCGAAACATGAATGTGGTTCTGATTTACGTTCCAACTCCAAAAATTAAAATGCATCACAATTTGTCATTTAGCGCAATTCTAATAAGTATTTATTTTTCTTTCTTTTTTTAAAGCGAATATGAACATTTTATGATATTTAAGTATTTTATTAAAAGGAAACAAAAAAAGTTAAGCGCGCGTAGAGCAATCGATTTCGTTAGTACATAAAAGATTCTTGCAACAGTAGAAACGCCATTTTCGTCGCAGTTAAAACGCCGGTGCACTATTGTTTTATTTCTCCGCGCGTATCCATCGCACGCAGAATATTCACGCGCGGCCGCTTTGCAGTTTAACGCACCGGCATGAATTTGTAACCCCGCGGGTTCGAGCGCGCGGAGAGCCGAGCCCCGCGATGCGGCGCATTACCGGGGGCCGCGGCGCCAGCTGCGCTTGGCAAAATTTTATGTGCCAACTTTGGCAGGCCGTATACACGCGTCCTCGTAAATGCGATCAACCCCCGCACCGGCGTGGAAAAGCCCTTTTTTCAAGTACGGAAAAAACGAACGGAAAACGAACTTCAAGTTTATTACGTTTTTCGCGTAAGCTGCGCTAATGTGCGCGATGGCAGAATCAATGATCGTTATATCACACAGCCTGCCTAATTTTGGATGAAGGTGATCGCGAGAATTTTCATATAAATTTCTATTTTTATTTGTTACATTTCATCACCTTGCTTTCAGTAGATAAAATTTTTCCTTGCATTATTTGTACTTTTTAAATTTTTTCGCACGGATATTGCTTTTTAAAGATTCCTAAAGCATTTTTCTTCAAATATTAGTCAAGGAGTTCCCCGACATCCCACGGTAAACTGTTGAATGCGCTCTTTCATATAAAAACTATTTTAAATTTATTTATCGCAAATTATTAAAAAGACGCTATAAACAGTGTACTATAAACTTATTTTTTTAAAGCAAATACACTGCAAATAAGATACGTACTGAATTTCTGAACGATCTATCCGAATTCATAAAAGCCGGGAACGAACATATGAATCGACGTTAAGAAGTACGAGTTTTGTCGATTAGCGCGAACTCCCGGCGGCATTAAGCGAGGTCACACGGTTTGCAGTTCCCAACAGCGCGATAACAATCGAGGCTGGCGTCTCGCCTCCTGGCCTCTCTCTCGCTCGCCCCGTCCCACCCCGCGCGGGCATACAAACACATGGCCGAGGCGGGCCGGTGGCTTTGATTCGGCTTGATTTCGGTCTCCCGTAATTCGATCCACTACAGTCGGCACGTAGCCCGCATAACGATCGGGCCGAATTGGCGCGCGCGCGACCGGCCGCTCGACAATTATATTGGCCTCGACATCAATGTGTCCTCCCCCCTCGCGACTCTCTTTCGTTTTGCCGCTCGTTGCGCGGCTCGCCTCGCCACGGCGGTGCCAGTTATAAAGTAGGCATTCTAATTTCTCAGGTTTTAAATTCCCTGACCTTCTTGAAATTAATATTACGGTTTGTGTAATTTTTACACAGTCGTCATAAGATAATTGCTTAAAATTCTCCTTCCCTAGTCCAGTTTCCGGCGCTCTTTAACCTTCCTTACCCGCAGCATCTGTCATTTTCATTCCCGTCCCGCTCCACTTTGGAATTCCGTTTGTCTTTCTTTGTCCTTTCTCCGTCTCCCATCCAGCCGTTAATTAACACTCGCGCGTATAACCTCCGGACTCTAAAGTGCTTCGCGGGACAAGGAGAGACAGAGAATGCTGGGGGGAAGGAGGATCCAGCAAGGTAAAAGCTATTACGCTGGAACGTCGACGACCTAAGCAGCTGAACTCCTCTACGTGGTTTGTAATCTGGATTCGAGACAATTAACTTATGCGCGCCCTCGTTTATCGCTGTAATTAGGTTTTTTGATTGCATTACCTCCCGTCCTTCGCCCTGTCGAAAATTTCAATGCACCCCGGTTTTCACCAACTTTCGTTTTATTCTGCTTGAATCTTCTGCGAACGTGGCCCCGGCTAAAAGTGAAAGAAGTTCTAGTATTACAAAAAAGTTGAAAATTTAAAAAAAAAGATTGAAGACACGCGAACCTCCACTATTATTAATCCGGAGAAGCGAATTTCCACGCGAAGGTTGAACAGTTTCGGCGTTAACAAGAAAACTTGAGGCGCTCCTTTGTTTTCACGCAACGTCGAAGTTTAATTATTTTTATGCCATTTCGAGCTTTTCGAATGCCTCTCCATCCGAGCCGATAGAATGTAGAAAAGTTTTGGACTTGCTCGAGGCTTGAGCCGCGTCCCATTTCCACCGGAGCCATCGGATGCATTGTCAACGAAACTCGTTTAGAAAAAAACTGTTTACCGAAAAACTTCAGCCATCGCCCGACTCGTTGTGTTCCTTTTCGTCTGAAGCGAAATTGAAGGTAAGGCGAAAAAAGCGAATATCGTCTGTGCGCTATCGCGCAATGAGAAGGTAGAGCATGAGCGAATGAAAATTTGCGAAGCCCCTGCTGCGTGCAAAGTTTGAGAATCGTAATTAAATTTCGTGCACAGTTGTGGTAGAAGCCCGCTGAGGCTGCACATGTGAAAACTGTGAAAACGAAAACTGAACTGAAAAGGGTGTAATTCTTCTGAAATTCACGTAAATATGTGGCAAAGAAATGGATAAGAAGAGGTGGCGAAGAGTGAAGATCCTTAACCATAAATATTTGTTTTACGAACAATACTGCAATTAATACATCGAGTGATTGGATAAACGGAACCTAATACTCTTCTATTTTTAAAAGGGAGGAATAAAATAATATTATAATCCTCATTTTTAATTATCCAATTTGCAGAGGTGTAAATTAATAAAGATGTAATATTGTCATAAAATTCATCTGTTCATGAGCTTATTGATTTTTCTAAATTTTTTATTTATGAAACGAACTTACATTGATTATTTCAGAAGCAGTTATAAATAATGGAACACCATACTTCCTGAAAAGTGAACTTCAAATAAATGGCTTCGTAGTACGCTGTCGCTTCAAGAAAAGCTTAAACGTCATACTGAGAACAAAAAAAAGAGTATGGGTGAACGTAAAAGTGATTTGAACAGACGTCGTAAGAGAAAAAGAAAATCTTGGGGGGTGCGCGCATGTAACACGAAAAATCCCGGAAACAGGTGGGGAGAGCGAATACAGAGGAAACAAAGGGAACACAAAAAAACAGGCTCCATAGAAAACGACTGCGGCCGCTCAGCGAACCTGACATACTGGTTATGAAATTTCCTTTATTTTTTAAATACCAAAACAAATTTCAATTTTTTCCCAAGGATTTAAAACAAAGAATGAAAAAATATCAAACATCAGTCATAGGTTTAACAGAACAACACATGGAATCAAACAGTAATTGTAAAGACAGTCGAATAAATAGCGACAAAGCTAGTCCATTCATTAAATATACTTTCATTATGCGTTGTATAAATATAGATGAATTAATTGCATTGATTAAGCACATTTTTTTAATGCGTTGAATTAATTTCACTAAAAAGTATAAAAATCGTCGCAGATTTAATTATTTTGAGCTTAAATAGAAATTAGAAAAATGTCGGAATTACGTATGTAGCTGATACGACTGTATTTGGTTTAATATGATAATGCACTGCAAGGTTATCCTTTGTGCAAGCACAATCCAGTAATTGGACACTGGATAAAGAATTATTGTATAATTAGTAACCTGAATAATCAACTCACTCTCGATTCAGCTTAAATTGCAAACAGGATAAAAAGTTGTTAGTTGCAATTTAATTTTATCGGTACAAACAATTATTGCAGCAAACGTTTTCAAAACAGGCGGTGCATACTTTTTCCTAATTTTATCGACTATATTTGGCGATGAAATTACGGTATACGCAATGATCGCTCTCATGCTTACGCACATATCCAGCAGTACGCGTGCAAGCAGCAGCACGGCAAATTCCTCCAACCGACCTATCTGTGGATTCTAGGAAAATCATTGCGGCCGTCATCAACCTCGGAGTATGCCGGAGCTCAACATCGCCGGTTTGCCAAGCCGCCGGCGCGAATTAGCGCCAGCCTCGTTTCATAAGCGCGGGGGATACATTTAGGCGCGTTCGGCAGTGAATACCGAAGGCCGAAGAGCGCCCCATCGGAAATTTGCCGGAGGCGCGATTGTTGCCTCCCCCTGGTAGACCCTGATCCCGCACTCGCGCGCTTTTATCGATCAGTTTTAGAATTGCCACGCCGCGCGCGTACTTATTTTTTTTACGGCGAAAATTATTTTATAAGGGGACAAGCACGCACTCGGCTTTTTACAGCCAGCCAGTACGCACGCTTTTTTTCGTCAAATCGCGTTTTAGCGGGCATGAATTTTCATGACGACGCTCGCATATGCTTGCCCATCGTCTGTCTACTATGCGCGTCTCATAAAATGTTATTGATTGCACCTATTTTTTTGCGGCGTAAATTCACGCGGCGAATAAAAGAGGATAATACAATCGATAATTTTTTAATTTTTTAGTACGAGATTCGCATGAATTTAAAATGTGCACTAACTTTATGTTTTTTTATCATAAATATCCAATTCCAGTCGCAATCAAAGAGCTTATTTTTGGAATTGGGGCTACTCAGTGATGCACACACCGGCCGAAGTTGTTGAATCGCGATCGTTTACCGAGCGCCCATTTTGCTGGTGTCACTGTCGTCTAAGCGTATCTCTTCGAATCCATCTCGAGGGCCTGGGCCGCGCGCGCGGCTCGCCCGCAGGGCTGAAATTGGCGCGAGGTCACGCGCGAAAACGACTGCCGGCTCGGAGGCAATATTTGTCGATACTTCCCGGGCGCGTTATTGTCCTCGTGCCCCGCACGTATCTCGTTTTCCCGCTGCTACCCGCGCGATTTCAATCGAGATAATAAACGCGGCTGCGCGAAATAAAATGCAAGCGTGCTATCTCCATCGTTTCCCCGTATTCTTACGCCGGAGTGCCCTGCCAATGTTATTAGGAGAATGCCCGCTCCTAAGGCGCACCAAGTCTCGAGATTGAAAATCGCTTTTATGTATGGTATAATCGATGTGGTGTGCATGAGCCTGCGTTATCACTTACGTGGCTCACTTTTTCTTACGGATTTACGTGAACAACGCCTCTTATAAATTAAGCTCGATAGACTTGCGCTTTTTTTATTGCTAAATTCGCAATGCAGGATTCGTCTTACTCAGAAAAAAAATAAGATTTTCTAAAAATGTGTTAGAAGTGTCTGAGGTGTTTTGGATTATCATGTTCTAATGTTTTTTGAAAATGCTTGTAAGAATGTGTGTAGTATATAAGGCTGTTTTTCTTCAAACTGCGGCGAATTTCATTGTTTGACGGTAACTGTGCTTTCATAAAACCTAGAGAGTTCACCAAAATATAAAACGACAAATGAAAATAAACAAGTTAGTAAAATACTTTTTAGACCGAGTGTGAAGTTACATAATATAGCTGTATTATAAATATAAAATATAAAAATTATGAAAAATTTGCATATGTAATGTTCATTAAAGCCAAACTTCTTAAAAACTAAAAAAAATACGTTCATGTTCAATTTAAGTACGATAATATGTACACTTTTGTTTATCTTGTACTTAGAGACTATTGCCATAATTTAAATTTACCATTAAAATTATTCACTTATTTCATTATCCAGAAACAAAAATTATTTTTAAAATATCTGTTTTAATTACATATCTTTGAACAGATATTTATAATTGAAAAATGAGGAGTTACTGTCGATAAATAAAGGTTTAAAAATTGCGCATTTTTTAAATTATATTTTAAACTGCAAACAAATTCATAATTTTTTTTTATCATTGATATGAAATTGGATACTTTAGTTTAATGCTTACACCGCGTCAGAGTGAATTTGTCAACAAATGAAAGCTGCTGATGCATAAATTCCAGCCTATACAAGCTGGTATTAAATCAGCTCAATAATGATATCAAGCTGGCGTAGCGTAAAGGCGATAAGAGTGAAACTGAAATAATGAAGTAGGTTGTCATATTAAAAAAGGGTTAAAACATGTTAAATGTAAAATACGATAATTAAAAAAAAAATACATAAATTGTGAAAGAATATTTGTACCATTTTTGATTAAATATATCACTTTTTATTTAAAAAATCTACAAAAAGCTTCCTCGAGTAACTTGATCTTTGGTTTTGAAAAAAGAAATTCCTTATCACAGGCTCGCGTCACCTCCGGCGGTAGATGAAGATCGCTCGAAAGGGGAGAGCACAAAAAATGAATAAAGCAAACCCGGCCAAAAATAGCTTCTCACTCTGCGGGTACGCTCACTCAAGATACAAAAAAGGCGAGTCTTACGGAGCTGGTGGTGCTTCCTTTTACCACGAAGGCAGCCGAGATTTCCTCATTTCACCGGGGTCTCTTTCACGCCTATTATTTATCTTCTCAACGTCGTACAGACGCCCTCGGACGCTCCCGCCTGCCCACAAGGATACTCGTGCGCACGGCTTCTCGACGGCAGCGGGCGAAAGGGCGCCTTCTCTCTCTCCCCTGGGCGTCGCTACCGCTGCAGCGTCGAAGACAAGGGCTTCAAATTTTATTAGGTCTCCTCATATTCTAGACCCTTGTCCCGGGGCTAAACGTCGCTCGTCATTTTGTTTTATCCGTTATTTTCCGCCCGCGCATTTACGGAATGTTTCCCCTTTATTCTCGCAATTTTGCGATCGCGGTATTTTTGATCGCTGCGAATTTCATCGCTCGACGAAAAGCGTTAAAACAATATTGTTGCCAAAATGAAGAGGCGGCATTTTTCAGATGACGCCGTCGAGATTTAATAAATACCAACGGAAACGAAAAAAGTACGCGTGAAATGCTCCAGCGGAGACAGGCATCCATTCTTCGAATTCGCGCGTCGCGCTCTACCTGCGCGCCTCTCTTTGATACCCGTGCAAATCCCGCGCTTCATTTTGCCTTTACGCTTGCTCGACTCTCGGATCCCTGCCGCGCGCAAAATGAGAATTTCGGAGAAATCGAGGAATCGCGACGCGCGGGACGTCTATTCGAGCGCGAAGGATCCTCCGCTCGCCTTTCTTCGCGCGCCGAGCCCGCGCTGGGAAATATCGGAGCCGCTCATCAGCCCGCCGATACGCTGCGCCATTCATCGTCGGGTGGATGTAGCCGCGCGCACAACTACTAAGTCGCTCGAGCTTACGAAAGCTAGGAAGCTATATTTTGTACGCCAGGTGCCGTTAACACGTGCTGCAAGCGATGTGCACCGCGAGACGAAAATTCGAGCGATTTTCAAACCCCGCGACGCAATAGCTCTTTATAGGAGCCGGTACTGCTCTGTCAACATACTGTTAAAATGTGACTGAAGCTTAAATCAGCGAGAATATGTTTTTGATCGATACATTTCAATTTTGTGCTAATATAGTATACCGGTGTTATTTTCTCTTTTTGACGTTAAATATTATTTCATATTTCAGTTTCACAGTGGTCCGTGTGATTCTCAGGTCATTGTTTTCATATACAACATTGATAAGAATGGAATTATTATTAATGTTGATATTATGGAGTTTCATATGTAGGATATTATGCGCAATTGTAAACTGAATTTATCACTGAATAACACTAATCTGCGGTAAATGATATACGCTATAAGTATACAAAATTACACCTATTATTACCAAATTCTGCAATAATTATTACGACAATATAATATTCGACACATTAAAATATTATACCCTTTTTTAATTTAGCGTAAACTGAGCAAATAATTTGAATAATTTACTGCAGAATTAAGTGAACTTAATTTTACTTTTATTAAATAAATACTCAATTATTCTGCAGTACACATACCTTATTCGAATTAATTGCAATTTTCACTGAATTAAACTTAGTGAGTACACTTTTTTACACAATTACTGCAAAATGCATTCTGGGACAATCATTGTTATCCGTGACAAACAGATACTTTTCAATGTACATTTCCTCCGTAAAGTTCCGTCGTCAATTTAGTCAATCGCGGAGAAGTTCGAAGGAGAAGATGAACGTTGACAAGGAGAAAGGAGCGATGCGCGCTTGATAGAGTGTATGTAAGTAAAGTTATAACCGTCACGCGCTTTAATAATTTTGTTAACTCGTTAGCAGCGACGGCAACGGATGAAGCTGCTGGAGACGGTGCCAAGTTTCCTTTTAATACCGGATCGTCGCGGGACTGGAAACTTGGCGCGTTGCGCGCCATTTAACAAGTGTCTACCTCGCTCGCTTCCTGCGTTTACCTGCTTTCAGTTGCGCGGCGTACTTCTACTACTGACCTCGCGCGGCTCTCCCAGCAAAAAAAAAACGGCGCACAGCAACTTTCGCAGCTTAATGATTCTTCGGTAAATAATAATTTTCGGCGAGTAAAAAAGAAAAGTGAAAAGCAAGTAAACGGTAGCGACACCGGTAAAAATAGCCCGCAAGAAGAAAGACAAACAGTTTTAAAAGCGTCGAACTTTGGACGCCTTTCGGCGAGGAACGAGGAAAAAATCCGGGCGAGCGAGAGAAAGGCGGGTCAGGCAGATCGAGAGAGAGGAGGGGGGTTGTAAAAACTAGTAATTCGCATGGGGTCCATAAAAATGTTTATCGCCGTCAATAAAAAAGCTCTCGGTTCGCCGCTCGCTTCTCCCCCCTCCCTCACTCTCCCAGCAGGCGCATCTACGGCTATACCTATGTACAGGCGACCCCGCCCTCTCTACCTTGGCGAAGGTAAAAGTGCGCTCTAATCTTAACGACGTCTCGACCGATAAACTCTCCCGAGCTCTCGCGCTGCTGGCCTTCGCTAGTTTTAGTTTTGAGAGCGGACAGGAGGGAGGGAAGGAGGTGCAAAGGTAAAATCATCGAAGCGTACCGCACGGCGTACACGTTCGTCTGGACGTGTAAGCGAGAAATGCGTAGGTGAGCCGAGTAATTTTTCAATTTTACCTTTTCTCTATCGATCCACGATCTAATCGATGGATTAAGGGATTCATAAACGGCCGACACAGAACTCTCTGAGAAAGTTTATTAATTCCTCGAACGTTTGATCTAATTCAAAGTAGAATAAAAGCGAGAGTTCGTATTGACCCTATTTACCGCAGTGACCTTCGCAAAGGTCAGAAAAAGCGAAAGTATAAACTACCTTGCGTATTGTAAACGTATAAGCCTCACGTTTTTGCGCAAGATTTTAAATGAGATGTTAAAAGCCAACATTAAAACTTATAATTGATTTAGGTAATCAATGTTTAATGGGAGTCACGAAATTATGGTCAAACTTACGCATATATCGATTAGACTTTTTCGTTATTTGTATATCTAAACAAATTTAATGAACTGCTTATATAGCTTATAAATTCAAGCTTAGTAATTCGCGAACAAATTTAAAAACAGTGAATCAAGATATGCTGTTTTAAGACGGAAAAATAAATAGTAGGTAAATTCACTCAATTTCGGCTTCATTACAACGCAAAAAATCGCATCTTGGTATAACATATCGAATTTTTCCCCAACTTTATTTAAAAAAAAAAAGCGTTTGTTTATAAGTAAGATCACTGCGTAATTACTCGGACCCTTACTTATATTTACTTGTTGAATGGTCGAATTCACTTTGACTTCAAGGAAAAAGGTGTTTACAAAGAATAAAGTATTCGTGTAAAGGTAGGTTCTTGACAAAATACCGTGAAATGTAACTTGTTCTTTGAATTGATAATTAAATTGGGAAATAATGTAAGATGAGGATGAGGAAAAAATGCAGCATATATTAGACGTGATTCGAGTTAGTTCACGTCTGCGCACACTTTTCCCCCTCTCGGCCAACGACCGCTTTCACACACACATGGGCGCATTCGACTTTTGGCACTGAATTATTACCTGCAAACTCGGTAAAAATTCGAGCAGCTTTAACTCTCTTTTTTGCTCCATTTTTTCGCCGACGAAAGGTTACCCGGTGGACCCTGTTCCTCTCTACCTTTCTTTGTCGCTCTAAGCTGGAACTGGTTTACTGCGAACGCGGAAAACTTTCTACACATTTCTCTCCCTCTCTTGGAAAGGTACTTTACTTAAGCAATTTTTTATCTTTTAGCGTTACAATAATATGTAGACAACTCGCTCGGAGAGTACAGTGGCATATTGTTCATTTATTTAATATGACGAAATGATCTATTACTTATATTTTCCATACTGCATTATTGTACCAAATATCGCAGAGTTGGTTCAAGCTTTATTTTTCAAACCATTAACCAATAACTGATAATTTTATTAATCGCGTGATTTAAATTACAAAAAGTAAAATAAAAAAATGTAGATAATGCAAGTCTGTTTTGAAAGTCAAAAAGCTCTAAAAGCGTGTACTAAAAGTTCCGCTCTTTGAAGGAATAAAATCCACAGTTTTGCTCACAGCAAAGTTTTACGTACACATACGATTTCCATCGCAAACTATAAAGTATAATCCAGAGTCCCTGTATACATAAACAAGAGACAAGTTGACATTGTAAGAGATTCCCGTAGAAAATCGTCGTTTACATTCTGGAGGCAAAGAGAATATCTCTCTTTTTTATTAATGAACACAAAGATGTTCGTACATCACTTGTAGGAGGCTCGCACAGACGCAGAAACGAAATTGGGGCTGGAGGATTCGTGATATATTGCGCGGAGCTCGGCGAGGAGGCTACCGCTGGCCTGCTTTACGGCTAGGTGAAATATGTGAATTGCCGGGAAGGGAGGAAGGGAGGGAAGAGGGAGCCTTTATTATCGCGTTTAAGCGGCTTGGTAGACGAGACGCGGATCAGATGACAAGCCGACCGCCCCTGCCGTTATTATATTCCGAGGAAGATAGGAGGCAAGAGAGAGAACTTGACCTCGGAGTTAAGCCTCCTCGCGAGCTTCTCGGCACGTTTTCGCCCCGCAAACAAGCTGAGCGCAAACCGATCCTCATAATGCCCCCTTCCGCCCCCGCACTTTTTTCCCCCTCCCCTTTTGTTGCTCGTCCTCTGTCTGCGCTAGTTTGCCCGGGCGCCGGTGTTTGTCTCTGGCCTCTTCCTATAGCTCGCGCCACGGTTTTACCGCTCCGCGGCGCATTATATTCCGCTCGGCTTTTTACTCCCGCCGAGTTTCAAACGTAAAAATCAAACGTCACTCTCCGTTTATTTGCCCGCGCGCGTCGACTTTCCGGCTTGGCGGCGGATGCTGGCTTTTTCTTCTGTCGAATTACGTTCGAAGAATTTTTCTCTTCTGGCTCATCCGCTTTCGAAGCTTCGCGAATGGGCAAGCGTAATTCAATATTTTATTTTGTCATCCGCCAATTTTTTTTTTCATTCGCACTATTATTTACTTAGCGGTCGATTCAAATGGAATAATGTGCTCGAGATTTAAATTAATATTTAATGTTGTGCGATAATATTTGCATATTGTTATAAACAATTAGTACTTATATAAATACACTTTAATTAATTATTCAATGGTATAACAAATAAATATATCTGCTCATAAAAAAAACGATGGCAGGATGTTGTGAAGCATTTAAAGAAGCCATGTGATTGAATTAATTCCAAAATTGAATTCGTTTTATTATGAATATCAAATTTTAATTTGAATCATCAAAAACTCTGAGTTTGTTTAAAAAGATTAAATATGTAATCCTAATGTTTAAAAATTATCTAATTACTCTAAAGTTAAAATCATATTAAACAATTTTTTTTAAGTTCATCTTAATCTGCTAATTATCATTTACTTTCATACATTTGGATAGATAATTTAAATTAAAGAGAAATGCCATTACGAGGTATGTTTCATTAAAATTCCTAAATTTTATTAAAAATGTATTGCACTATTTTAGTTAAATTATAAATTAAACAACACTGTTACTAAACTAAAATTTAAATATCAGGCCTAATTACGCGCAACAATATACACATCATAAAACGACGGGAAGAAGTTTTGACGCAATAACACTCTTACAAGTGATAACACTCCGCTTAAAGCATTAGCGCGCAATGAAAGCCGAACGCAAGTTTCGGCGTTAATAGTCGCAGCGAGTAGCGGCAACCTCACTCGTAAAATCATCCCTCGCTTCTCGCGGCTTCTGCTCCCCCTTCCCCCTCCCCCCTTGGTATCCAGTTTGAGCGGACTGGCGGGCGAATACGCCAAGAAAGGAGGGCGAGCGCAGACTGACGACCGCAAGATCCCCGGTTTCGCCTAAATCACGTCTCGACCTCGTTCCCTCCTCCGCTGCCAGGCGCGCCTTCGCCACGGCGAAACTCGACGAAACTTTGACAAACGCTCGCGCGGATCGCTTAGTTACCGGGGCACCGCGGGGCTCGCCCTCGCCGTCGTCGCGTGGCTCGCCGCCCTAAGAATCGGAAATCGAAGCTGCCGCGGACGCGGCTCGCAGCCTCCTCTCCCCCTCCGGCTGAGCGCACGCAGAGCCTAACTCCTTAAATCATCGGCCGGCGAGGGCAGAGGGCAGATCGGCCAATGGAGCGCGACGAATTGATTCTCGGGGTCCGCATTGTGATTCGCGTGGCCGAGCCTGCTCGGTCCGGCGACTTTCGTTACTGATTGCCTCCCCCCGAAAGTTTCGAGGCTTATCCGGAGCTTTCGTCGTTCCTCCTTTTCGCTCTTGCCTGGTGATTTTTGCAATTGCATTTTAATTCTTTAGATCACTTTCTTAAGAAATCCACGCACACCCTATGTATGGTTTTTAAATTTAAGGAAATGCGTAAGTACACTGAGAAAAATTTCTCGTAAAAATTACGGAGATTTTCTCGTAAAAATGACAAAGCTTTTTCCGTAATTTGACGGAGCTTTTCCTGCAATAGTACGGAGCACTCTGTGAGCCAGCAATATTCGGTTAAAGATTACAACAATTTCCAGTATTGCAAACTGTCCTTCGATTACGTTTTTTCCTGCAATGTTTACGATGAACCTGACTAATACCTACTTCTACACCCGATGATAATTTATAAACTGAAAAGTTATTTTCCATTGTGCAATGTTTCGAGCTTCTGAATAATAGCGGAAAGAGCTTGCGTTTGTTTTATTAACTTGCTTGTGTTTTTATTGAGCTTTTGTTAGAAACTAAAGCGTTTCTCATTATAAAGAACTCTAACAATTCCGCAAAGTACCTAGCATGAAAATTTCGAATTGAGAAAAGAATTGAATATCAACAGCCGAGATTTCAAATAGCATGGAAGTATGATCCAGAAGAAAAGAAGCGCGGAAATTAACCGATTCTTTATACGGTCGACTTGTGAAGTGCTTCGTACCGCGAGCTGAATTGGCAGTAGGGACGTGTTTGAGTGATTTCGGAATTCTTTTATAGAGCGCAAGCGCTCTGCTTCCATTACGAAGAAAGCTACGGGTTATAACAAAACCAAGGCAAGGGAGAAACGATTGCAGAAAGCATGGAAAGGCGCTCACGTAATTCAACAAGACCCTCCTTCCACCTGCGAGAAGCCAAACTGTAGACTTGCATTTATCAATTTTTCAATTCTCTGAAAAGTATTATAAGAGAGTGTTGATGTTTTAATTGTGCTCTATAGAAAAGTTAAGCTTAAAAAATCTTTGAAGGTCCTTTTAAGCGACAGTCAAAGCCTTTTTAAAAAAATTTTAAAAATAATAAGCGTTTATTCTCTGGCTTTTCAACGGTCTTCTCCTTCCTGAGGAGCTTTACAATAACAGGTGGAAAATGTTGTAACCAATGGATGCTCTGCGACTCAGTAACCACTGGTTACCATCTCTTCCAGCTATTATTGCAAAACCCCTCAGGAAGGCATATCTTAGCTTCCGAAACAACGGAGATTAAAGGTAAATCATGTTTCAAAGGGGTCGTTAAAGCCGTATTACTCCTCAATCAGCGTCAGAGACTCTTAACATCTAAATATAGAAAAGCGATCATTATAACAACATTTTTACCCTTTTCTATGAAATAAATAATAATACAATCTTTTTCCTCTAAATGGCCAATATATTACACGATTAAATTGCAATACATTGTCTTAATTTAAGTGCACACAATTCCTCCTTTAACTAAGTAAATCCTCTACACTAATCGAACTCACGGGGCAGTAACTGCTCTCCGCGTTTTCAAAGTAAAGTAACATAAACTCCGCAAATATGAATAAGTAGAATTCACTTAGCCTCTACCTTCCAAGTCAACGACTTTATAACTTTGAATAAAAGTATGTGAATTCTCCGTAAAAGTGCCTTTAAGCACTACTTTTATGTGCAAGCTCCGTGGATAAATTTAATATCAAGATTATCATTTTTTCGATAAAATGAGTCACTTTATAAAAATAAATCATAATTCTTTGCGTGTATAAAATTATGAATTTCTGAATCTTTTTCCTATTTGTTTAATTTCTGTCTCTCTCCCAATTTTCCGATTTTGCAAAAAATCCTTTCTTAATGAAGAAGATGCATTAAGGAAACTATGGGATTTATACAACAATATTATTCACTTTAGAAAAATCACTAGTATGGACTTTTTCCACTTATTCATACACTTAAAAAGAAGATGGATTAGTCAAGCATAGTCGAAAAAGGAAAAAAAAATTTTTTTTTTCAAATTAACGGTCGATCTTAAACTTAGCCACGGCCAATTTTCGCGGCGCTCAGCCAAGCCGGGACGGGGCAATTTGTCACGGGCGCGAAATCAATTTGAAGTCCGGGGCATTAGCGGCGGCGCCGTCGCAGCGGGACGCCGTGGTAGCACGTGCCCGCGGCCCCGGGGCACTCCGCGGCAGAAAATTAAAGCCCACCGAAGACGAAGGGCAAGAACGTGTGGAGGAGCGCGGCGCTCGCCGTTCGGACGCTCGTTACGGGTTTTATGAGGCGCGCCGAGTTACCCGCGAGTTTCACTTTTATTATTCCTACGGCAATTCCACGGACTTCCCAACTCCCAAGTTATTTCTCCATTCCCCCGCCGGCTCGCGTTCTTCTTCCAGTTGCCCGGGCTATTTGTCTCCCGCACCCCCTCCCTCTAATTAATAATGTTTTTCAAGTCGCTCGGCCGGTCGACAAGCTTTTTCCAGGGCCCTTTTAAAAAGCTTTCGCACTGGCTTCTCCCTTTTTTCCTTTCTTTCCGATATACGCACATTTCTTTTACATTCGCCGTGAGTAAAGGGTAATTAATTACGAAGAAGACTCGCGGCTTTGCAAACGAATGAAACATTCCCCCTTGCTAATTTGATCAATCAGCGTCGCAATTCAATCTGGAAATAGTTCGAGTTCCTTTTACAGCAACGCCGCCGCCGGTACTCGAGCTGTTTACCGCTAAAGGATCGTACACGCAAGCTCCCGGGTCGACGCTGTCCGCCGCGCTCGGAGCCCCCAGCGCTGCAGGACTCTCTAACGAAGGAGCTGCAATCGTCGGCGGAAGCGGGCACCGCCGGGGAGAAAAGTGCGCGGAATAAAAGCAGCGCCGGGCGAGCAACGGCCGCGCACAGCGGGAAACGCGGGAGAAAGAGGTGGACGAGGTGGTGCGCGTTAACTGCGATGCTAATTGCACACCGGCGAAGAAACAATGGAGCGCGCGCGGACCGCAGCGCGGGGGAGTCGAGCGGAAGAGAGTCGAGGGGGAGTCTACCGCTCGTAACGAGGAGGCGCCCGCGCGTCGGAGGAAGGAAAAGCGGCGAGCTCGGCGCACCGATTCGCGGCCGGGCGACGAGTTCTACGAGGAACGTAACGTAGTTCTCGGTGCATTACGAGGACTTCGCGTGGCTCGTCCCCACTTATGCGACTTTGATCTTCTTAGCACAGCTGGTCTGTTCCAGCGGGAGAATTTGCTCGCCGGGTATCGATGATGAGCTTTAGCGCGAGTTTCAGGCTCATTGGAAAATTTAGAGGTTGACTGATAAAACGGGAGCAAATGTACAAAATTAATCGGATTATTTAGTTAGAGATTCCATTAATAGCTGCATCAGTTGCCGTGTAAACTCATTAGGCTTGAAACAGTTTGCATAATTGCCGGAGAAAATATCACTGTTGATTTCTCCATGGCAGGAAATTTTAAAGAACATTCTGCTATAAATGCTATTTTAAATAAGAAAAAATTATTAAAACTAAAGAGAAGTATTGGCAGTATTGTATTTATTTGCATTAAGAAAATAATGCATACAATTAAGCGAATTTCATATCAATCATTTAGCTTTAAAACTTGCGTAAGTAGTAATGACCCAGTTTGGTCAGACGAGGATTTTTTTTCATCTGCAGTTATAACATCAGTATTAATTTGCATAAACTACTATAATTTGCATTCATTTTTATGAAAAAATCTCGTATGCATTAATATTAGCCTTTAAATTATAATTTAAACATATAGCTAATTCTTTTACCTAAAAAATTTCTTTCCTTGTTCTATTGACGAAAGCGAAAAAATTCGTATCGCACACTCCCTCCCAGTTTTGGCGAAATTGAGAAAAAGTCAGGAAGGCCATAGAGGGATCGGCCAGAGGGTTTCGAAAATCGATATGCGCAAGCTAAGCTTCTGTATGGAAAACGCGCACACCCGATCCTCGTGCCCGCTCAAAGGAAAAAACCTCGCGGATGATTGACGAGGTGCCCTCCAGCGACTCGGGCGCTCCTCGACTACGTAAAATCGGCGGGACCGAGAAACAAAGTTCCCCCACTTCCCCCGTGGGATGAAAAGTTGGCCCGGCTGAAACGCGCCCGGAATACGGTTAATGGCGCCCGATCTTTAATGGAAACGTATCGATGAGTAAGCGGCGCGCCAGAGCCGGAAAAGCTCATTTCCGCTATTTTGCCGGCTTCGTTATAACTTTGCCTACGCGAAGTATTGCAGTCGCTCACGATGATGGATTTACATCTGTCGAGTAGCAAGAGGAGTAACTTTTCGTAAAAGTTGCGATACTTGGAGAAACGAGCACATTACAGCTTTTATAAAAGACGTGCGGATATTGCAGAAATTTCTCTAATTTCAATGACAGAAAGTCATTGTAGTAATCCAATTTAAATTCTGGTACTACGTAAATGGGAACTGCGTTCGTCTGTGAAGCACTATTTTTTTTGGTTTTTTATTTTTCGTCGTTTTCTATGAAGACTAACATATCTTAAAAAGGTCTATTTTAGTTTGTCATTTTTAAAGCATTAGGTCAAAGTAAACTCTTCGATCAGAACCTGATAAATTTAGGGTATTATAATGTTACCTCTAATTTTTCAGATCCTGCAAAATTTATTTTACTTTGGTGCACTAAAAACAGCAAATTAAAACACACCGACGTTTTTTGAGTCTTCGTAAGGAACGACAATTTATTTTTTACGAAAAGCGCGAGAGAGCTTTTATACGACTAAACATTGCAATTTGTATTTCACCGAACGTTACGTTGAAATGGATCGCTCTAATGGACAACTTTCAAGGAGAAAAAAGTAGCTAATTTCAGTAAACCACGTCATTAAAGAAACACCGCGCTTATTGTAGAGCAGGGGTGTAAGCGACGCTACTTCTCTAATTGGCAAAAGCTGAGGTCGCAGACGATAGATCCAAATTGGAAGTTTCACGATAGTTAATGTTTAATGCGCTCGCGGGGTGGGTCCCCTTGGCGCGCGACACCCACGAAGCGTCCGCCGCAAGTTTGCGGAGGCGCGGAAACATTCCCGAAGGACCGCTACCGCGCAGACTCGTATATTCATGGCGCCGCGCCGGAATGGGGGATGTTACGGGAAAATGGGGATGAATGCACAAGCAAGCGCCGCGGCAAGTTTTAGCTTTTAACGCGCTTAATTTGACAGATAAAGAAAGGCGATGACGCAAAGTCACCGGCTTCGGTGAAACTATCCAATATTGCTAGAAAATGATGTGAGGTTTATTTCAATTTACATTGTTTTCGAAATTGTTTATCTTCCTTTTAATGTGGAAATTTAAATACTTTAGAATAATTTATAAAAATATCTAGTATGCATTTCTTATTTTTATTAAATTTATCAAACAGATGAATTAATATATTATGCTATATTATATTTAATGTATTCAGAGCATTTTGTATAAATCAATTTTGTATTAGTGCAATATTTATTGATTTAATACGAGCGTTAATAAAATAGTAGAAATAAATTTAGAATAATACCAAAGAACCTTCCTTCCTTCAAAATAAATTATTGTTCTTATTGGGTCTAGAAAAACAAAGAAATAATAATATTGTAGGTACATTTTTTTCTTTTACGGGTAATTTTATACCCTTTCAGGTGCATTTTTAAAAAATTGATTTTATAAACGAAACCATTGAAAAAGCATAATTGAAAATCGATTTTTAAGAAAAATAAATTAACAAAATAAAAAAACAACAAAAAATTCAAAGCTACCTTATGAAGGAAGCAAATATATACGAGAATCTAATTGCGAAGCAACAGAACTTACACATCTATTGGTTCATGCATGCTCTTACCTTATGCAGATATCTGGATGCTATTATGCAGCGAAAGGAACAACGTAACCCAAATATGTATTGAACGCACGTAGCCCGGCCCTGTAACCGTGGAATCGAGCACGAGTAGGCGATGGTTAAATCTTATGAGGTCGCTTGCATAATTCACCAGACACCACTTGGAAGATATCGATGCAGCTCCTTTATACATTCGCCTTAGTATTGCAGAGAGTAAGCAGTAGACCAGCGGAGTCTGCGAGCTAGATTTATTCTCGCCTGTTCGGTATAGCGCAATAAAGTGGCCGCGAGCTCGCTTGCGATGGGCCGCGCGCTTTATTGAGTATTGATCTTACCTGCTTATGAAGCGAAAATTGGGACTCCTGAAGAAATAAGGCGCCACCAATGAGCTAACGGGTTTCTATACATGTTTAATTCATATAACATCTTTCTATTCACAAGATTAATGAATATTCTCACAATTCCAATTTATAAGAATCACCAAAATCGTTAATATTCCAGAAAGATTACAAATTAATATAAATATAATTATAATTAATTATAAATTTATTTTTATTGATTAAATCTTTAATTGCCACCTTTCACAATAAGTGTATTAATATTGTTAATATTGTAATTAAATATTTATGCTTCACAATAAAATGTTCCTGAATAATATTTAATGATATTCATGTTTAATCAGAGAAAATACATTCTTCCCTGGCTGGTGCGCGCGTGCAAAGATGATATTGTAAACTGCGGCAGTCGTTTCGTCGCTTGAAATTTTCATCAAGCTGTTTTGATGCGAGGGTCGCAGCGGCACCACCGATGTTTTAACGCTCTTCAGCGAAAGAAATTACGGCAGTTTAAACTTCCTCCGGCCGCGATGTCAACGACCCGCCGCGGTGCTCGCACACCCCGAGTTCATGATTTACATTTACGATCACTCACATCCACTGCAGCCAGGTCAGGCAGTTTATTAACTTGTTATCAGCCTAAATAATTTCATCGTGAAATATCCTCCTCTCCATCCTCGGGCGGCGGGACGTAGTCACTTGCGACGGTGCGAAAAATGAATATTTTACACACCGTCAAAGTTAACGGGAGTTTTCGCTAAGTTTAGTGTGGATCTAGCGTAAAAGAAGGTTTTGCCCGCGAAACCTGAGCGCCTGAATGTTTCGTCGTTGATGACGCGTAGGATAAGGGATGCAGATGCAGATTAGGTCAGACGTGGGTAAATGGAAGAGCGAATTTAACGAAGAACGTTATTACCACTTCTGTGTACCTCCAGTGGATGAGATACTCGCAGACGAGAAACGAAGAACTCTGAGTTACCGACAGTTGATGCAAATCGATTGCGTCCTACGTGTATTAAATGTAATAGATATAAGAGGGTGACGTTACTTTGACTATATTATTATTTCGTCGATCGCTACTTATATTGAGATATTGCAATCGCAATTTTAAAAGGGGTAAATAAGTTTTACTCAAGAAAAAATAAACAACTCAATCTCAGAGCTAGCTGAACGTAAATCCCACATTCGAATGAAACTCGATTCGATATCATTGCAAAAGTTCCTCTAGAGCGCATTCGCGTATTCAATCCATTTGTCCGTTCAGAGAGTGCGCAAAGGTGCTAACTGCTACCGTTCCGAACTCAATAATCGAGTACGGCAAGCGTAAAAGTTGAGCCCTTAAAGTTCCGCGAGGGAGCAACACTTCTTGAAAATGGAGGGGGGAGGGGGGTGAGACCGTGATCTGCGGCTCAGGAAAACTTCCCTCTTGAAGGAAGGTGTAAAAAGTACTAGACTTCTTCTTTGACAGTTTTTTATGATAAAATTTAGATGAAAATCTTCAATTCGCGAATGTAGTCTCATTATTTTGGCTTTTTAAGATATAATTAAGGGATACTAGTTACGGTGTTTTAATTATTAAAGAAAATAAATCACCTCATCTTCGAGAAAGGTTCACTCGATACTGTTTTAATTATTCACAAATTTCAGGTTTTCAACTCTTGTTTATTTTCTTCGATTTTAGAATGATTCTTTTAGTTTTGCATTTATACTTCACCGGAAAACACAAAAAGAAAATCCAGCGAGAGTTCTAGATAGGACAAAGTACCGGGATGAATCAGTGTCTGATAAATATTTATGGAAGCATCTCTGTTGCACTTGCTCCCGCCGCTCTTCCTTGCACCATAATAAGCAGAACAGAATTTCTCTCTATCTCTCTTCCTCTCCCTTTCCATCCCTTCTTCTCTTTGTGATTTCTACCGGTAACGTAGATTGCATTCTAATGCCCTGCTCTACCTCGGAAAGGACTAGGAGGTATTCCTCGAAATTCCTTCGTCTATTTTGCTCATGTATGGATCATTCACGTGAAACACTGCTGGAATATACTTCAGCGTTATTCGTGTTTATCATTGTGCGTTAGATGGTGCATTCCTTTACACATTGAAATCTAATTTTTGTTTCGTCTAAATTATTTCCTATTTAAAAATATATTAAAATATTTGACAATACCCTTCTTACTTTTTAAGTAGTAATTGCAAAAGACTAATGTGTCCCATTTTAGATAATGATTGATACCTATCTTGTATAGTAGATGTTAAATCACTCTTGCGCAATGGTAACAAGAAGTGTGGTCAAGTGTCGAGCCACAGTTGCAACGGCTTGAGTGATGCTTCTGGAGGGTGAGGACGAGAGCGAGGGGGCGAGGAATCTGCGCTCGACCACACTGCTGTCAAACGCACTCTCGCTCGCTCGCACGCCGCCGTTGCACCGGCAATTATGACGTCGACGGGGGCACGGCACCCGCCGTAGCCTTCGGCGGGAGAAAAGTTAATCGAAAAGCGACGTTGACGCGACCCTCGTGCAACTATTAATTTCTTAGTCGACGTAAGAGCGCGATACGGTAAATTGCCTCTCGGAGACGTCCCGCGGCAACAGTTTGCCGTCAACCTGGATCATTTTGCTTTTCTTTACGAAAAATTAACTTTGTTACGGTAATAAAAAAAAGATTCGAGTTTACCTTGCAGAAGCTTTCGAGACAAAATTTCATTTTTCTTGGAAGGGCAGTTTGAGACGTATTAAAAGGAGATCTTATATATAGAAAGGATGTTGCATGCATTAAAACTTTACCACAAATGAAATGGAAAGTATGAATGGTATTAGGGATATGAAACGTTATTATTTATGTGAGCTTAGGGAGGAATTCACTTTGACGATGGCTTTTACGTTTATGTCAGTCATTTTCGTGAGTGTTCTAGGGCCATAAAGGTCTGCATTATGCGCGCGCGGAGACACCGCTAGGAGACCGTTTAGAAGATTGTAAACGTGAGCATGAATGAACATAAACGTTATAACTATTTGCAAGTTTCTTGAAATGTTGATACTTTTTTAAAGCTTTTGATATTTTTAAAAATTTGCTGTTAAAAAATTAGGATGTTCTAATTTAAAATTAATTAATCGAAATGAACGTCAATAATTCAATAAAAGTTGTCAAACTTAAACAAAATTTAAAAAATAATGAAATAGTTGCGATAGCAGAACGAGCTTAAAAGTTTACAGTTTGATAAGTTGCCGCAAATAATTATGTAATCATGATTTTAGTTTTATGTCGGAACCTCTAATTTAGTAGCAGAAGGCATCTGTTGAACCATTATATTCCGCTGATTTATTGAACTTTCTGTTCAATTATACCCTGTTTTCCCTTAATGCATAGCAGTATGCTGCCTTTCCTGACTGGTATAAACTTAAAATAAGTTCAAATTGACACTATTAACCAAACATCCCGCGGTATCTCGTCCAAAATACAGTTTCCTATCTAATTCTTGCTCAATGGGATTAATTTAATATTTCTGATGTAGATGATCCTTTGCAAAAGAACAATAATTTTAAGTGAAAACTTCATGTACAGTTTCAATATTTAATTTTTTAGATAAAAAGAATTTTTGATAAATAAAATAAAAGTAAATAAAATGAGAACAGAATTATAGATTGCATCGCATTATCCTTATCAATGCAGAAGATATGTGGACTAGACCTCGTAAATGAGTCCACCCACATAAGTAATAATCACATGAATGTGATAGAAAAAATTGCGTCTAAGATACCTAACAAGAATATATACAAGAATATCTTAATATCACAGAAGGAATGACTCGGATGTCCGAAGGGGGGGGGGGAGAGAAGGTACATTTGCAATTGGCTTCGTTTCGCATTTGCTTATTCGGCGAAGAAAAATACTCAAGATGTATACCCCACCTCGCGACGGCGTAATATTCCTAATGGATAAGTTAAAGACGCATCGGTCGAGCAAAAATTGTCGACGGTGGTCTGGACCCAAAGCAATGCAGAGCTAAGTGTATTAATTAAATTAATGGTACTCTGTCGCGTATCATTGCGTCTCTCATTCATGTTCTCTCATTTTACGTCCTTTTTTTTAGCAAGAGGAAGGCCCGCATAGGAAACGCTGTATATCAAATGACTCATTTGCGAGATCGAATAACTTGGCTATTTATGGAAAGCTATACGCTGATGGCTTTGATTTTTGATATTACTAATAATATAGATTCCACTGTCTCTTACTTTTAGTATCAAAAGCTAATTTTTAGATAGAAAACAATATTTTTATGTTAAAAGGTTTCAATACTTTTATACCTTTTCTACACGTTGCGCAATTTAAAATAAATTTGAACGTAAACAAGTTTGAACTTCTTTTAGAAACGATCATATACAAAAGCGACAAAACTGTAAAAAAGTGAGAAGTAGTTCAACTTATATTTTTACTTGTAAAAGGGATAACTCTAAAAACTCTGGCTTATACATAGTTTCGTTTAATGTTTAATATTACAGTTTAGTATTAAATCATAAGCTACTTAACTTTGTTTCGCATTTCAAACAGAAACGCTAAATGCAGAGATCGAAATGAAACGAAACATGCGAGAAATTATTCGAAACACGAAATAAAAGTCCATTACCGAATTTTTCGACCCGCAATCTGACAGAGTAGCATCATAAAGAGGATCATAAAATCAAAGAAAATCAAATTTTCCGCGAGAAAAAACACGCTCAGCGCCTGGGTTATTAACAGCGGTAATCCAGCTTTATCGACGATTAGCACATTCGGAGAACGAATGGCCGAGCTACTTGGGCAGGCCGGTCTCGAGTGAAAGCGCACACTCTGGAGAATAATCCGCCGCGTAATTCCGTGAAATATTAAGCGGGCCATACTACGGTAACCTTTACGTCGCGCCAAACTCGAGGGGACGGCATTGTTTTTCTTTTTGGCTCTAGGACTTTTTTTCAAGCTTCGCGCCTCTGTTCATATTGCGTGGTCGTTTATTACGCTCCAGTAGCCTCTAGACTTACATCGCCATCATCCCTTAATTAAATTCCGTGCGCGAAATAAGAGGCGGCTTAAACTATAAGGACAATGTGGACTATTCCAAAAAACTTTTAACTTTAATACATTTTTTAATAACGGCCAGTCCGTTGTAAAAACGCAAGTTATTTTATTTAAAAAATAGTTTATTTTTAATTAAAAAGTTTAAGCTATCTCGAAGTTAATATTTGTTTACGTAAAAAGAATCTCTTTCTATTCCTACTTGACCATAGGTGTGTTTTTTACTTTATCAAAATTAAATATTTGATAAAGCTTTATCAGTTAAAAGAATGTTACTCGTAAATTTCCAACGTGAGTAATTTGATGCTGCCCAAAAATTACAAGCCAAAAAATATTCTAATATACGCCAGTGTCCTGTGTCCAAAACAAATATGGGACATTTCATGAGTCACAGTTGCGTTGCAGTCCACTTTGATAAAACGACTCCCCTCGGCAGGTTTGTCTGTTTGCGCGCGTTCTTATTGCACTGCGCGAATGGGATGATTTTTGTCAAAGCTTGGTTTTCACTCGAACTTTTAATTAAATATTTAAAATTGTGTTTGAATTTTGTTTTTAATGTATTTTTATAATTATTTTGTGGAAATGTCAATAATGAAGAGTATTTTTCTTGCAGCAATGTAGATGATTCGCAGAATATTAATTTCCGTCGTCGTAAAATGCATTTCTGCAGAAAACTTGAGGAAGATCAGTCTATTGTTACTAGGGATGCTCTTGTTTTTATCCTAATTACGATAATAAGGGAAGATAGTTATGCGAATAACATTACCTTTTCCCAATTAAGATTTCTTTATTTTCAATTTTCTTTTAAGAGCGGGTGCTTTCTTTGTGAAATTACGTCGAAAACATGATCAAAGAAAACAAGTACATCTCCAAGAAGCTCATTACGCGAATTCATCTACTTACCTTCTTCTTCTGTGACCTTACCTTTTTCCGTAGATGCAATTTATTCAATATTTGTACGTGTTCGTTGTAATATAGCTTATTTAATAATTCGCGTAAGAGTGATATTACATATTTTCCTTTCATATATTTATCGCTACAGAAAAAAAGTTTTTGGTTAATGTCAATTAAATTTATTTGCATCGACAATGATTTACAATGAAAATTAATATTTAAATTTATTTACATCCGCAATAGCATTCAAAAATTTCGTTAACTTTCAAAAGATAAATAACGTAGCTTTATAGAATATAATATAATAATAACTGAAAACATTAATTCGCTATTGATGCTTGTTAAGTACAATCCCTATCCTGATTATTGTGATGATAACAGAAGGGGTGGTTGGAATAAAAACACAATGCTTATAAGTAGGATAACAATAATATATAACATATATGCCTGTATACATGATTCTTACAACAATTTTCAGTTTTTTATTTTATGCCTACCCATACAGTCGAGCACCAGCTTTTGACGAATCCGCAGTTCTTTCGTACATCATTCTCCATATTTCCAACATGCTTCCTTCGCCTAGATAAATCGTACAATAGAACATGTATATTATTTATTTTCTTTATTTATAATCATATATTAACATCTCTCTCTAAAATTGGCGGAGTATTAATCTTACGTATAAGGTACTTAGTCTAATACATTGTATGATTATACAAAAGAACGGCACCCTGAACCTTTTTATTAGCGCGATTTATACGTTGATTTACTTTTTTCTTTCCTATCAAATCCTTCCTTCGCGCAATTCAATCATCGATATCATTTCGAATCTCAGCCTTGCAAAGTGTCCAACTCTGTACACGTACGTAATTTATTTGAAAAATCGCGACGATTAGTAGCACTATCGTCCTCTTCTTATTCTGGCATAATATCGCAAGACGGACTTGACAGACGGAATTGTCGGGCAGTGAAAATTTCGCTGAACATGCACTTTCAGACTTGACTTTACGACTTATCCTTGAAGCGATCCGCCACTGGATATTTCGGAATATCCACGGCTAGAGTAAAGGTTATCGAAAAAAGCTGAAAATTACCGTTTAGCTTAATCGTTAAATATACAAAGATCCAAAAGTCTCCCGTAGTCTTTTATTTATTTATGGCCGCAATGATCCGCTTCTTTTTCCCTTGCTTAAGCGCGATAAAATAAAAAAAAAATGTAAAAATCAACGAGCGCGACCAGCGAAGCGCTCCCCGGCACTCATTATAAACGCGTATGCAAACGCGCGCGGGGTGGTCGCTTTTTGTTGTTTGACCAGACGCCCGTTGTGTTTACGCGCGCGGGCTCGTCGCGTCAGCCGCAAAATACCTGCTGCGAGATGAAAAAGGAGTACCGGTGCCAGCTGCGCTCGGACAAATAATCCGGCGCATTATTGGCGTTTCGACGGAGGGGGAAATCTGCCGGGGCGAAATTTTCCGCGATTTTGTCCCCCCGCACGCCTCGCCGGGCGCGCGCGCGCATTTCATTCACCGGCGAACAATGTCCTCTGCTCTTAGCTCGATTTGTTCGAAATTAGTCGAGTGCCCCCGTATTTTTTTTTCGCTTGACCCTGATGTTTTTTTCTTTTTGTTCGTGCTCTGCAGCGGCCTCCTCTCGGGCGCGAGAGGAGTGGAGAGCAGATATTTTTTTTGCGCGGGGAGCTCGCTCGCGTTTGCATTTGTATACCCACCGGCTTCGTGAAACGGGATATTGTTTTTGCTGTCGGAATAACTTAGGGGGGAAGGGGAACGTTTACGGACTTTACTTTGGCGGCAAAGTCAGCGGAAGATTTTTTTTCGCATCCGCGATAAATCATTCGAATGTAATATTAGGAGGAGATTTCTAAAAAAATGGCGCGCTCGAGCGTAAAAAATATTGCTAAAAACTCTTTAACGATTCTATAAAAATGGCTCGATATCCATTGTTCCTTTTCACCCCGCGATACTTTAAACTTTAAACCCTCCCTTTCGCTGACATATTCGCGATAGCGTCGCAAGCTTCTTTCGCTCCATTCAGCGCGCCCATATCGTTGGAAAGCTCGAATCAGAATTTTATTGGCAGTCTCAGCGCGAGCGCACGGCAACGAAACGAGTGGAAACTTCGGTGTTGTTTTTTTTTCGAACGGGCATATCGAGACCGTAAATCAGTGGGGAAAAAAATCGTCGCTCGAACTCGCGTTGTTTATACCGCGGGTTACGAAATTAATCCGTCGAGTGGCGAATTCGCAAAAAGTCACGAGACGTAAACCGGACGCGGCCACGGCGTTTTACGAGACAAACGCTAAGACGCTTTTACGACTACCAGCCATGAAACTTTCATCTCGTTTCGTTCCTCCTTGGACGCGGAGAGGACTTTTTTCGCTCGCGCGCGTGACCCTCCTTTTCCCGAAGAGAGCTACCTGATTCGTGAACTTTTCCTTATATTTTTATATCGATTGGATAAAAGACTATCACTTTATAAATGGGATTTTTGCATTTAAGTTTCAATATCAACTCAGTTTGTAAGTTACATTGGAGAGAAAGATCGCGTCGGTGCATTCCCATCACTGTTTATTTATGTATAGTCTTAAACTTACGATTTAATACACAATGTATAGTAAGAAGACCGAAAATCTTGAATAACATTTTTTTCATAATGTTCGGTTGTCAAATGCTTCCTCTGACAACGAATCGAAACGAGTGCAAAATCACTTCATTAGATTCGCTACAGTGTTTTCTCTTTTTTTCTTCACTTTTTCGCATTATGAGAGCACATACATGATATCGAGCTTATTTGATCTCAGTAGAATGCCGTGTCTGTATCGGTCACCATTTTTTCGGATATAAAAATTTTATTACTCTACGTCATTTAACGTAGTAGTACTTGGAAAAGTTGCGTATCTAACGAAAGTCGCGTAAGAAATTTTACTTTAAGTAGCGTACAAATCGACTCGGCGTTTAGAAAGTAAACCAAGTCGGTAAAATCGAACAGTTTCGTTCGATCGATCCCTAGAAAGCATTGTTGCTTAAAGTAAAAAAATACTATACACGTCATATAAACAATATATAAAGGTTCATTGATATACGCAATCTTCGCATATAATAAGTTAATCGTAATTTCTTTCGTCCGATTTTAATTTTTACAATTTTTTACACAAGTCATTGTAGAAATCCACTTGCGTCTGGATGAAAGCCGCTATTTATCGTACCGTTGGCAAACTAATTTCTACAGTGGACGAGGATACGTGCCGAATACCATTGAAATGAATGTTCGCTCGTTAATGAAGACACCGGCGAGTACTTGGCTAATAAAGCACCCGCGCCGGCGAAACTTTTGAAATTCGCGCTCGCTCGTATTAAGGCAGTATAGTTCGATATCCGTGCAACACACCCTAAACGTATACGAACAAATCCATTCGTCGGAGTAACAGTGAGGACAAGCGAGTCCCAACTACCTTGAATTAACATTGACAGCATCGCCGACCAGTCTTCCTCTTTCGTTTCGCAAGCTCCTTCGCCGCTGCGAGATGCACGTCCTGATATTCGACGTCCGGAGAACGGATCTCCCGCACGCGCGTGTGTCCGTTTCCTTCGTGATTTCCCCTCCGTCGTCCGCTGCTGCGTTCGCACGCTCGCGAGGATGGAAAGTGCCCTCAGCGGCGCGCCGTGGCCGTTCCTCGGCTCGAGCTCCTCGCGCGGGAGCTCGCCGCCGCCGGGCCTTACGAGAGCGCCGGCGCCGAGCGATCGTTGGTCTTCGTTTTGCGCAGCTTCACCGTCGCGAATATGTTGCTCCTGAAAGAAAGGTCCACTGTTCACAACTCGGCGCGCGTGCAGGTCGCTGTATGGCGGTACGTGCCGCGTATCCGGAAGTACGTCGCACCCAGCCGCTTCGATCGTTTCGCCGGTGAAGAGAAAAAAGGGACGAGCGACTCGCCTCGCGTTTACTTTACGATCTTCGGGCTTTATGGACACTGCAGGCGGTCGCGCGGCCTCTCTTCTATTTTACACGAGATTTTAAACGATCGAATTGAATGCCGGCCGCGATTTTATTCGCCGGCCGGCGTTTAATTCCGCAAATGGCCGGGTCGTCCATTCAAAGGATTAAGACGGGCTGCGAGGCAGCGGCAGCTGAAAATTCAATCCTCTTAAGCCCGTAAAAGACGATCATCGCGCGCCGCGGCATTCGATTTTTACTTCGCGGCGCGGTGCTGCCCCGTTAAACCGGCCGTAATTAACGAGCGCCCCCGGGGCTAGTTCCGGCCTTTTCGCCTCGAGCCGGGGGAACAATTACAAACGAGCGCAGAATATTTCGGCGCGAGCGAGTTTTGCCATTCCGAATAATTTTCCCGTCGAACCTCCCGCGGCTAACGCGTACAGCGCGACATTACCATATACAAACTAAATTCTGCGCGTTGTTCGAGGGTTGCTCGCGAAGGCCCGATGCTTACAAAGAATCGTAATGAAAAATGCGACAGGCAGGGCGAGTAACGGAAAAAGGACACTTCGAGCACATCGAGATACACAAGCTAGCACACTCCTTTAGCGCTTACTTCGAGAACGGTACACAGTACATTTCTAGTTAATATCGTCGCAGTATGCGCCGAAGTAAAGCGAAGCAAAATGGGTCGAACGTAACAAAAGGCAACGCACGACTCTACAAAACAATGCGATAAACATTTATCGGACGAGGTAATAAAAAAAACAAATAATAAAACGATACATAAAAAAAGAATCGAACTGAATGATTATAAAGTAACGGCAAAAAAAATTGAATGAAGGTGGAGAAGGGACGAGTGTTCGGTCTACTGCTGCTGCTTCTTCTTTTTCTTCTTGGTGACGGACTGGTCGACGCCCCACAGGTCGTACCACGGGCCGCAGGTCTTCTTGTTCCGGTCGCTCCGCTCGCTGTCGCGCCTCAGCTTCGTCCGCGGCAGCAGCGTCTTCTCCGCCACGGCCTGGTCCTTGACGACGATGCAGCTGTAGGTGGACTCCTCGTCGGAGGCCTCGGTCTCGGTGAAGTGCTGGATCATGAGGCCGTCGTCGTCGTCGCCGTAGGCCTTGTTGCTGCGGCGCTCGCTCCTCTTGCCCTGGCCGCTCTCCTTCAGCTCCGCCACGACCAGGCTGCGCTTGGCCTCCATGCTGCGCTTTCGCTCGTTCTCGATGATGGCCTTGCGCGAGACGTTGCCCACGAAGTAGGGCCGCGGCTCCTCCTGCTGCTGCTGCTGCTGCTGCTGCTGCTGCCTGCGGTACTCGCGCTCCGACGTCTTGGGCCTCTCGGCGGGCGTGGGCGCCTCCTCGAAGTAGTCGACCGGCGCGGCCTTCTCCGGCAGGTGCATGCGCTCCGCGGGCTTGGGCTCGTCCTGGAGGGACTGCTGCTGCTGCTGCTCGTGGCCGTTGATGCGCTCGTTCGTGATGGTCGAGTCGCTGTTCTTGCGCTCGAGGCTGCGGTGCGAGGTGCCGGGGCTGCCGTCCGAGCTGGACTTGCGCGACTCGCGGCGGCGCTCCTCGCCCGCGTCCCTCTTCAGCATCTTGGGTATGTCGACGAGGGAGCGGTGCTGCCAGAGCGCCATGCCCTCGAGCACCTCGGAGTCGCGGCGGAAGCGCCAGAAGCTCTTGGTGCGCTTGACGAGCTTGGGGCTCTTGCTGCCCTCGGAGTCGAAGCCGCGGCCGGTCTGCACGAGGTGGGCCACCGCGGTGCTCTGCCGCGTCATCGGGGGCTTGCGCTCGCTCTTCAGGCTGTTGTTGTTGGTGTCGCTGCGGTCGGCGCTGCGGTCGGCGGGCGGGCCCCTCTGGTAGCCGTGGCGCTCGAGCACGCGGCACCGCTCGAGCTTCGTCTCGAAGTTGGACTCGTAGCCGCGGTCCTTGTCGAGGGCGACGCCGAGGTCGCCGGCGAAGCCGCCGGGCCTGGTCTCGCCGTAGAGCTCCTCCTTCTCGGAGTAGGTGCGCTCGCGGTAGCGGAGCTGCTCGCCGGGCCGCTCGGGGGCCTCCTGGGAGGGCGGGCGCGGCCGTTCGAATCCGCGGCTGGAAGGAGCTCTTTGCTGCTGGTGTTGTTGCTGCTGGTGTTGCTGCTGCTGCTGCTGCTCGCGCTTGCGCTCGACGCTCTTCTCGTAGGCGCGCTCGCGCTCGTACACGAGGGTGGAGGTGCGCGAGGAGGCGAGCGACTTGTCGCTGTAGCGCTCCCGCTCCTTGTTGGCCGGGCGCTGGGAGCCGCGGGGCCGCAGCTCGCGCTCGTACTTGTCCTCGTAGTCGGGGGGCCCGCGGCGCTCCATGAACTTGGGCGGGCTGTGCTCGCGCGCGTACTTCTGCGCGGTCTGCTCGAGCTTCTGGGCGATCTGCTCGACCTTGCGCCCGCTCTCGGGGATGGTGCCCTCGTCCTCGGAGTCGGAGCTGCGCGAGGACGAGGAGTCGCTGCTCTTGGAGTCGTGCTCGCGGGGGGCGCCGTACTCGGAGCGCCGCTCCACCGCCTCCCGGCTCTCGTAGTACTTCTCCGAGCGGTACTCCAGGCTGGCGTTGTAGCTCTCCTCCTCCTCCTCTTCGACGTCGACCTCGACCTCGATCTCGTCGTCCTCGGTCTCGAAGTCGTGGCGGTCGTGCCGGCGGGACTCCTCCTCGCGCTCGCGCCTTCCGTACCGGTTTTGCCCGGGGTTCCCGTGGTCCTCGTTGGAGGAGTACTTGCCGGCGTTCCTCTCGTTGTTACTGGAATTTCTAGCGGCAGCGCGTACCGTGTTCTCGTACTCGTTGCTCTTGGAGTTGTTCTCTTGCTGGTGATGGTGCTGATGATGCTGTTGCTGCTGCTGCTGCTTTCTCTCCTTCTTCGTGGGGGCGATGGATTCGTTGTCCGCGTTCCTGGCGTTCCTGCGCTCCTCGGACTTGCGCTCGCTCTTGCCGCCCGCGACGCTCGCGTCCGACCAGTACTCCGTCATCGCGCTGCGGTACACGTGCCAGGATTTGCCGTCGCGCGGTATCGTCTTCCACGAGTCGTTCTCCCAGTCGTGGCTCTCGTTCGAGCTCTGCTGTCCCTTGCTCTCCGCCTTCTCGATGGACTGCTGCTTCATGTGCTTCTGCTGCTGCTGCTGCTGTTGCTGCTTGGTCGGCCGCTCGGCTGCCTTGCGTCGTCGCAGTCTGTTTTATACGGGGAGTGGGTTTCGTGAACGAAGAGAAAGAAAACGAAAAAAAATAAAAGAAACAGAACAAACGGGTGTGCGAGATAAAACAGAACAGATGTAGTTAAAGGGGATTGCTGTAAATTTTTTGGAGTGAATTCGTGGAAGATGTATTGCTTGTGGTACTGCATTCTTTGCGAGAAAAAAAAGAAAAGAAATAATTATTTCCACGGAGACGTTTGTGCAAGGACAAGGAGTGGCTGTTAATCACACTCGTCGAAATAAAAAAAAAAGTTTCACTCAAAAAAATTTATGATGTTAAATGAAAGAGAATCGAATGAAACAGAGGGCGGTGAAGTGCGGCAGTGCCAGAAATACCAAAGAACCAGTCGATGTGAAAATGCTACGTGCCAAGTTTAGGTAGGGAGGGTCATCCTCTTTATTTTTTAGTCTTGGAAAGGAAAACAGTGGGGCTATTTTCACGGTGGTCCTTAAGAGGTCCGGAGCACACACTGGGTAAGGGGAAGGGGAGAGACTCCAGGCTCGGTAAAAGTCCACCACCGACGCATTTAATTCCATCGATCGCAGTAACGCATGCGGAATCTACAAAGAACGGGAGAAAAAAACAAAACGAGACGTAATCCAAAGAGTAAAAAAGCTAGACCGTAATAACAAGGCGAGGCGGGAGAAAATTACTTGCTTTTCTTTTACCGTTTCTTTTACAAATCTACACTGCGAGTAGGGCACCTCTGTGTACTAATTGTAAGTTTACTCTGAAGTGGAGAATCGTTATTTCTTTTTTCGTATTGCTCGTAAAATACGCGGGAAGGATAATCTTGCTGAATAGCCATCTCAATCCTCATGCAATTAAAATCTTTTGAGTACAGCCATAAATGTTCTAAGTTATGTGTCTACTTCGTTTTCGCTGAATTTTATATATTTTTTATTTCAGAATATAAAAACGAGTAACAATAAAAAGCACCAGAAAAATTATATTTACAAATTAAGTTAATAAAGTCTATATATAAAATCATTCAAAACTATAAACAAGCTTTACATTTCATACGTCAATCAACGCACTCCAAGAGATGCAATATTTTGTACAAAGCCTGCGTTAAAATAGCAATAAAAATATTCAATCATTAGACTATGAGAAAAGCAGCTACGGAAGGAGCTATAGTTAAATGGAATTTGAAACAAATATAACAAAGGAATAATCGTGGCTTCTCCTTACTCGAGTAGATAAACAAAGCGCGAAGAGGCTCGTTGAGCGGCCAGCCATCGCCCCGTTACTTTTTCACCCTCGAAAAACTGTAATTTCAATATAACGAGAGACATCGCGAAGGAAATACAAAAAGAAAAAACGAGGAGTGAAAAAAGCAGCACAAAAGGCATCCAGCGACTGACAGCTTTCAACGCCTCGTCTTCGCGCTTCGCCTCTTTCTCGCTCCGTCTCCACACGCGTCGCTCGGCCGCGGGCGGGCTCACCTCATCGCCTCGTCGTCGCTGTAGTCTATGTCCGGCTGGACGGGCGGCTCGTTGGAGAATCCGCTGTCGTTGCTGCTGTGGAGCGACGTGATCACCTGGGGTGGCGGGACGGGCGGCACCGGCGGCTGCACCCTGCGCGCCCCCGCCATCAGCGTCGGCAGCGTTCCAGTTGGACGGATCTGCGCACAGCATCGCACGAGCGAGTTTAGTCACCAGCCTGAGGGCCACTCGCGTCGCTGGCCCACCTTTTCTCCCTTTATCTCTTTTAAATTGCTTGATTGCGCGACATTGTGGCGGACGCGTTCCGCGTGCGAATTCACGGTTACTGAGCTATTGCGGGACGATGGTACAGTGAAGGGCGGCCGATTGAGTTGGCTCGAAGTATTTTAAGTTTTACATTGATAAAAGCAGTATGAAATGGGAATAAAAAATGTGTGATCTACTTCGGTCAAGATCAAATTAAAAATGTAGGTTGAAAATTTTTGGCGGTTTTCCTGAGAGATGACTAGGAGTACCCATGATAAATGTCAAAAGGAAAACTACGAAACTAATATAATCGTATGTAAAATTAATGTGCGAGTGTAAAAAGAAATATTGAAAAAGTTACTTTTGTTATTGTTACTACTGAATGTCGCACCAAATCTTGATTTTTCTACTTGTTTTACCAAATTTCAATCTTATCTTTCCTTTCATTTTCTCGTATTATTTTTTGGTATTTTTATGTGTTTTAAAAAGCAGCAAGAGTTTTTCAAGTTTCTTTACTTTTTTCTACCTACTGCTAACCCAGAGACATTCTCATTTCCTCTATTACTGCATTTAAGTAGTAAAGGTCCCAGTTTGGTCCGCCGCGATTTTTCACGGTCAGAATTTAAAGTTTTAATATTCAATCAAAATTAATCTCAAAAATCATAACGTAAAAATAGTTCGACAGCGACTTTTTTAACACACTGTGCAAAAATTACTTTTATCGAACGCAAGTGTTTTTTTAATAAGTAGACGATTTTCGCCGTTTTTTGGTTATAAAATACTGTACGATGCGTGTGAACCATCCACGTCTTTAAAAATAAATTTCCGCGTGTCATTGCGTACGCTCCTTCTTAAAAACAATCTATCTATCTCTGGTGCAAATAGGCGGAAGTGCGCGTCTCGGCCGGCCGCTCCGTTTAAGCCAGATGAACGCGTCGCGGCGTGAATTGGCGGCTCAGAGAATAATGGGATATGCTCACGGCTTTGCTCTGCCGGTTGGACGGGGCGGCGATGTTGTGGGAGCTGTTGCTCTTGGGCACGCTGTTGTTGTTGCCGCTGCCGTTGCCGGCGCTGCCGCCGCTGCTGCTGGCCGTGCCGTTGTGATGGCCGTTCATCTCGGCGCCGGCGGCCGCGTCCTCATTGTTCGGCATCGGGGGCCGCGACGGCGGCGGCTTACACGGCGGCGTCGCCTTCGGGTCCGCGCCGCTTCCCGAGCGCCCGTTGCTCGCGCTGTGATTGGGCGACCTGCGGACACCGGGGGCGTGCATTGTTCAAACACTTTTGTTGCTCGGCACGGCGCAAGCATCGTATTAGATACTCGCTAAGGGGATTTGCTGCTGTTTAACGATCCTCGGGCATGTGGATTTTTAAAGTATTTCCGACCTTTCAATAATTTACTTGGAACGATTGAACCGAAAAACAATTTTTTGTGGTATCGTCGTTTTTAATAAAAAAAAGCACGTTTCAATTTTCCGGCGAATTCTAGCTTATTTCGATAAATTATCGCAACAGCTCGTCGAAGAAAAATATATTTCGCGATATTTTCGCAAGAAAATGTTTTTCGTTGCAAAAAAACTGAATCGCATTTTTTATCTTTAGGGAAAAATGAAATGTATTCTTATTGAAATGAATGAAATTGAACTTTACTTAATCAATTAATATGAATACAAATTAAATATTTATTATTTTATTAAAAGTTAAAATTAATTGTATTCACTATAGTTTTCATGTTATCTTATATTTCCCAATACAATAACGGTAGGGGTATTATAACTTACCCTACAGATTCATCAATGATAATTTCAGTGTAAGCCAAGGGAAACCAGCCAGAACACTGGGTGCGCAAATTCTCACCAAACTGCCAACCCTTTTGTCGATCGCCTTTACAAACATGAAACAAAAGCCGATAATTAGAAGCACCTATCGTCTCCAAACAAAGGCTCTATATTAGTAGAGATTATTGAGTATCAATGCAGGAAGACTTCCTTCACCTGAATATAGAGAGGTGTTGAATGGAATGTTATAATCGAATAATACAGTTTTAGCTATTAAAGAATAATTAACACGAAAAAAAGCATGTAGAAAATTACATTTTTAAAATGTTGCATTTACATTTTATTAATTTCACAATTTAATTATTTCTGATAAAAGGTGATCGAATTTAGTCAGGTGCGAAAGTCATCCGCAAGTTAAAAGAGCCAGGTGTCGGTGAGCCTTACCCATGAGCACGATGAGGTCGCCCTCGTGAAAGCTGAGCTGGTTCTCGCCGGAGCTGAGGTAGGCGAAGAGGGCGCGGGCGAGCGGCTGCTCACCCCAGCCGCCTCCGCTGATCAGGCCGCCACTCATACCACCGCTGTTGCGGGACACCGGGGCCATGGATCGCGGTCTTGGTGGGGTATCCGGCACCTCTGTAAAAGCGAGACGAAAAACCTCGTTAGTTGCGCAAGAAATTGCGTAATTGAAAAAATTTACGGCTTCTCTTTCTTTCTTTCAGGCTGTTGAGTTGGAGTTTATTAATTAACTTATCGAATGAAAAATTTAATTACTTTGTAAATTAGTTGGGATTCTTTCGCATCGCGACCGCAATTTAAAAGAAAGAAAATCATTAACAGTAATTTTTCTGTTAATTACTATTACGTAAAATTAAAGTTATATCAAATCGAAAATAAACTAAAATACTTCTGATTTAATATGCATTATCTATCGGTTATCCTTCTTAGCGAGTTGCAAGCTCGGCATTCAAGTTATATTTTGCCAATTTGCATCATTACGCCAGCATTCGCGAGATACATCTGTAAGGTACATATTAAAGGCAGGAATTTGCTACGTATTATCATTAGAGGTATAATGGGACTTATCAGGAAACTCTTATAAAGTCGCGAGAATATGCGCAAGTACCTTCCAATAGAAAAGGTACACTAATTATTTTGAGTAGTACACATGATTACGGATTTTCAACTTGTTGTTAAACAGCGAATTCCAATTAAAATTAAGCCTTACTATACCGAATAAAAATCAAAACTAAAAAAAACAATTAATAAAATAATTTTTCTGAATTCCCTCTACATCCAACGATTTCGGCAATCCGGTTTCGTTCGCTTGAAAGGCACTATATTCACTAAACAAATTCTCTCAACTTTGGCGCGTGGCGATCAAATAAAAATAGTAAATCGTTATATGTGTAAATTAAATATGTAATCGACTAGCGCTTGCTACCGTAGATCAAAGGACGAGTAAAACAAACAGATTTTCGAAGCAATCAAACAATGGAGAACGGAAATCAAAGATTAGTTTTGTGAACCCATGCTCTATGTAAATGTTCTTTTGATTTAATTAAAATGGAAAAGGGTGAAGGTTTAAAAAAAAAACAAGAATTCACGTGCATAACAATGCCTCTGAAAGAGCGACCAAACCGTGTATAGAGCATGAGAGAGAGCGTGAGAGAGCGTGAGATAGAGAGAGAGAGAGAGAAAGGGAGAGAGAGAGGGAAAGATCAGAGAATGAGGGAGAGAGAGAGGGAGTATTCGCGGCGACTGCAATAGTTTTTTCTGCATTATTTTTTGATACAGTTGATTTGCTTGGTCGCTCTGCCCGAACGAATAGTCGCTGCGCCCACTTTATGTTGAAGCTCTCTTCCCGTTCAATTAACCAAATATTCACTTGGCGCTATGAATTCATTTCAAGTCCCTATATATGAAAACATTTACCGCCAGACCAATCAATTTTGAATACATATTTGCAGAGCAAAGCAATAAAGAAATATTGTTCTCTAGTACTTTGTTAATTACAAGCTAACGACATTTGGAACACTATCAGTATTTCATTTGTCGAACTACGTCATTCAATTTACAGAATGTACTGATATGAGCGCATGAAACTTATTTTTTGTACAGAAGTAAAATTTATAATATTTGAGAAAGAAGCAGAGGATAAAGGGATAGATGTAGATTCTTTTTATTTACTTTCACCGCAAAAATAATGATAAAATAATACTACAAATTAGTAAATAAACAATATAAATAATGCTAAATCATATTACAGGGAATTTTGTCAAGAACTTATATATAAAATATACTAATATCACAGAGAGAGAGAGAGAGAGAGAGAGAGAGAGAGAGAGAGAGAGAGAGAGGAACATTTTAATCAACAGAAATAGGTGAGACAGAAGCGTGAGATTTTGATCCTTTAGTTGGGTTTGTTTAAGCGATAGATGTAACCCCGCCCACTGTTTTTTTCAACTGTTTCTCTAATGGCAAGTGTCATGTTTTTTTTAATCACACGGAGCTTTTCTTTCAACTAACATTCTCAGTCCAATATATTTTATTAATGACTTAACAATCAGTATGTTAATTAGTTAGTGCACTCAAAGTCTTTAATGAGAAAATCCCTTTTCATTGAAGAATACTTAATTCCAGACTCCAAAATAATAAATAAAACATCTGAAGTTTCAACAGAAACCCACTTGAACTCGTTCTTTAAAAAATTTATACCCACAAAGTCACGCGTTCGATTAGCTCGAGAATTATTTAAGACTACGCTTGCAAAGCAAAAGCTAATTGGCCCGAAATAAAGCTCGAGGGTGAGCGGCGAATTTCCCGAATTTCCGGAAGAAATGAATTCTCACCGGGTCCGAGGGAGAGCGAGGAGGCGTGGAGATTGGCCTCGGAGCGGGCGCGCGAGAGGGCGGCCGGCAGGTGGCCGGAGCCCTGGCCGTGGTGGAGGCCGCTGCCGGTCGAGTGGCTCTGCGGCGGGCCCAGCCGCAGCTCCAGGCAGGAGCTGTCCATGCTGCGGGTCTTGCGCAGCTGCGAGCTCATCGTCAATTCCGAGCCGCCGTTCTCCTCGTCCTCCGGCCAGAAGGACACTTGCTGCAACACAAACGCCGGCTTACAGTCTAAGTATCGCGCGCGCGCAATCACTGCCTGCTGCATCTTTCAAGCCCAGAGCATTGGCTTCTCTTCGGCTAGGCGAGAAGACCGCGAAATGAGACTTGAATTATTAAGCGCGCCGAGCTCTTCGCCGCTACCGAGTTGCGGAAAAACGAGTTCCGTATTCTAGTTGAACTGTTGTTTGTCCTCGTTGAGTTTTTAAAGGAATTGCGAATAATTGAAAACTTCGTAGCAAAACTTCTAGTTTAGCGGAAGAAATTTTAAATTCAATGCAAACTTTTACTACGGCTGTATAAATTTTAAATGTTTCAGCGAATTGGAAGATTTATCTTGGACAGAAACGGTTTAAATTAATTACAAAAGTTTTGCCTTTTACCGTATAAAGGACTTTAGTACTTTGACTTCCTTTATTTCGCGATTATTTTTGAAAAATATTTTTTTACACAGATTTTTTAAAAACAAAACATAGTAATTGTTACAAAAAACTATTGAATTTTCATAATGATTTGCTCTGTGAAAACTTGTAAAAAAAACACCGTATCGGGGAAAGAACATAAAATTGACGGTTGCAATTTGTATAGAAGAATTTTTCCCCCATATAAATAAAGGCGAAAAAAAATCTTCTTGATTTAGCCCAAAAATAACAATTGCTGGTAAAAACTGAAAAACCATGTTCTTGGTTTAAATTTACAAATAAGAAATTCCTTTTTTATCTTACCTTTGACTGAGAAAATTCTTTTTACCTTAAATTTACTTACTATCAATAAATCTTGAACGTGTAAAAAGTTTTACATTTTTTCATTTCAAAATAGTTGTCAACAATAGCTACGCTGTAAAGAATTTCAAATATCCGCGAAATTCGAGCACTAGTAAGTTTATTTATAAATTAAGTAAAATAAAAGAAAAATTGCATTACCGCAAAAGAGCGCCACTACTCACCCTGAGCCTCGAGGCGAACATGTCCTCGACGGACTGGGGCAGGTACTCGCGCGTAGCGGCGACCTCGCGCCACTCGTCGACGGACGGATGCAGGGCAGCCAGGGCAACCTCGTGGAAGCTGGCGTAATGCTTAGCCAAGGAGCACTGCCGCTCCAGCACGAAGCCGTATCTCCTCCTCTCCTGCGTCATCGCCTGCGGAATTTCCCGAACTCGGTTATGCGCGCGATGCTAAGGCAAAGTGCCCCAGGCCCCCCCCTAACGCGGGACTGCATTATCGAAATTGTTATCCAGCGAAATTCTACTGAGCGTATAATGCTGCGTACACGGGAACGCTGATTATCCATCGATCGGCAAACTTTGCATACATTTTGCGATTCTTCAATTTCACATTTTCGTCCTCATACCTTGTAGTTTGAAAACTTTCAGTTATAAATAAATTTCGAGCAATTTGCATAATTTTTAAAACTTTCCTAATTCACGAAACTCGAGTAACAGTGTAACGCGAGAAATAAGATTGAAAAAGTTTCTTCTGATCCGATGAAAAACACAATTGGCCATACAAAGCATTTTAAAGAACAATGCCCAAGTAGAAGCAGACGAGTATCGTAAGACACCCACATATAATTTTTAAACTTTCCTACAAATTAAGAAATTATTTTTTTTACATTTTAAATGATAATTAACATTATACGCGATACAAAACGACAACGACGATATAAAACGTTTTAAAGAACAATACTAAGTAGTAACAGACAAGTATAGTCAGACACCGATATCTAGTCGAGTATATTTAAACTTTCTGCATTTTTTCACGTTTTAAATGATAATTAAAATTATGCGATCTAAAAAAAACGCGATTGTCGTTATAAAATGTTTTAAAGCACAATGTTTAAGTAGAAACAGACGAGTACCGTAAGCCTATCTAGTCGAGTATTTTTAATCTTTTCTACAAACTTAGAAATTAATTTTTCCTGCATTTTTTTCAGGTCTCGAATGATAATTAGTAGGGTAAAATCGATTTTTTTCGCCGGAACAAGAGAAAAACTGCGGAGCATCTTACATTTTTTAAGCTCTGCTCGCAGAAAGCGTCGAGTTTGGATTTCTCCTCCTCGAGGATCTGCATGTTCTTGAACTCCTTGTCCCTGGCGAGTCCACTCTTGCTGGCCCCGCGCGACTTCTTGCGCTGCTTCTTCATCGTCGCGGCCGCCTTGCTGTAGGTCTCGCTGCGCGTCTTGTGCTGCTGCAGGAACTTCTTCTGCTCGCTCTGCAAACACGAGGAGAGCCGGCTTAGCGCATTCCCTTTGCCGCGCGCCTCATTTTCACACCCCTCCCAATTACCTGAACGACCTTCGTGTCCTTCTCCAGATTCGTCTCCAGCGGCACCAGCAGGTCCACGTAGAACGCCTTCAGCTGCAAACACGAATACGTTTCGTTAGTCGTTTCAACTTACTAGGCAATTTGCCTCGGAAGGAAATGCTAAACTCGCTTCGAGGCGTCTCAGGTCCTTTTCTTTCTTTTTTGAGATAATTTATTTTTTAAACGCGTACGCGGAAGAATGTCAGCTGACTGGTCTGACCCAGAAACAGCCTTAATTGCACAGGCGGGCGAATGTAATGACGTGCGAGATATGCGAGCTTGCGCGGCCACTTGGTTGCTTCTTTTCGCTGCGTCAAAGAACGTCGAGCGTCCCCTTTAACATTCACCTGGTCTTTTTTAATTATCGCATTACTTGACACGTCTACCTTCTCTTTGGCATTTACAAAAAAAAAGTAGAAATAAAACGGAAGATCAGAGAGCAAATACAAAATATTTGCAAGTACTGTTCACGTTTGAGGAGAGTTTATATCTTTATTTTTTTTATCTGAAAAATAAGCGAAAAAAAATAAATTATAATAAAAAGTAAAATTTTTATCAAATACTATAAAAATATACTAAATTTCGAATAAAACGAGCTATGGTAGAAAAAAATACTATAAATATATTTTTTATAGTATTCGATAAAAATTTTACTTTTTATTATAATTTATTTTTGTTCGCTTGTTTTTCAGTAAAAAAATGGAGGTACAAACCCCCCTTAAATGCTGCAACAAGAATGCATATAAAGTTCTATCTGCATCTGTTAGTATAAAAGCTAGTGAAAATAAAAGTTGAAAGGTACCTAACGCCGAAAGGGTATTTTCGCGATCACTTCTGCCTCTGTACGCCTTGTAATGGCATACGGGATTAATCCAATAACCGTGGCTGCATAGTGTTCGCGGATTAACGTACACTGTACAGGTACGGTTGTTGGATTTCAGCCGCACCGCTAACTGGTGTACCTTGCCTTCCTTTATTTTGTTTTCATTTTAATGGAGATTTATCAGAAAGTTCACATCACAGATATTGCATCGACGATGGTTTACTCTTTCGTGCAGTTCCAATCAATCGCAAATGAAATGTAACTGCACTTTCTGCCGAATAACAGAAATACGACGGTTGTAGAAATGTTCTCACTGTTTATTATTTTCCAGTGCAATCACATTTTACTTTTATAGCGACGGATGGATCCCTACTACGATCCTAGGAAATATCAGCAAAAAATAAATTTTACGAGGTCGTTTCGAAAAAAGCACTACTCGTTTTATACAACGCCTTTTTTATTACATTTTCTATTCTTTTTTTTTACAATGTGCACCTCGAAAACAAGATTTAATTTTAAAAAAAGCTCTCATTCAAAACCATCGTTTTTAAACGAAAGAGGAAAGGAATTTAATGTTTAAATAAAAAAATTCTGCGCTATGAATTTTGTAATATGAAGTAATTTATAAAAAAGAAGTTGATAGATGCAAGATTAACATTAAATTGATTATTCGATTTTACAGTTTTTAATATACTTTTTAAAGCGTATTCTTAATTCAAAATGAAACGTCAAGTAAATAAGACATGGCTCTCGAATACTGGATTTCAGCGGCTAATGAACAAGCCAACAGCCGTCTACGAGACACGTGATACATAAAGTTTAGCTTATCGAGCGCAGACAAGAACACGAGATATACAAACACACATGATTCAGGAGAGCTTGCAGGCGTTTACCGAATTTCAAATCCGTCGTGTAAATTTGTACAGAGACACTGAGCTTTTACGGCGCCGCGTCGTCTTCCTAGCAGCTATACCCACACGCGTTTTTTTTTCACCTTTGCGAGTCCGTACTCGACTTTCGAGGGGGATACTCTCTCATGAATAGTCTTTTGACCATTTTCTTCTAGCGTAAATTTAAAAAAATCTGTGAATAAATTGAAGTTATTCGGAAACAGAGATACTGAGAATAATGTTTGAGGAATGCTTTCAGATCAGTTTAAGTAGTAAAAAGTATATACAGCCAGACGTGAAACCGTCTTTCTGAAACTGTAAAGTAGCACTACTAAAACAGCACTTGTTATTCAAAACTGTAACTTTTTCTTTATTCAAATGAAACTTTATAAGAAAAATAAGGAGTGTCTTTATTCTATACTTTTGAAAATAAAATTTACCTATTTCACCATTCATAAGACATTTGATATCTTTAGTATAAAATACATTATTTCTCGTTGCGAAACATTTCATGAAAAAAAAATTCATTTTACGAATAAATCTTGAAAAAAAGGTTATCCGGTTCGACAGTGAAGGAGGCAGTGTCTGGCCATCCTTACCGACCGCTTTAATTGGATTATTTCGCAATTCACGTGGAGAAAAAGAGTAGAGCGGCGGTGCTTACTATTCGCACGAGTCGAGGATAAAGAACTGGCTTTTTTCCAACTATCGTGGATATTCCTGGAAGCGCAGGGACCGCAATTCTTGCATCTCCCGAGGGGCGAAGGGAAAAAAGCTCCTGCCGGTTTTATTCGAGCAGTCAGTATAGGCTATTGGTCTCGATTCATTAATTTATGAACGAGCGACCGCGGAGATTTCGTTTCTTCGTGGAGGACAAAGGAATTTAAACGGACGGACTCTCGTGCCCAGCAGAACCTATTCGCCTTTTTATTTCCGAGTTTCTGAATTAAAAGTGAAGTACCTAGAAGCTGAAATTGTTCACTAAATGCTATTATTGTGTTTTCCAAGCGGCTCTCAACGAGGTTTAATTTACGATAATTCGAAGGATGCTTCATTTAAATTGGAATAGTATCATCTTAATGAAGGACAATAAGCTGCCAGTTGAGTTATTCATAGTTTGTTTTTTATGAAAGCATATAATTGCGTTTTATTCATTTAAAAATATAGAAAAAAATAGAATTAAGAAAATTTCTGCATTATTTATTTACAAGATTCTAAATCGCTAAAGAGGTGATATAGGCAATTATTATTATTTTTATTATTATTATTTCTCCTTATATCATAAATTCCGAATATTCTTAACATTCTTGCACGAGCACTACAAGAATTCGTTTGTCGCGTACACTCCGCCGACAGTGTCTAGAGCTGTCTAGACTATTAATGACAGCAAAAACTCTCCGTACTCTACTCAAAAGGTCGAAATAACTCTTCGCCGGGGGGGAGATATATTGGCGCAAGATCCGGCCTTTCCACTTGTCCCAAGAATGCGCTCACGAAAAATTGAACCGCGTCGGCGCCGCTTTCTTTTATTCGCCGAATATTTATTGTCTCGTTAGGTATCTTAAATGAGCGATTAAGAGGGGGCGAGTCGCCGGCCGAGACGATCGCCCGACGGCGGAGAGAGAGGTCAACGCCTCGATAGCAGAGAATGAGGCTTGTTTCAAGGCCTGGAAATCGATTCTACAGTGGAGCTTAAGTGCGGAGTCTTCAATTGTATCGATGCTTCTCAGGGAGAGAAAAGTCAGTTAGCAAGTTTGTGGATACTTTTACGAGTGCCATCCCGCGAGCAGTCTACCGAAAGTTCAAGTCTGATAGTTGAAGGGGATTAAGAAGATGTTTCCTCGCTCCTAACGAAGAAAAGCACATTTCAGAAAATACCTATTTTAATTTGCTATTTTTAAAGCACTAGAGTAACATAAATTCTTCCAAAACTTGATAAGCTTACGGTATCGTACGAATGATACCTCAAGTTTACCAAGTTCTGGAAGAGTTTATATTTATTTTCTAATTAAAAATGGCAAATCAAAATAGTCCTTTTTTGGAATGTGCTTTTCTTCTTTAAGGACGACGGTTTATACTCGTGTTATTCAAAATGAATTTTTTTTATTTGTGTATTTACTGATAAAATGAATTTAGATGACAATAATCGAATAACATCGAACTCGTAAAAGTTTACTCATTACAAGACACTAATTAACGTTTTTAACTTTTTTAGCCCATTCACGTTAATGTTTTCGCAAAAAATTGCGGCAACTTCATACTCCGCATTGAAGAAAGGCCATCAGCTCCGCATCCATAAACAGAAAAAATGGACGGTGTAAAAAGTCAAACTCCTTTTTGGACGCGTGCAGAGTCGTTGCTAGGAGCGGTGCAAAAGTTGGATGAAGCCGGGGGGAGTTAAGCCGGGGAGCAACTTTTGAAGCACTCCCGCGCGCCCGGCGCTCCCTTCGGACACCGACATTCTTAACCGACGACGCGCGACGATACACTTTCGTTAGTCGCCCCCGGGCGCCCGCAAAAGATCAAAGGCCCGCGGAAACTTCCAGCCGGTGGACGGACGACTCTTTCGCGGCATTCCAATTATCATCCCCGCCCCCACCCCGTGGGACGCGTCTCGTCTGCGAGGCGAGGAAGCCGCGGCTTATTTACACTGGCGGAGCTTGCGGCCTGGTTAAGCGTCGGGCGCGCGAAACGCGCACCAATCCCCGGCCTCTTAATTACGCACGCGCCGGTCAAGGCTGCTGCACGCGATTGCTCGGTCTGCCCTTTTAGGCGATTGCCCAGCTTTGTGCGAGTACGCCAGTGGTTCAACTTTTTGAAGCGCGCGTCGCCCTTTGTGAACTTTGCATTGTACATTCTGCACGAACCTTTGGTTTTGCTGTTGATGAAAGTAACGGGTATCGATAGCCGATAGTCACTTTGCTTTACGGTACTAAGTAATTATTAATTTGTAAGTTCATTAGAGATAGAAAAGTGCTTTATTATTTATTTATATATTTTTCTACTGGCTTTTAAGGAACCAGTAAAGAATTTTTGAATTTCGCGGTCTAAATTTACATTATCCAAAAAAACTCATATAATTAAACTAAGCAGTGAATGTTTTTCTGTAAAAATGACATCACTGCTTTTAATAATAAACAAGTTCTACAAAAAAAGTACCGAAATGTTCATTACTAAAGTGCAAAACAATTTGTACTCACTATGTTTATTTCTTGCTCCTGAATCTCCTTGTAAACCTCAACAATCCTCATCAAGGCGGATCCTGCAACAGAAAAGAAGCGAAGCTCCGGTTAATAATGAAGGAGACAGGTGTGCGCAGCTGCACTGACTTCGCCACGCTATTTACTCTCGCGAGCGAAGGGCAAAAAAAAAGTCACGCCCGGAAAGTTTCGCTAAATATCCCGCGTGAGCGGAGAATTTGCATAGGGGGTCGAGACTACGGCGACGAAGTTTCGCCCCGCTCTGAATAATTCAGCGTCTAAGGGCGCGCGAGGCGACGATACCGTAATCCGAGCATAGCTGGCTTCGCCCGAGCTCTCTTTTCGCGCCGGCGCAGCCGCCTTATCTCCGACCCGATATCGCCATCGGGGGGTGGGGGAAGATCGAGACGGGAAAGATTGATTCGACGAATTTATCGGCCGTTTGAACTTGCTGTCGACAACACGAAACAAATATAAAGCTGCCGCTGCGTTCCGTTTGATTTATTCTCCGTGAAAGTTTCAGCGTCTCGAATGACACTGTCACTAACGTCTGGGAGTAATTCGATCGATTTGTCGTGCTTCCTGCATTTAAGATGCCATGGTCGTTACCCTCCCAATGCTTCAGAATTTCTGCTCCATCTTCAACGAACAATTTTCATTTAAAATTGACGTATTGGCAGAATATCAAATACGTATAAAAGCAATATGAAGTTTCCGAGTACACTAACTGACCCAACGCGTCGATTGCATTTCAGCGTAAATTTGCATTGTTCAAAAGAAAATCGCACTGTTTAACTGGTTACTAAAACTACCGACAGCGCAATGACTTCACCGTCCGGCATGAAAAATAACGAGATACGAAAGTCGCGTTTCGCGTATACTCGTCACAGTCGTAAAGACAGCGAGAAACTCGTAAAAGCGAGGCGCAGCCGAGAAACGAGTTCCGCCGTGCGATCTCCCTGACCAGCCCGAGTGCAGGAAAGAAAAAACAAGAGACGAGCGACGCACATTCAATCGGAACTCACCGCTTCTCCCATTACGTCTCGGGAAAGTTCGGCCTGGCGTCAGCGAAAGAAAACGCCGGTCGATTTCGCGCGAACCTCGGCCTGTGTATTTTTACGCGTGATCTGCCGTCGCAAGTTCAGGGGGTCACCTTTTACGATCGAGGCGTGCCTACGACGAATGCGTAATATATCACCGCCGGCGTGAGCGTTTATTTTAACCCAAACGGGATCCAAGGGATTTATGTGTTACGCCGCACGAAAAGTGTTTATAACAAGCTTTTACGCCGGTATTACCTTCGGTAAGTTTAGTTCTGTATAAATATCTACGTATTCTTTTCGTGCATGCTTTCAACGTGCAGAAGAGCAAAAAACCACTCGATTCGAGTAAAAACTGAGCTAATCGCACGTAAACAGAATATATATTTATAATTAATTACGCTGGATAGTATTATAAATTTTATAAGGAAGTACGATAATTTTTTAAAATTTTTTGTAAATTTTACTAGAGAATATGGCAAGTCTATGGCTACTGTTCCATATATAGTATTGTAATTTTTACTTTATTTATTAAATTTTTTTCAATACAATTTTTCACTCGTGTAGAGTGATTTTTTTTAATTTTTTACTCCTTCATATTAGCGTTGATACGTTGCTTCTCTCTTTCGTGGTTATTTACTGGTAGGTGAAGGCTTTCAGTTTTCAATTACAATTTAAAAGGTAAGGAGAAGCTCCCGATGGAATGGGAATTTAAAAATTTCCCACACTATCTCGCCATCGTCGGGTATTCCTGAAGCGCTCTCGATATCACTTTCATTCCGGTGCCTCGAGCGTCTCGCCGTATTCCGAGATTACATCCCATGCGCGAGGAGAGAGAAAAAAAGACGAAATCTCCCCTTCGAAACGGAATATCGCGTGTCAAGCCCGAATCATCTTCCCCGAGTTATAAGGCTGGAATCCCTGCAACTTCAGGCGGTTCGATTCGGAGTACCTCGAGGTGGGGTGGGCTCGCCAGTGCCAAGAGACGTACGTTTAACGACGCTGCGAGGGGGGCGACACGAGGGGGGGAATTCCGGAAGGAAGGAAGGGAGGAAGGAAGCAATGCTGGAGGAAGGAAGCTGTAGGACGACGCTAACGGCTGCGCATGTGTGTGGGCTTGGAGCGTCAGATTTCCTACACCTCGGCCTTCTAATCCACGAACATGCGCAAAGCCCACATGTATAGCTTGCTCGACGTTGCTACTTGAAAACTTAGCCCGTGTTCGAGCGATTAGTACAATTGGCGAATACCTTCAATGTAATAACTGACGCAACATTTGTTTGTGTTATCTATCACAAGTAGATCGCAGCAAAAATAAAGGGGGATCCGCATAAAAGAGCAAGATTATGCTTAGAACTATAGTTATGTAAAATTTCAGCTAAATTAAGTAGAAAAATCAAGATTTCATGCGACATTCAATAGATCAGAAATATTTAGCATAAATTTTTTATGTTGTATTTTAAAATTTTCTTATTCTTGTTCATCAACGGGTCCACGGTCATAATACCTATGCATTTTTCAATTATGTTACTGTAAATTTGCAGATTGCGAGGAGGCATACAATGATCAAAAAAATATAAAAAATATATAATACATAATATCATTTTTCCTAAACACACCAGCTTCGCCCGGGTTGACTGTACATATCCCTAGCATTAACTTAAGGCGCAATTAATAGAGTTTTCATTAGTACAAGTAGTACAAGTGTCCGTATAGTCAGACCAACCATTTTTATTTACCTTTCAGTTCAACATATCACTTAAACATTTTTACTGCCTTTTACAATATTAATCTTATTTAATAAACGGTATGTTTACGTGTATTAAACCCCTGGGGTCTGGCATTGTAATTGTTTCACCTATACAGTTGACTCGAACAACAGACTACTTCCCGGCGAAGAACATTATGCGCGGGAGTAAAATTTCCGACGTTAAAGCTTTCGGGCTAAACAAGGCCATTTCGCTCTACGTACTAAAACCACCTTTTTGGGAAAATTCAAACATTTGCCCGGAAAATCCACGCTCCGCCGCGCAAACTCGTACCCGAGCGGCTAGAATGTACCGCGTTACAGCCATCCGGTCTCGGACGAGCAGATGCACCGGTGTCTCGCCGCGGGCTCTTTTGTTTATTGGGAGCTACTTGCCGAGCTTGTACTTGCTTCCGGGAATCGCTCATCGTTACGCAAAGATTAATTTTCTCGTCGTTATTTTCGGTCGATTTATCGTTGCGTAAAGCGAAATTAATCGAAGAAGATTTTGTTATGTAATTTAAAAAAAATACATTTAATCATTTGCGTCGGAAATAATTAAATATTGTCATTTAAACATTTTAAACACTATCTACATTTTTATTGATGCGTAAGTGAAAACAAATATCTGCAAGATTAAACAATGACTTGACCAACACCAGACGAAATTCATCAATTGTAGTTACTTAATGCAGTGAGATAAGCAAGTATCTTTGCATTAATACTAATTTTTATATAAATATTATCTCTAGATATTAAAAATAATAACTAATTATTGCTGATTCGTAAAATTCACCATGTAAATCATTATATGATAAGAACCGACGTTTACATTAATAATTAAAAGACCAGAAGCTACGGAATCAAATTGACGTTCATACAAACATTAAAGTTCTCCAGCGACATAAAATGCAACATCTGAAAAATGAGAATATCGGATCGTCAATATTTTTTGTAATTCAATATGGACTGCTCTGAAACGCGAGTTACCGTTATGTGAATCCGACATATTCGCCGACTCCCTTTGAACGCAGCCTCGAGAGTCAATCTGAAAGTGTAATATCGTGTGGCCAATAACCCGTTCTTTTCTCGTTACCTTTTTGCCATTTTCAAAGACCTGATGAGGCAATGTCAGTTTCGCGTCAATTATAACTTTCACGGGTAAAAGTGATCGAGAACTACGTTAATTGTAGGAACTTTATTGATAACTCCTTTTAGACCGACGGGCAAAAAAATAGCGTCACCGGGCGAGAAAGAACTGCTGCCCCACCACATTTCTTTCTCGTAAAAAACATTTTACACAAAATCAGCTGCACCCAGGGCAATTGAGCTTTTTAATCTCATGCTCTTGAAAATAAACCTAAAACACTTAACAAATAGCCGAGAGCCTCCACCCTAATGAACGCAGTAAAAGTAAAAGATTACAAAGCTTCTTCTGGGAGGAAGCGATATGACCGAACGGAAAGAAAGTAAACCGATCTTCATCAACGAAAGTGCATTTACGGAACCACCGAACAAGCAACAACAGAATCGAAGTTTCCCGAATCGCCTCGCCAACTTCGAGTCCAAGCTAATAACAACAGCAATTCCCGAAGTTTTTAAAATCATCAAATGGTCGAACTAAGTGCGCCGCGAGAACCCCGCTGGAATGGGCCGCTCCGCCCAATTTGCATCGCCGAAGGAGGCGCTCGCATCACGGGCGATAAAGTCGCTTGAGCGGGACCCAGCCAAGTGCGCGAGCAGTAGCTGCGGCACCGCGTGATCCTGCTTTCTCCCGGCGGGAGAAGGACTTGGCGCGCCGGAGTTTCCGCCGCCAGCCGGGAGTCTGCGCACAAAGAGGCGCTTGTTTATTCGGCGATCGCGAAACGAGTCGTGTTGTGCTAGCCGTCTGCCTACCCTTTCGTAGTGTACCCCCCCTTCCCCCCTTGCTCAGAGAGTCTCGTTTGCAGAGCGCGTGGTTTGCGAGACCCTGCAAGCTCTCGTAGCTTCGTTTGTTTCCTTGATCCGCAGCGGATGTCAAATTGAACGTATCGCCCTTCGCCGTACCGCGTATTTATGCAAGCATTCAAACAGCTACTTTATCAGAGCAAGAGAATCGCCGTGTTGCTTCGGAGAACCATTCGGGTGATTGCCTTCTCGATCTATTGTAGCAATCAAACGGGTGAATTATACAAACAGAGAGGATAAAATAGTACTAACTTTGAATTATAGAACTGCCTGTTTGCTGAGATAAGTCGGTCTTTATTTAACGGTAATTTCTGCAAAATATTCTGCGCCCTTTCTTCTAAGGCCATTGCTCGAGCACCAGTCAACTTAATTAGCGTCCTTGCGCATGTTTTCGCCAATCTCGCGCGCGACCAACCAGGCGGCGCGAAAAGCCAAGGCGCACAAAGCAGACTGGGGGGCGAGGTAAACACATCGTCGGCCCGGGCGCTCGCTGGGCTACCCTCGTGAGAAAACAAGTGTGCGCAACTGCTTACGTACACATCCGCGAGGATGGCGCGGGGCGGCGGCGGGATAGTTTTCCGCATCTGTGCGCTCGCGTGGCGAAGACGTGATGCCCTCCCGCGCGACCTTTATTGTTGTCAAGGCGCCTGCGATAACAAAGTAAAGTGACGCTCGCCGCGCGCGGAATGGATGAGAAATCGCACCCTCTCCTCTCATTCTTTGTCTTCTTTCTACGGCGGGCCTGGCAGCCGCTCCCGTGCGAGGGGGCGGGAAGAGAGAGGGTCTGTTTAGAAGTTTAAAATGGATCCCGGTGTAAAGGGGGTCGGGAACGCGTGTGCTTTTCCAACTTGGGAAAGGAACTTCTTTTACGGTGAAATATCGCTCGAGTTCGCGTCGAAGGGATTTTTTTCACTTCGATGATTAAATTTGTTTTATTTTTAATATCAAGCTTCCGTGTAAGTTCACGTGGCGATGCTAAAGTTTTTTCAATCACTTAAAGATTTCCTATTGAAAGAGAGATGCATGTATTTATTTTTTAAATATATAAAAAATAAGAATGCATTTTTTATGATTATTTTTTAGTAAGGATCGAACAAAAAATAAAAATTTGCTATTTACTTATACGAAGGACAAGAGAAAGCATTTCCACGGAAGTAAATCGATTATGAAAAATTTGAAAGCAGACAACACAAGCTGATGAACTCCCCTGCAATCTACACATTTCGGAAGCGGAGTGGCCCCTCCGACCCGTGAGATTGGGGCATCGAGAAAGGGGCAGTAAAAAAAGACTAAAAAGGGTGACTTTTGAGAAGCGAGGCGGAGAGTCGAGGGCTGAAACAACAGTGTGCCGCCGGCTCGATTCCACTTCCTTCCGCCGAGTGGCCCCGGGGCTAAGACAAACAGTTTTCCGGAGCAGCGAACTAATTAACGACGAGGGGGGAGAGAGAGAGAAAGAGATCCGCCGAGCAGAACTAGCAGTTGGCGTGCCTCGACGCGGCGCGAAAATGCCTGCGTAAGCTGCTAACTGGCCACTCTCGCCTTCTCCGCACTTACGCAGCGAAAAATTTAATAGTTTTTCACTTGAAAGGAGAACTCCGCCTCGGTCTTTTGTTCCCTTCCTACTTTTTCTTTTTATCGGACCTAATTTTTACGAGAACTTAATCAAAATTAAGCCTGCGGAGTCAATAATGGATTTAACGAGGCAATCATTCGCCTTTATCGCTTAAATCGCTTTATTTCCTTTTTACTCGAGCTTTGATATGTCCGTGGAAAATTTATTATAAGAGAAAATGCAATTAACGAGTCAGCTATCACGTTTCAGAGATTTATCCGAAAGCTTTAAATTCTGATTCAAACGAGATTTTAATTTGACCGTCGCTTGTGTTTTGTTTCTACAATTTAAACGTTAATGCGCAAAGAGTGTCGATATTAAAATTCTGTGTATTACAAAGAATAAAAGTACTTTATGGAGCTCGGCAGCATTTTTTTTATTAATTGATATAAACGACATTGAGATCTCTCAAAGAAAAAAATTATAGTAAAAATTACTATCAGGCCACAGACTGGCACTGCGGCGAAAAATTATAATAAATTCCGCTAAACACTTCTGTAAATATTACTAGAAAACTTTTCTAATTTTTGTGTAAACTTTACTATCCCTAGCATTAACTTAATACGCAATTAATAGAGTTTTCATTAGTACCAGTAATACAAGCGTCCGTATAGTCAGACCAACCATTTTTATCTGCCTTTTAGTTAAACATATCACTTATAACATATCACTTAGCGAAAAATTATAATAAATTCCACTAAACACTTCTGTAAATTTTACTAGAAAACTTTTCTAATTTTTGTGTAAACTTTACTACAGATTATGGTAATTTTTCATCTAACATCAGTCTATGACTACTTTCATATACAGTATCGTAATTTTTATTAGAATGTTTTCTTACTATAAAATCGAAGAGAAGGTGTACTCTTTATGAATTCATGAAACTACAATTACGTATCGCGTGTGAACTAGATTTTTCAGGTCAAAAGCCCATTACCCGGGGGCATTCTCCTTTATTTAATCTGGAGAAAGATAAACCTCCCTCCGCCGGCTCGAAAATGCGCATCGCAGCAGTGTTGTCGGAGCGCGCGAGTGAAAAAGCGAGGCCCGCGCCGAAGTAGGAGCGCCGGGGTGGGCTCCTCCGAGCGACAAACACGATTCGAATCAGCCGAGCGGGCATGGGGAAACATTTCATTACGTTAAATTTCGTCGCGTGTACACCCGCTGGCTCCCCCGCTGCTATTTGAAATGTAAATGCGACTTAAGATTCCGGGCGTGCCGGGGCGAGAGCGCGCACCTGCGCCGCCGATCGCTATACCGACAATGGGATCTTTAACGAGGGGATTTTTACGGCGACACGCCTTCGGCCGTGCACGGGATCTCCCTCTCTATTTTTTTTTTCTTCGGGGAAGCCGCGCGGAGGGTCTATCGGCTTTGAATTCGCGGCGAAGCTGCGTGGGATAAGCGTGAGTGGTGGACTCTGCTTTTGTTGCGGTTTATACCGTGTGCGGTGGATGAATGGATATTGGAAAAAATGACGAAAATTTTAAATATGCATATTGCTTCATTACTTCCTAAGTGGAGCTTGAATTTTGAAAGTGATCATTTGAATTCATACGCAGCTTTTGAATTTCAATGAAGGGTATGAAATGCAATATACTTTTATTCATGATGCATTATTAAAATTTCGATGTGGTATTGAACTTTTTTTATAGTTTGTATTTGACAACAAAAAGTTTCTGTGGGTAATTGAAATTTCCAAATGTTGCACGTTTTATACATCAAGCCATTTAGTCTGTATACCTATTCACTTGTACGCACATGTTCAATTTATAATTTACATTTTTCGAATATCTTTTACGCCCTTTATTGAAGATTACAGTTCACTGACCTTACATGAAAAAGCACCTGTTCAATTTATACAATCAGTTTGGCGAAAAGTGTCGCTCGCAAAAAGTTTTAAGCAATATGATGGTGGCAGAAAATTAAAGCAAACAATGGAAAATCCTTGCGAAAATGTTTTCTGCGGATGAAAAGAAGTATCTCGAGAAAACCGCTTGTTTTTCTTCCTTTGTTCCCTTTTCACTGAACGACAGGATTTTGCAAACATTGCCAGATCGCATGCACACGCGGACTAGACTATTTCGTAATAATGAATAAAATATATACAAATGCCAGACTATGACACTAGTAGTTTTTAAACTATCTTTTAAGATTACCTTTCGCCACATTCTTTTTCTATTTTACTTTTTATCTTTACAATTTGTTCAAGGTATCTATTATTACCAAATGCCTTTTCATACCTCACAATACACTATCTAAGACGATGCACGTGTCCATGAAAAAATAAATCTCAAGAAAGTTACATCTTCAACTTTTGCCGTTTCAAAAAACAACCGAAAGGAATAATTCGTGCAAGAGCTTATCAAAACATATTTTCCAAACACGTTGAGATAGCATGTGGAAACTTGGCTGCTTATACTGCATCGATTTTAGTACGAACAATGGCAATGGAGAGGCTCTTAAAATAGGTCAACGCAGTTTATAAGTGACTTATAAAACCGTCTAAAGTTTGCGGACAATTTGTCAACGAAGCCTTTCATACGTTTCTTTATTTTCTGCGCGCAAACTTGCTACTAAAAACAAAATACTTTTTATATCTTTATTTTAAAATCTAATGCAACAAGCAATTAACGCCGAGAATTAAAAATTAAAAAAAATGATTGATAAATCATACATTCGAAATTCAAACTTCGTTACTTCCTTTAAAATGCGAGGAATGTTCGAAGGTAACTTTTATAGTTGAGAATAAAACTAGTCCTGTTTTACTTATCTTTTGATTTTTCATTTTAAATTAATAAATGTTTTCAGAACGGAAGACCAAGGAAGATAACATCAATTTTGTTCTACGTGTTCTACGTACATAGTCTATTATCAAATCTGGTAAATTTATACGTGTATAAAAATTTTGTACACAATATTTTGTAAATATTTAAGTTCTGCGTACATCATCTTTTCATTTCCAAATATTGACTTCGCGTAGTACAACAAAAACTCGCGCGGCGCTTCAATATTCTGCGCTGCAGAAATGCACGAAGAAAAGCTCGATCGACATAGCAACCATCAATGTAAATTTTTATCCTCTTAACAACGACATTAAGGAACGTTCGAGTCAAAATTACACATATATAATGTAAATTTTTGCAGCGAACAAGTGTACATATTTCCCGACAGCCGGTCGTGTCGATCGTGCCTCGTCCGCGTCCGACCATCCTCGGAGCCTCCGGGCGTCAATAGCGCGCTGCTGCGCTGCTACCTCACCCCCATATCGTGCGCAGGGTTAAGATACTCCAATTACCTTTGGAGAGGACCCGGACGCGCGGGGCCGGGTCGCGCAATCGGCAAGCTCGCCGCCGCCGAGCAAATACATTCCACTCAGACTCGCGAGGCGCACCCCCGATGTTTGCCATACCCCCTCTCGGCCCTCTCTCTCTTTTTTTTTTTAACTCTCCCGCCGCCGCCCTTTTGATCGCCGCGCGTTTCATTCCCTCGCGCTTTTAATCCACTTGCGCCGGCTCTTTTCAAGCTTAACCCCTTGGCAACGCGCGCGCGCTCCTTCCCCTGGATATCGGCGGAGTTTACCAGCCATTTTTTCCCCGAGATTCTGTACGAAATTCCAACGCGCTATATCGATTGGAATCGCTCACCCGCATTTTCAATGGGGAATTCAGATGCGCGAACGTCAGTATATAATGCTTTTGGGGAAAAAAATGTGCATGAGAATTTACTGCAGAATTTTTTGTTATTATTTCACTACAAAACTTTATTTTATGCTTATAATGTAAAATTTAAAAAACGTGAGAAAACTATATTTATGTTGGGGAAATAAAAGTCAGGTCAGTTAGTTTTCAGATTGTTAGTTTTCAATGCAATAAGTAAACAAACGAAATTTGACATTCGAGGCTCATGAAGATTTATTCCACTAAATAAATCAGAACTATGAACGGTAACAATTTATATAGAAGACTATTTCATTGATTTAAGAGAAGGAATTTCAATTTTATTGGCTATGCAAACTTCGTATTCGTTTCGTAAACTAATCAGCCTGTAAATCGTAATTTAACAGTGCGTTTTATACGGTGAGTAATAAAATTGCAACAGCAACGCAAGTCAATTCATTGAAAAGCTTTAGCCTAGACATGAAACCGTGTAATCCAATAAAAGCTCTCACGCGGGGGAGGCTCGCGATAATATCAGCGTCTCTCGTCGCTCGTAAATTTTCGCATTTCTAAAGCGCACCTTGCGCGCCGACGTGGCCGACTCAGCAGCGAAAAAGACTCGCGCGTAGCAGCCGATGAAATAAGACCGGCTATACGCGAACGCGTGCCTTATATATTTATATACATAAGCACGCGAAGAAGAAATTGGAAGCGCGAGGATGAATAATAAAGGCTGGGTAGCAAGGGAGGGAGGAGGGGGAGTGGAGGAAGGCCGAGGAGAAGCCCGACGGAAAAGGAAGGAGACGGGCTGATATATAGTGGCACGTCGGCCGAATAAAGGTGCATAAGATAGAGCTGTCGGGGGCGAAGAAGAGGGATGAATCTCGCGCGTGCCCCGGTAATGTCACGCCCGGCCCTTTTTCGCCCGCGCTTTCGAGAAAATCGCGAGGCGCACTCGAGGCCAGCCCACCGGCTCAAATTTCTTGCGTTTCTAATTTAATAAACTCGAAATTCAAGTTCATTAACATTAGAACCGGGCGCGCAAATCGTACGAAGACTGCTTCCGCAGCCTCCGAACAGCGCGAGCTTCCTCGCGTTGTCCAAGTTTTTCCTCGCGGAAACTTACAAACTTATTGCACGGCGGCTGTAGCGCCATAGTCATCGAGGCAAATAGTTTTGACCGAAAGTTCGCCGCCTTCCGGCGGAAACGCCCGGGCATTCGAGGATCGCTCGGCGCTCTTGGAACGGCACGCGCATAGCAGAGACCTTGCCGTGAGACGGGGAAAGCGAGTTCCGCAGTAGTAGCGCCCGCGCCATGTCAGACACACACCGAAACGTGGCAATGCGAAATGAAATAAGCCGGGAGCGTTGAAACGAAAAAAAAAAGAATGAATGTTGAATTTTAACCAGAATTTCTAGTTGGACATGATAGGTATATTTCATGATAATATTTATCGTTAAAAACGCTTCTTCAAAGTTCAGTGAAGAGAATTTTTCTGAAAATCAGTATTTAATAAAGATTCAACATCAATTACTTTAAAAAAGTGGAAAAACGTACAATACTCTTGTTAATGTTTAAAACTTATAACATTACAAAATTAAAAAAAAATTATCTGAGGAAGTGAAAGTTAAAAAAACAGTAGAATTTATTAAAATAAGTAGAAAAATCAAGATTTCGTCCGGCAATCAGTAGTATAAGTGCAAAAAAATTATTTTTTCAATGTAACTTTAAATAAATAATTAAATATACAAATGCTCTATTTGGCATTCATTCATGTTGACAACTATTTCATAAGTTTCCTTTTGATATTTATAGGAAACGTGTCCGTACGGACACGTGGTTGACCTTTGCTGTTATAAAATTGTCCTTTCTTTTCAAATTTATTTCACCAAAACAGAGCAAGCAAAAAACTTCAATTCCAACAATTAGACAAACATGTTAAAAGTTTTGCACGTGGCAAGAAGAATGTCCGACGCGTGGGCTCGATTCACTCGGCGACGTCGCAAAACGAAAATACGAAGACAGCGCGAGGCGGCGCAGAAAGTGCGATTCCACTTTAGATTAAATTCCAAAGCAACTTCGCAGCTCTCGTTCCCACTCGTGTTCCTTTCATTTTGCCGGGGTTGTTTCGCGCACTCGCCTCGTATATTTTTCTCATTTGGCAAACTCTCGCGCTTGCCTCGGTCACACGGCCGAAAAACAATTACGGCATGCCGGTGGCTTCTCGCGTCTCCTTACCATGGCTGCAGCCGCTTTTTAACTTTAGCGGAAATAATTCTCTGATTTCACGGTGGGTACGCTTTTTCCGCTCATAAAGCGCCAGCGTAGTCGGCTACCGCGCGAACTTTTTGATGTAGCTTGCGACAGCAATAATATTTATTTATTTTGCCTTTGCATAATACAGAGAGGTATGCGAATATAATAAAACGCGATAGAAGAGCAAAAATGATATTCAGTAAGTTGAATTTTCAGTCCACATTGTAGAAACTGAAAAGGTAACAAATTTTCAAATTATCCTTTAAAACTTTTTATCAAAATTTGCAACAAGCATTTGTAAACACTTGCATTTCCGAGTCTTTCGTTTTCCAGAAAGTAACACTGCCGCCTAATGTGCGCACGTTAAGGTTGCGCTTTTACAGTGAATGTTCTCAAAGTAATTTCTAAAATGATTATTTATTAATTTAAAAAAAAACAGAATTATTATCTCCAAACTAGGGAATACGTAAACATTTCAGGTGCGAATACGTTTCCGACATAAAGCCGCGTAGGAGTAAAAAAGCAGTAGCAAGGGGAAAAAGCGAAGAAAAGAAGAAGAAAAGCTTTGAAGCATACATGGCCGAACACTTTTTGGCTATTCCGATTCATTGGTAAAGGAGAGCTTGCTTTACCGCTCACGCGGAATATACCTCGCGCATCGTGCCGCATTTCTTCTTCTCGCCGGACGTCATTCGCCTGTAAAAAAATCTCACGCTTCTTTTGCTTTGAACTCGGGGCTTAAAAAGTATTCCTTGAATAAGTAATACATTCTTGGGTGCTAAGAACACATTGTTCGCAGGTGTAATGTAAGTCAAATTTATTTATTTTTTATTGAACTTATATCCAATAGCTTAGAAGAACTATGAAAATTTTTAGAAATAAATTCGTTTTACATTAGTTGTTTACATACTAAAAAAAGCAATAAAAGAAATTTTAAAGTACCGCTGCTTCATTTTTTTCACGCATACTAAAAATAGTTGACTTTATTACTCTTAGTTTCTTCAAGAAAAATTTCAAAGTAAATTGTTCTCAACAGACAAATTTTTTAATATACCTCATTGTCGGATTCGCTAAAACACGTTCACTTCAATTTCGAGAAAATACGTAAATAGAAATGTATGCGAGAATTAAGCGCGTTAAGTGACTTGGCGTGATCGCGATCAATAGTAAACTCCACGCGCGACAAACTTCATTTCCGCGGCTCGTCTTACCGCTCGAATTGACAAATCCTCAAAGCGCGCGCCGCGCTGCTAATTAAACTCGCGCCCACGGTCCGTCGCGCCTCTCGACTGAAAGCCGCGTAAAACACTGCCGCGCCGATTCGTTTGTCGGCCGTCCCCGCGGCGGGGGGTGCGCAGTTTAACGAGCTCGAGGATTTGAGAACGCGAAGCCGCGATCGCGACGCGGATCGCGACGAAGGGGAAAATTAGCCGACGACGGCAATTAATAAAGCACGTAATAGGGGGTCGCGACGGTATCGCGCTCGTTAATCACCCTAATGGAGTGGCTTTTCATGACGGGGGGAGTAAAAGTCAGCTTGTTGAATGGGTGCAACCCGTTGAAATAACGGCTAATTTTTAATTCGAACGGAATTCATTTTTATACACATTTCCCAAATGTAAATATCGCGAGTATCAGTAGTATGCTCAAGAAGCATTGTTCTATCAGTTAATAAAACCAATTTATTTTTAGCGCTGGTCGAAAGTGTTATATATATATGTGTTATATTATATTTAACATAAATATGATTCTCTAAACATGAAAGAGTGAATATTCACTTTCTTAATATTAGAAGTCGTCACTTATCAAAAAAAACTATTATTTAGGTAAAATAAAACTTCTTAAGCAACTAAAATTGTTGTTGCAGCAAAATCAACGTACAGAAAACAACGAGTCAGCAGCAGGGGGAAAGCGGGAGCGCTGCCACAGAACCATCGTTTAGTCCAATAAAAAACGGACGTGGGACGTGTGAATGGCTGTTAGACGCACGTGTACACGCGAAGGGTCGAGCATCGAATCCGCGAAACAGGCAGACTACAACCGCAATCCAATCACATGCCCGAGTGGTTTCGCGCGTTCCCCTGGGCTGGTCTGGCTCATTGTCTTCCTTTCGGTTTTCTTTCACCCCATTTTTCAGTAAAAGTTAGTTACATCAAATTTCTAAAAATAATAAGGTTAACAAATTAGGAAAGTTTTAAGAATTCTCATTACAGTTAAAATATTTATATAGCTGCGATGATCAAAGGTAATCTAATCTTGCAAAAACGCTTTTTATATTTACATTAAATAAAGTTCATTATATTTCTAAATAATAAAAAAAGTGTATTTTTAAATTTTGACCTGCGATAGTTTTATTTGGACATGTTTGACAATATGGTTTTTCGTCATACATGTCCTATTTAAATTTGAATTCTCTCGCAATAAAAAAGCTAGAGTGATATGCGAATATATGGTTACTAAAATTCGTTAAACCTGTGCGGATTTACCGACATAATCCGCAAGAATTATTGAATTGTCGAGTAGATTTTATTCACTACCTTTTTCATGCAAACTGCATTTTTTTCAGAGTAAATCCAAAGAGTATTTCACAGCAGCTGACGAGATATAGATACGATATAGTTAGATATGTTACTAAATTGTGGAATAAAAGTTTAAAGAGCTTACATTTAGTTGTATATAATGCTCTTGTAAAATCGCATTGTACGACAAAGATCTAGGTCGTTTAAAAAAAATCTGCTAATATGAGACCCATGGAGATTAAAACGAGAAAAAGATTAAAATTCTTTTGTCAAAGATGTGAGATTCGATTTTATCAAATATATGTTTTCCATATCTGTCTACGATAAATATCCTATTCTTGTTGTAATTTGAAGCAAACTGCAACATTAGTACATGTTTGTGGATTTTAAATATAGTTTTTTTAATTAAAAAATAACATTAGCTTTTAGTTTGACACAGTTTTACATTTCATTTGATTATTACAATTATTCGAGATCTGGTTTGAGAATTAAGAAGATAATTTAACACAAAAAATGAAGAATTTTAATTTATTTTCGTAGCCTTTATAAGAACAAATACCTGTACATATCCTTCATACAATTTGTATGTATGAAAATTATCAAAACAATATTCTTTCGTTAAAATTGCTTAAAAATTCGAATCAACAATTTCCTTCCAAAACATTACATTTTCACGGTAAAAAAATTGAAGTCCTAAAAGAAGTTGGATATACGCATTCGAGATATGCAGTATAACTATCCAAATCCAGGTCTGATGGTCGCATTCTCTGAAGGAACGGGTGAGTAAGCAAAGTGCGCGGGTATTAAATGGGTCGGCCGCGGTCGCGGCAGCAGCTCTTGGCCATACGTCTTCTGTAAAATCGCCCGGATAATCCAGAAGCGGCGACCCGGCCGCCGAGCGGGGCACGTAGCTCACGTCCGCCGAGAGCGACGCACGTGAGCGAACTCGCCGAGAGCAAACTTCTGGGCGTACGCCTCCCTTTATCCTTTGCGACCCCACCTCTTCCTTTGCCCTTCTCCGCCCGGTGTCGATCCATCTTGCCGTCTCGTGCGCTTTGGCCTGATTCGCTTCGATATTAGATCATGCAAATGGCCCGCTCTGTTGCCGCTCCCGCTGCATTCGAATGAATTTCTAGCTGTAGCTTGATAGAATGACCGTAGCTTTTTCACTCTTGTCTACGTAAAATTTGAAATGCCCTTCTGTAAACGAATTGGTTTTTTAATGGATGCTGAATTCAAGAATTGAATGCTTGGTAGAATCAAAAAATAAGTTGATTTTGATCCCCGAAATAATAAACCTTCTCCTCTGGAAGTAGCTCCGGATTTTACAAAGTAAAGCCCCTATAAAAAATAAGGTCTTTTCGGCGATGTACCGTCTTCTGGGGATAAAAAAGTTATTTTTATCTGCGAACACAATATGCGCTTAGTTTGTAAAGTACTTTTACGAGCAACATACAGTTAAGTGGAAAGTCTAGACAGTATTTTCTATTTTTATAAAAACTATCGCATAAAACAATTTTACTTCGAATAAAATTTATTCTGAACAGCAATGCAAATCAGTAAAAGCTCAATTGCCGATTTAACTTAAATAAGTATTTAAATTATTTGAATTGAATGTTCTTATATTTATAATAATACTTTTATATACATTGTAATGATAGCAAACCTCGGAGTACAATTTTAAGGGTAAAATTCTCGTTCTAATTTTTACTGCTTATCTAAGCTTCCCTTTAACTTATTACTGTTTTTAAATATTCGAAAAATAATATTCGTTGTTGAAATTATAAGGATTAATTTTGATGCTATGAATTGTTATGGAAATCCATATTGACTAATTCTAAGTGCTTGAAAATGGTAATATTGTTAGCGAAATAAATCCTATTACCGAAACGACGCTAATTGTATTTAATTAAAATTGTACTCATTTATCCACCGAAATTAATCCTAATTCGACTAAAATGAACGATAGAACCAACAATACTCGTATAACATTCGTTGTTCCCTAACTGCCACCGACCACAATAACAATTGAAAACACACGAATCACCAATTCACGATCGATTGGTACTCAAACGAGATTATATCAATTTTCGCATCTCCGAGGGCTACTCGCGCGGCAAAGTGGCAGTGCTCGCTTCGGCAGCGAAAACAGCGGGAGCTTTAGAGGTCCTTGTCGAGTGGCGTTTGTCTTTGTGTTTCGACTGTCTCTCTCCTCTCCCGCTCGCTCGCAATTTCTTCTTTTCCCCGGCGTCCAACGCCTTTCCACGACGGAGGGGGCAGCGAAACGAGACCCAGGCGCAATTATACAGGACACGCGGGAGAATTCCGCCGGGGCGAGGATCCGCTTTGTATACGAGCCCGGCTCTCTCGACCTTCAATTTCGCTGCTACTCCGTGGCACCGCCGGCTGATAATGTCGGCGGGAGGACGGTGGCAGCATATTATTTAATTGCGAGCGCCGAGTCTCGCCCGGCGAACGCGATAAGTTTTATTTAATGCCGACTCTCCTGGGATCCACTGGGATCTCCTCCCGGGGTCTTGAGAATTTCAAGGCGCGAGCTTTTCTGCTGATGAAAACCGCGCCGTTTTTATTTTAGTGAGATTCCGGTTATTGCCGTCATAACTTAGCTTCCAAATTTTTCTCGATCTTTAAAATTATTATGCGGATTCTAGAATACTGAGTGTAGTGTCGATGTAATATTAATTGTAATTACAAGAATTTGCAGTATATTTACGATTTTATTGAACTGAAGCAGAGTATCGTCAATACGGATACGATGAATATTCGAAAGCAATCGAAACCAAAACTGTAATCTCGATAGATGCGCTTCATTCAGGCCAAATGATTACTCGATTGATCGCTGCGCGGGCTTACTTGCTGTATACGCGATGCTTTTGATTCAGTATTCACTAAAGTAATACGGAGTCATTATGCTTAAAGAAAAAATTAAGCGCTTGTTTATTATTTAATTCTTTTTATATTGTATTTGCAGAATGATTTAATATATCATTTACATATGTATTTTTTGTTTTATTCATTATTCATTTAGCATGGTAGTTTAATTTTGAGATTAACATTTACAGCATGGCTGAATAGTCAAGCTTTTTATAGATACGATAATTCTATAATAATCCGATTAAGTATAGATTAAATAAATAATATAATCGTATTAAATAGCATTACATTAGATTTGCTACAATAGATCCGCAAGTATTTATTGAAATAAGAAAAAAATTCATGATTATTAGAATCAATATGTTCATTATTTTTCTTCAGCCAAAAGATGCAACTGACATTTTTCCTCAATTTCCAAACTACCTTTACAAAAAGAAAGGAATGGTCATGTTTGACATTTCCATTTTTCCCACACACCTGTTAACGATTTCCGCGAACATCACAGAGCTCGTAACAAAGAGATGTTGTCTCCTCGTCGAAACAAAAGATTTCCCCGTGTTTTGAAAATCTACTGTTAAATCGCAAAAAAACTTTTTTTCCAGCGAGATCAAGGTACGCGCAGCGCAACCGGTCAAAGAGCCATCATATAGTCCGAGGCATTTTCGGACGCGCTCCGAAGCGGCCGCAGATAAGCGCGCGGCCTCGTCGAGGCCCGATTCCGCGCGCCGGTGGATGGGCTGAAAATTAATTGGCGCGCAACTATTAGTACGAAAGCCCCTCGCGATGAGCGATTAGATCAGGGCGATATCGCGCGCTTGCCAAGCAGATAATCGCAACCGGTAACGTCCATTTACATAATTAACGGACAAATGAGCTCCGACGAGAGCCGGAGTAGCGGACGCCTGCCTAGGAATTTGATAGATTTAGTGAGTACGTGCGTTTGCTCGTTTTGTAGGACTGACAGATAACAGCCCGTAAACGTATGTACTCCCGAAAGGTTCATCACTTCACCGTAGTCGATTTAAGATATTTAAAAGTTTTTGCTTAAAATGATAATAAAAATGTAAAATATGCAAAGATAAATAATTTTAATTTTTTTAATTTAATGTTATTGTATAAAATGAAGTTAGACAAAGATGCCAGTCTAAATAATTTAAAGCAGGTCATAAAATACAGTTTTAAAAATCATAAACATTTAATTTTGTTAATATACTAGTCATTTTAATTTACAGAATATCAAAAAGAAAAATTAAAGAAATTATAAAATATATTAAAGTTAAAAGTAATAATTACTTTTAAGATTATAATATTGCACTCTCATCCGTGCAGAAGAATCTTTTTTAAAGCGAAAAATTAATCCAACACCGGCGGGAGTAAATCGAGTGAAGACGCGCCGCTAGACAGTTTTCCCGAGGTTGGAAAATTAGCGCGACCGGAAATTAAAGCGGCTCGATGGGAGCCCGAAAATTTTCACCGGCGACGTTGAAAGGTGGCGCGTCGCGGCAAATCTTATTCGTAATTGAGTTTAAATTTGTCGGCGGCGGCCGTTTCCGGCTTTTTCCCCCAACTTCCATCCCATTTCGCCGGAACTTCGAGGCCGCCGGGCGGCAAAAAGAGATCCCGCCTCCCTGCCCCTGCGCGCGACGGTGAAAGTCGCCGAAGCGAACGCGGGGAAAGCCATCAAGCCCGAGAGATGCGGTGGGTGACGTTACTTTGTAGTCCGCTGGGCATAGCCGAGGAGATCCTCCCAATCTCTTTCAAAGTCCTTTCCTTTATCTTACTTTTTTTCACTTCGCGGTAATTTTAATCACTTTTCGAGGGTGCACCGGATTCGGCGCGAAAAATGGATTTACTTCAAACTTTTCTCTTTGTGTTTTCTTTAATATTCGAGGCTACAAGTCGATTAGAAACGATAATCTCGTGAAATATATCATAAACAAATAATCATAAATATTTAGATATTGCTAAAATATCCTGAAATTAAAGTGAAAGACAGATTGTGTTTCAATTTCAAAAAAATAATCTAAATAGATAGCAGATTTACACGACATATAGATACGTACGAATTTTTCGTATGTGCTTTTAATTTAGCACAATATATCGATACTCCAGTAAATTACACCAACCTGCGAAATAATTCTTTCCTTACCCTTAGGCACTCGTAGAAATGTCTGCGAGCCTTAATTGATCATCGGAAAAGACAAGCGCGATATAGGCGACGCAATAAAGCCGACAGCCCTGAAATCCGTCCGTCGCGACGGCACGAGAAAAAAAAGAGGGGCGAGGCAAACTTCCAGGCCGCCGCGACGAAGAAAGTCGGCTGGCGTTCACGGGGCTTCCTAAGCTTGCGCTGCTCGCTGACCATAAGAAAAGGCGTTTTTAGGTTGCCGGCTCGAATCCAATACCCCCCTTATCGCGCGCGATCTCGTTAGCGAGAATCTTGGCGCGTGCTCCGCCTTCGCAGAGGGGGCAGGTCGCTTATATTGGCTTCGGGAAGCCTTTTCGCCGACCCCCATTCGCGGCTGCTACGCACGACGGCCGAGCTTATCTGAAACGCGCTTAAGCGGAACGGGGCTAGACGTGTACGTCGCGAAAATTCATTTTCCCACCGTGGCTACTGCACGTCACTCGGGCGGATTTTGCGCGCGCGACCCAGAACACGCCAGGACCGAAGTTACGCGACGCGCTTGCTTATTTAACGGATTATTTTCTGGCCGGTGTGCGCTTTTTTTTACGCGGGAATTAAAATCTGCCGGGCATCAATTTATTATAGTGAATATTTTAAGTATTCAGCAATTTTTAAATGGGAACACGGGGCGCTGAAATATTCAGTTGTAAAATTCGACAAATGGATCGGGCAATACGCCTCTCACGTAATATCTGCATTGCTGCGTTTTCGATTGCCGAAAATTGGGTTACCGCCTGCAGTCGAGTTCACCGTTACTATCTATATATTAGTTTTATGCATCAATTTTGCACGGATAAACCAAGAAGATTTCTTGCATTTTACATTATTTTTTTTCAAAATTATTGTGAAAAACTGAGATAAAAGGAAAAAAAATATTTCCACTTCCACACGTTCAATAATAACTCAAACGTAGAAAAAATGAGCAGCTGAAGCAACAATTATAATTGTTTCAATCGCACATTCAACCGAATATGAATGACTTTCAAAAACATTGAAATAAAATCGTAAAAGCCACTTGGCGTGGTTTACTTACCGACATCTTGGGATCCGCCCCAGGTACCAAGCTGGGCCTGCCGGGCGAGCCTGGAGAGCGCGTCCACGTAAACCTTGGATGCGGCGGCCGCTCCTGCAACATCGAACGGAGACAAACGATCAGATTGGTTGAGCTTGCGACGGCCCGTTATCGGGGCGCTCCCTTTATGGCCTACCCGATAAGGAAAAAGAAAGGGGCGAGGTGGACCCGTGCAAACTGGGTTACGGGCGCGCGCCTACCCTCGCCCAATGCACCGGAGACAATCAATTCTACGGGACTGCGAACCCGGGTGAACCGCGATATACAGTTGTAGGATAAATTCTTTCCTCCACTCAATTGCACGGCTTTACCGAGGAAATGAAATTATTTTAGCTTTATAGGGAGAATTTATTTTTTACCGGAATGTAGGAGTATAAAAAATTAATTGACTGTTCAAAAGATTGGCATTCTCGTTAAAATTCTAATATTTTTACAAAGGGGAATGTCCACGATATATAGAATTTTTCCCTGAAAGAATAACATATTTGACACACTATATTGTAAAAATTTAAATACTATACTGCGGGAAACATTTGTGATTACCTGTACATAGGAAAACGTAAGTAGTTATAGTATACGTTTAGTCAGACAACGCTTTTTACTGGGTTACAGCATCAACGTTAATTTTCACAAGTTGATCAAATTTAGAATAACAATTTTATTATTAAGCATTACATTTTTTCTTCACTGATAGTTGCAGCGCAGTAGTTGGTATGTCGAAAGATAGACCTTTATTTCGCCTTTGTTTCCATCTTGGTGATAAAGCAATTTTACCAAGGCATATGCCTGACCATCAGTTTAATTTTAATCTACAGACTTGATTTGCGATTGCGAGAAACGTGAAAATTTAATTCATTAAACGCCTGAACATATTTTAATGCGTAAAATTTGCCGGGAATTTCAAGAATTCAAAAAACCGGAAAAAGTTTTTCTATTTGTTGTTGAACGTATTCCGTGTGAATAATTGTAAAACTAATTGAACCAGAAGAAAAGACAGTTCCTTCAAGCAGTGTAATCCGATTTTGTTTAACCCTCGCGCACAAGAAAATATTGCAAAGCCCATTGTCAGGCCCGTCAGGCAGGCAAAAACTAACAAAAGGGACGGCGCGCGAACGTGGCTTCATCGACGGCGCGGCTCGGGCAAGGTGGGAAAAAGCGGCGAGGAACAGCGCCGCGCGAGCCCGGCGCTGCGGCCCATTTATTCTGCCCGTCCGCCAGGGAAAATCGCCTCGGCTCTAAAGACAAAAGGCGGGCATTAAGCGAACGCCCGCGCGGAATATCAATGTTAAGTGGTTCGGGAGGAGCGCCGCGGGGAACTCCCTCTTTAGAGCCGACGCGTACTCAACAGTCGAGAAACTTTATCTCGTTATCCGATATTTTCGGCCGCTTCCAGTGCGCCCCGCCCGCCGAAGCGTCTGCCGCGAGCTTGAAAGACTTGCTTACGGGCCGTGCTCTGCATGCCTATTGTCGCGCCGATGCCCGGAAAGCCTTGGACTCCCTTAAAATAACTACCTGGCTACGATGCTGTAAATTGCTCTTTTAAGGAGAATATTCATTTTCAGGTTTGTTGAAATTTTTCAAAAAGCGATACCTGGATATGTAGATGTTAATTAAACTTGTGAAGAACAATTTGATGTTCCAAGATTGTAAACAAACATTTGTACAAGATACCTACTTTACTATCGAAATTGTCAATTGCGTATTACTTATACAACCATTTCAAAATTTCATATTTAGCAATCTGAACCAATGCAGATTGTTCAGCCTGAAATAAGTTGGCTTAAAAAATCGATACTAACAGTGAGATAATTAGAAGGAACCTCTACTGGTCCATACCGGTCCGCTCGTGGGAGGATAAGAGACGGATTGAATTTAACCTTTGATTCATATTGGGGTTCTAATTGAATCGTATAAAGGCTTTTCCCAGATTAGGTTTGATTTGTTACGCGAAGGTACTTAACTCACTTTACGAGTGAATTATTTCACTTTATAAATTAGAACGTGCAATGAATATGTTACCATAAGAGGACGTAAATTACATTTATGCTTTTAGTTTTTTACGAATTATTTTCAAACTTAAAATTAAACATGGAAACAAGCAGTAAAATTCCTTCGCAGAATAACAACTATAATTAAAAATAATTAAACATCGTTTTGAATTTTATAAAGCAGACCAGGATTCCGGTCGTCAATATCTTGACGACTTCAAGGGTAATAAGCAAAATCATAAAATCAGAGTAAAGCGACGCAACCGCCGAGAAGCCATAAAAAGCGATGATGGGGTAGCTGTTGGAAAACGATACCTCGGTATCCGACACGTGTCGCCTCGACAATCCGCCGGAATCGACGAGATTCAGACGAATGCGATGCACAGCTGCTTCCGAAGGTAGCAGCGGCAGATGTTCCGAGAATTCCGACTGCCTGCCGCTCGCTGCACAAAGAGTCGAGGGGAGAGAGAGCGAGGCGGTCGGGAACTGCCACCCCCTCGTCTCCCCTTTCGACATCGGCGAATATAAAGCGAGGAATTCCAGCCATTGGGATACTCCTCAGCCAAAGGAGCTCACGCCTCGATGCGAGACGGCTTTGCCGAATTTGCGAGAAAATTCGCGCTTGTTCCTTGGAGCTCGGAGGACTAGCGGTCAGCCGAGCGTGTGCACCGGTGATTTCTTTATGCTCTGTACTCTTTGAGCCTGGCAGGCTTTTTGTATTGCTCTCTCTCTCCCTCTCTCTCATACTCAAAAGTTACTGTCGGCAAATCGATGCGCTTTGCAGCAAGAAATTGCAGCGAGCTTTATTTCTAATTTAATGAAATTGGTGCCGGGGTGCCTTTTCGAACTACGCGCCACGCGAGTATTGGCCCTGTCAGAGATGTCGAGATATACCTTTGGCTGATACTAGCCTCGAGGACACTCGAATCGTGTTTAAGGTTGTCGGGCGACGATTTTCAATATTTCCTTCTTTCAAGAAAATTGCGTAATGTGCAAATGCGATATTTAGTACGAGCTTAAAAAAAGATTGCCATACAGTACAAAGGATCAGCATATATACTGAGGTTTCCATCACCTGATAGGCCATAACTACATATCCGTCTGCTGAAGAATTATCAGACACCACTAAATTCTTTGGTATCATCGGAAGAGTCATAAACGTACAAAACATACTGAAATTTTCTCGTTTTCCGATATATTATAGGTGTATCAGCTAAGTAGTTATTAGTAACGTGGTTATTAAAAGTAATTAACTTTTCAAAAATTTATTTTTCCAAAAATTTAACTCATACCTATCCCTATTGGAATAACTTATAAGATCTCGTAAATTCGCACACTTAATAAACTTAATTTCCGTTAAATTCGTAAAAAATATGCAAATACGCATATTAAAATACCACTGTTAGAAGTCAGTTTTAATTGCACATATACCAACTATAAAAACACTTATTATGCATAATTCTAAAGTATATAATTAAAACTAGAGAATAACACAAATAAAGTGTCAAATCGTGGCCACAATGCGCCTTTTAACCCAGACGACAGTTCGGAAAAGTGACGAAAGTTCGCCCCGAATAATTAGACACTCGCAACGGGCGTCGCCTTAAATTCAATTCCCCGCGTTTTCATTATTATTCCACTCCTTGGCCCGCATTAGCATACATCGTCGCGACTTTCCGACGAGCTATGCCGGGGCGCTAACCTGCACCCCCGCACCTTCGATCGGCGCGGCATCTCGTAACAATCATGGCACCCCGGGTGAGCCGCCCCCGGCTCGAGGAATAGCATTAATTAAGGCGGCCCCGGGACAATTAGGCACGCGCTGAGACGGACAGCTGCGCGCCGCGGAAACAAGACCGACACACTTGCGGAGGGAGAGGGAGCAAGTTTCGAGCTGCAACTACCCGGCCAACTCGACTTTTTGTTCGACGACTTAATGGCGGGGGTGGCGAGCGCCGCCAGCGAGACGGGAATTACGAGCGAGCCGGCCGTTATTACGCGCTCTACCGCCAATTGGATTTCACGCGCTTGTCGGATTTTCGCAAACGAGCGTCCCGACTCGGAGGATTTCGTTTAATTCGTTTGACATTTTTGGGATCCGCCGGTTTAATGCGGTAACTTCGGATTAAAGTTATTTTTGTTTTTCTTTAAAATCTTCTCTTTGCTCTAATAACGTAAGTACATTTACATATACTCGTTGTAATCTATTGATTAATATTTTAAAAATTGTTCCATTACGTCTGTATTTTTTCTTTTTTTAATATAATGTTTAACAGAGATACAAATAATAAATTATTTAATTTCGAAACAAATAAAGATAAAAAGTAAAATAATAAAAACAGTAATTCTCTACTGATATTATCCTTCCGCAAGTTTCCATCTTTTTTCCCAAACTATATATGATTGATCATTCGACCTTTAAATATTGGCTTATAAATAATCAAACTGCAAATCTTATTATTAAACCTACAGCTGTGCAGAAAAACTTGCGCAAATATCAAGTTTGATAAAAATTTTAGCAGCTATTAGATAACTGGTAAGTCTGACTAAAGCGGTATCTCTTCTACTGAATCCGCAACCGAGCCGTCAGTGGAAGAGCGATGAATGAAGGTCCGAGAAACGCGCGATTTTCATTTAATAAACGAGCGCAGAAGCGCGCAATAAAAAGACGTCCTCCTTATTATATCCCGTGGAAATCGGTTAAATTGAGATTGTCGGAAAATGAGGGGACGAGGAGAAGAGGACAAAGCAGAGGCCTTCTATACTTCGCGTCCAGTGACACCGCGAGAGTCCAAGCAATAAATAAAGCTGCCCGAGGTATATATGGTTCTCCTGAATGCTGTATACTATACAGCATTCAGGAGAACCATAATTTACACTCGGCTCGTTTCCTGCTTCGTTGACTGCCTCTCGTCTCACCCCTCGCTGGCGCACGCGCCTGTCGGTTGCGCTTCTGTATGCAGTGCATTAATGCACACTTATGCGCGTCTGAGAATGTGCCGCGGCATTTCGCCAGTTTCACCAATTGTTACGCTGTTTTTTATTATTATGACTTTCTGCATATAGCTTTAAATATTTCTTGGTTACATATATACAAAAATATTTTAAAGTAATTTGTTGTTTTGTATAATTAAGAGGCTACATCTGTTTATGTAAATAAAATAAAATAAAATATAGTTATAAAAATATGTAATAAAAGATTATTAAGAACTGCTTAATTTTCGACTATATAAGTTGTCCTAATAGTACCTTTTTTGTGTGTTGAAAAAATTATTAATATAACTAATAATTTGCACGTAAGCTCATAAGTATCTAACTGATTAAGATGTAAATGACATTAATTTAAAAAAAATTTAAGGTAATGAAGATGCATTTTGCAGAAAGGAAAGGACCCACCGAATAAGCCTGCACTTGATACCGCATTCATAAAATCTCCATACAGCCCTTTTTTTCCTCCGCAGCAAGACCACGGCGGCTTCAAAAAGGTAGCCGTGACCCGAGAAAAAAGATAAAAGCAAGCATCTGCGAATTAACGCAAACTTGGCAAGTCCGGTAATTCCCCTGGGGGGCTTGTCCACCAAGAGAAAAAAATGGGTTGCAACGTCGCCGGAAACATCGCGCGATAGAAGAAGGAAAAAAAGGAGAACGCAGGGGAGTCGAAAATCCTCGGTATCGCTCCTCGCGAATCCCCCACCGGTGGAAGCCCTCGAGTTCCTCCTCCACTTGACGCCATAGTGGCACGTTATTATCCGACCCTCGGGGGTCGCGCCGCCGCATTTCTTACTTGCCGTCCTGCTAGGTGCTTGGAGTTTATCGTTATTTGCGTTAATACCGAGTCTCGACACTTCGGCTAAAACCCTACCCCTCTCATTTCGCTTCAGCTACTCTGAATGGTGCAGGTGCAGGCCCGTCCGGGGGCTGATGCTGTCCCCTTGCTTTCTACTTCCCGCTAATTTCCACGGTAAGCGCTGCTTGAATATGTTTTTAAAGTTACGTAATTGTTAGTAGATGAAAAAACGTAATATTGTTGATGATAAACAATAATCGTAAATTCTTGTTGATTTTGTGAACTATATTAAAATTTTTATTTATCGCTATAAGTAAAAATGGGTAGCTTCTGTAGTAAGGTTCAATCTAACGCAACTTCTATAGTAAGGTTTAATTTAACGAAGTAGCTGCATTTTCTCGGTGGACCCTTTTGTAAAGCTTTTACCTATACTCACTTCTATTCCAGTTTACTCACGGCTATTAAAAAGCATAAATTTTTAATATTCCCTGCTTCCATAACTTTCCGAATGCTTTCAATGCGCCCCTCGCTTTCGCGTGAATTGCAAATATTCGCACCTTTAAAATGTCAAAAAAATGAGAAATTTTGAATCCAAAATTTTTCCGATAAAATCTGTGAATATGCATAACCGCAAGAATTTCGTGCTTAAACCCATCGGAGAATGGGATCTACCGGTGGATATCTATTCTCAAACCCCGAGCCTTCGGAGTTCGATCCACTGCTCGCGAATCGGACACTTTGTTAGAGACACGGGCTGCGGTCGGAGCGCATTAGCCGAGCAACGGCTTCGATATCTCAGCCCTGCGGCGGTACGACGAACGTCGGCCGCAAGATCAACCGCAGCTACTGAGTCACACGAGATTTCCTCTCGGCGCAGCCCCTTCTCGCGTGTATATATATGTACATGTATCTCCCTCACGGAATAATTGACAGTGCTGTGCGTTTGCTCGTCGTGCTTAACTTTTTCCGCGGCGTCTGCACAGCTGAATCCTCGCCGGCGAGGAATAATATTATCGGCTACGGAGGAATGAAAATTTGAGGAAAGTTTGCGAGGGTCGACTTCGAGCCTTAGGTCAGAGACAACCCGAGTTCAAACCATTTAAATCACCTCGCGAGAGAACGTGGCAATTTAATTTACCGATTCGTTTGCGCTACTCGTGTGTAACTTTCGAACAGTATAATTTTGTATTAGCTGTTAAAGTTCCCCGGGCTTGGAGTCGTGATTTTCATTAAGCTGAATACGTAGCTTAGGGTCGTATTCATCTGAGGCTCCGCAAGGAGGAACAAAATAGGGGAGGCTTGGATGAACGGTCATGTTTTATTTGGTCCACACATTCTGCTATGTCTGTGTAGCTGAAAGGGATAAAATTATCGGGAATCTTAATTCATGTTTTTAAAAATGAGAATAAAAGTTTTACATATATGAAGAATAAAATAAGATTTTACCTTACGAGATTTCCTTTAAATTATTCGATTTCCGCAAATTTTTGTAGGGTGATCAAATTTGAGAGTAAAAAAAAAGAATATTATTTTATAATAATAATCGAAAACCTTTGGGAAATATCATATTAAAACGAACAATAACACCTTTTGTTTTCATGATATTTCCGATGATTCTGACAAACATTTACATTTCATCTTTTTTAATGATTTATGAAGAAATGTATTGTTATTTACCGTATTTACATGGCATATGGCTTTTAACATCGACCAATCCAATTTTGAGCCTCGACAGTTTTATCAATCCCGGTGTGCAAATATATCGTATTTCTCTTATCGCTCCGTAATCTCAATGACACTTTAGCACTAAGGTATCGAAAAAGCGGCGGATTCATTTTCACCTTGTGAGCTATCGGATACCTCGTAATGCTCGTATTTCACGCTCAACGTGAATAGGCCCGCAGTCTTTTTTCATCGCATCCTCCGCTCGCCTACCAAACCAGTTCGCCGAGCCAAGAGCGACGACGCGAGACTGGAGGGTCGACGCGACGCGTCGCGAAAATTCTGTTTTATCTACTCCAGGTCTATTGAATCGAAATATTATATGCACGTGAGCGATGAAATAAGGACAGGCACAATTTCTCAATGTAAAGTACGCGAAGGGGGTGACTTTTCCAGTGCCATTTTTTTTCTTCTGAGAATGCGCGATCAAAAAATTCACGAATTTTATTTTCATTCACAGATTTTTGCGAAATCTTCAATTAATATAAAATCAACTATAAAATTTCAGCATTCTTTAGACAAGGTGCAGTGCAAAATCAATGCATTCTAATCAATCATCCGCCATCACTAATTTAAGTAGAAAGCGTGGAATCCAGCAAAAATGTTGACAAAAACTAAACGAAACACGAGTTAAGCCAATGCAAGTGTATGCGGCGCATTTGCATTGTAAAGATATTCACTCGGGGAGAGGAAAAGGAAGGTCATCTTGCGAATATGCATTTAAAGAGTGTACAACCCTTATTTCCATCGTCCCTTTTCCCCTTTCCTTTAGCAATTTTTTAGAAACTTTAAACTTTCTGAAAAATTCATTTTAAATATTAGAGACGATGGTTTCAAATTTGAATTCATAAATGCAAATTTTGTACAAAGCAATAAAATTTAACTCATATTTGATAGACTAATCTATTGCCCAAACTACACATTCACTGAAACATTTAAAAAATCAAGTGCACTGCCCGGTCTAGCAATAAAAATCTGATTAGCGCGCCACACCGAGTTTAAGTTGGGAAAGAGAATCACTTATTGAGTTCGCAGGAGTACGAATTCGCGAGAGAACCACCCGATAGACAGAGCTTTCGATGCAAAATACTTTTTCTATCGTTAAAACTTCGTTCCAAAAAACTTGTTTTTTAAATAATTTTTAGTTGCTTTAAATTAAGAAATTGTTAAGAAATGAGTTTTCTCAACCTTTAAATACCTAAATTAATTAATTTTTCTCTTCAACCCAACGACAAAATTGGACTAATAAATTTTGATTACTCCAAGAGCATCGATTTTGCGCTTTGGCGTCGCTTAGCGCTTCTGCAGCTCCCTCGAGTTGACGCTTGCCTGAGCGAGTCGGCAGATCCCGCCGAGAAGTTTCCTTAATTTGAATGTATGAAGATCCGATGAAGAAAGTTACGAGCCGCACGTTTTCAGAGTCACGCTAATGAGGAGCAATGACTGGTTAAGAAAAAACTTAATGGGCTAAATTGTACTTAAACTTATCCGGCCAACTTTAAATCGAGTGATCTAATGCCTGTCTCGAACTCTCCCGAGTCAAAGAAGAAATAAGATTAATGGATGCACCCTGAAAACTGCGAAAAATCCCGACTCATTAAATTTCGCATTAATAACTATAATAACCTTTTTCACGTATACTTACGTATCTTAGCGAGAAATCGACTATAAAATGGATTGTCCAAAGTTTCATCCGATTCGAATTTTACAGTTGAGTATTTAAAAGTGCTTTAACGCACAGCACTGTACGCTCGGTTTAACGGAAGACGTGGAAATAATCCGCGAAAGTTAGTGAAAAGAAAAGTTTGAATGGCCGATAACGCACGTCTTAGTGTCTTTACCTCATAATTCGCGGAAACGAAACCTGCCCTCCTGAAATCCGGCGAAGCTCGCAATTAAAAGATCCGCCGAGGATTCGTTTTTTCTTTTTGCCCGCCGAAAATACGAGGGCACAGCGTGGTCCGCATAAAGGAAAGCAACGAGGGGGAGGGGGGCGAAAGCCGCCTGGACAGTATTCAAGGGATTCGATATAACGAACGCGATTTCTCAAGAGCCGAACGAGAAATGAATGGAACTCTCGAAAAATTTTCTCGACTCTACCCTCCTGCACCCGAGTTTCCTCGTTGATGCTCATACACGCGGGCCCGGCATCGATTGGCCGTCCCTGCCTTTTGTTCGCGCTGTCCACCCGAATTTTTTACCACCTCCTTTCTCCGAAGAAAAATTCATCTCGGTTTAATGAATTTTGGCCAAATTACAAGAAAATTCGAACGCACGCAATATTGCATGGAAAAATTGCGATGGTGATTTGAACAATATTAACATTTATTAATAATTTTGAATGAATCATTCTCTTCGGATAAAATTTACATTCATTTTATATTTATTAATTTAAGAAACTGCAAAGGTATGCACTTCCACAAAATATTAATAATAAATCTATTTTCATTCATATAATAGAATATCTAAAAAGAAAAGCATAGTTAAATTTGAGTTTATCGATCTGCATTTGTAGCTTATTTTGTAAAAACATGTTTTCCTGCATTAGCAGCATGCGCAATAAGCGCAAACACGATTTTTACTCCCTTCGAGAAATTGAAAAGTGCCACTGAAGTGGAGCGAGTGGTAAGCGACAAGGACAAATGGTCGTTTTCCCAATCGCGCATCGCAGCGTCTCGCCTCGTTTGTCAAAGTTTGCCGATCATTTTAACCTTCGCGCACTCGCACAGCCCGCCTCAACTTTTCCCGCCATCGATTTTCCGCGATGTGCGCGAGGTAAGGATAAAAAAATAGCCAAGCTCGGAGGTTCAATTTCAAGTCGGCGGTCCAGCTTGCGTAACGCGGGATTGATACCGAACGGTGGATTAAGCGATTTTTAAGATCCCACTCTCCGATTTTACGGGCTCGATTGCCCCGGGCTTATTTGCAGCGCGCGATTTCTTTTTCCTTATCTACCGTTTCGTCATCTTGCGCGGCGGTCCCGTTAATTTTGTAATGGCAGAATTCCGCGTAGTCATTATTATACGAATTTTACGAGTTGCCTTCGAAAGTAATTGCACGTCGGAATGAGATGCGCCTTTTTCTTCTGCAGACGCGAATACGGCAGGAGTCGCATTAGCCGCGCTGCTGAACAGTGTTTCGGGCTAGTTGGAGTAATTGCATTTTCGCCAATTTCCCTTTAGAAAACCTCATTCTATGTATTTAAAATATGTCGGTAATTTTCGGTTGCGTGAGATCGCGGCAAGTGTGATCGTGTACGCACGTTGCGTAAATATTAGCGACGCCGTGATGAAAACAACCAATGTCTACAAACCAGTCGAATAAGAGAAAATTAGCAAACAAATTTTTTTTTTATTTTACGTTATGAGGAATAATGGCCAAAAATGTTATTTCAAATGTCATTCCTAACAATTAATTAATTAATATAAGTTAAATATTGTTATGTACGCAGAAAGCAAATTGTCTTACGGATTTAAATCATTACCTGACACTATAAGTTGAAAGTTAAAGGCAAGAAATTTCCAACATGCTGAGAAAAAATGCAGATATTAAAATTAAAAATTGTAACATTAAAATGATCCGTATTTCCTCTTATCATCAATTTTACACTTTTCTCAAAATGTAATCAAGTTCATTATACCTACTTAATCTAATCCAAAAGATATTACTTAACCTCGAGATTAATAAATAAGATTATTTGTTGTATGAAAAAGTTTCCTCGTGTGGATATTAGAGAAAAATGCTAAAAATACACGAAAGTCGTTTTTTCGCTTAATTAGTCACCAAGAACATAACAAGCGGACAAAATTTAACACCCAGTTAAACAATATCCGTTCAAACGTTGAATCCGTTGAAATCGAGGCTGTCAACGATACAATAACGGCTAGCGCGTTTACAAGCTCGTTAAGGCGGGCGCGCTTAGTGTACATATAGACTTATGATTCGCGTGTACTGGCGCGCGAAAAGAATCGACCCAACCGTCACGGTGTGGGCGCCGCCGTTCGTTCGCGACGATAAAACACCGACGCACATTGTTGGGACGAATAAACGACGCTTCCCATAATTCGCTTTATTATCGTCGTTATCGGCGAGCCGAGTTGGGCTACGATACACTCGAAAACACGAGAAAAATCTCGTTCGCGCAAATACAGAACGAGTTTGATTTTTTTTTTTAATACCGGCATTGGTTGTTTTGCATAGATTGTATAAGCGTCAAATGATTAAAAAAAACTGTGGAATGAGAGGTAAAACAGAGGTATTTTTAAAAACCGGTATTGACATTCGTATGCGAAACTTTTGTGCACAAATATTTTTTTGAAACAAAAACACAATTTCCACGTATTTCTACATAAAAATTTTCAATTAAGTTGTACTCTATTTTTGCCTTCCAGTTACTCCATACTTAAATCGCAAAAATATACATAAATCGTCAAAAAGTTTTAATAAATATTTCACGATTCTTGAATAGAACTTTACAAAGAATCGAATAATAAAATAAAAAAATCTATGTTTTTCGCGAAAAAAAGGTATAGCGTTCTAAGAAAATTGCAGCCGAGAGTCAAATGCAAGAAGAGCGATAGAAACGGAATGAAAATGTTCCCGATGCTAGTTCAAGTCCCTGCGGCATTCCGGAGGATGCCCAACGGTCGTAAAGTGCCGAGAAAAAACTAGCACTCAGCTGCGTCACTGTCCGCTTGCACTGCGTGTGCCGAGGTGCGAGGAGATAAGTAGAAGAGCCGCTGAAATTATGACGAGCATTATCCAGCTGGCAGTGCGGCTAAGGCTGTTCCGCGTCTGGTAATTATAGCGACCCCCAAGAAGCGACCGCTCGGTCGCGGGAAACGCGATAAAAGCCGAGAAAGGAACTCGTGCAGGCAAGGAAAACTGCGCTTCCTTGTGGTGAGAGAAAAAATTTCGCTTACGTATGCGTAAATTTCGGAGCCATTAATCTCAGGTTACAACTGCCCTTAATATTTGACCCCAGCCGCTTAAAGTCAGATGTGAGAATTAGCAACTCGATAGAATGCAGGCTACTTAACTTCGAAACTACACGAATATTAACAAAATAATTGAATAAAAATTCAATTTTTATCTGATAAATATGAACTTATTATTAAATTTGCGAAAAAAATACGGAAGGTCTTTCACGATCGTTTTTTCACTCTTTCATATATTATTATGAAAAAAACATTTTCTAATATTGTTTAAAGCGAGTAATACGCGTGAATACATCAAAAAAGTACATTAATCTCTGGGGCAAAATTACTGCTCAAATAAAACTCAATTCAGTTGTGCACACAGCACAAACTAATTTCATTAGAAATAACTACCATGGAAACCATTAAACCTCGGCACGCGGACCGCCGGCTGAGCTCGTATATTTTGGCAAGTTATCTCATCATTCCACGCTGGGGAATTAAATTTGTCTCGGAAGCTGCAGTTTAATGCAGTATTTTCCGAGAGAGGGAGAAAAAGGGAAGGTGAACACGAGCCCCGACGAGGAGAATGAAGACGCCAGATGAGGAGGGAAAAAACGGGGGGAGGGGAAGCTCGGTCGGAAGTTGGAGAGAAAGAAAGGCGAAATAATGACTGGGCGCGAGAGGAGCAACGAGAGGGAAAGAGAGTCGGACTACTCCAGACGAGTCGAGTGGCTGCACTGGCTGCCGCTGCGCGCTTCGGGAGCCTTTAATTAACTGCGGCGATGACGATTTCGCGCCGCTTGTACGCACTCTCGCGCAGCGACTGTTTTTCAGCCCCCGCCGGCGCGCGTTTAAGCCTAAACTGAACCGCCGCCGCAGGCTTTTTGCCTTCGGTAAAATTGAGCCGCATTCGAGTTGTTAATCAATCGATAATGTACACGGAGAGAATGGTCCGATAAAAATTACTATCTTTTTAGCATTCTCGGGTAATATGTTGCATAAAATACTCAAAAATAGCAACTTCTATCAAGTTTTGTGCAATTTTTACCAAAAAATTCGCTTGAGTCGAATAGTACTAACTAAGGAGTATTTTTGTAAAAACAGAAGAGTAATTTTTAGTGGAGCATTCTCCCCGAATACCACCATTTTTGCACTCTAAAGTGCCGTTATATCGTTTTGTTAGGTCGCGATGACAAGAATACTCGTCAGTATTACGCGACGCGATAAGATAATAGCTATACGCGTACTAATTAAGGAACATCACATATTGAATTAAAGAAGAACGAATATAATTGCGCCGTGGCAAGATGAGCACAATTTCTAGCGCAAGCGCTTCTCCTTTCCCCCACACACCGGGTGAGGGAAAAAAATTTCAATTTCGTCGATCGGACGCACGTGAGGCCGCGCGCGCGCATACGGGTATGCGGCCTCCCTCTCCGGCGGATCTTGCGGATATTGAACGAATTCTAATTAATTAACGCGATGCGCTCGGGCGCGCCTGTAGCCTGCGATTTCCCACTCCGACCTCTCGTGAAAAAGCGGCGCGAGTACTCTGCCTGCGTAATTGTCGCGAGGGCAGACTACGCACGCAATTTCGCAGCAACGCGCAGACGGTGATTTTTTATTTAAACTTTGTTATTTTACTTTAATGAATTTAATAAAGCTACCGTGCATTCGACGGGAATTGTTTCGAATTTGGCGCGGTATGTCTTTGCAAATTACTCGCGAATTAATTACAATTCAACTGTTATTAAATGTGCATTACGCGATGCTGAAAATTCATTTAACAGAATATATGCCACTCATATTTTTTTTATATTCATTGAAGTTAATAAAATCTGAATCCAGAAAGAGTGGAGCAAAACGTAATAGCGTTTCAATTAAAAGGGAATTTATTTGAAAAGTAAAAAAGTTTATTTCAAGTACTAAAAATACTCAATCAGTAAAATATTTGACTTAACTGAAATGTTTAATTAAAATTATAATTGTTTTTTAACGTTTTTGAAAATGTTTCCAGATGCTGCAGTTTGTCTCGCATCAATCTGTTATGTTCATCCTATGTGGTATTGAAAGCACTAGTGTACACTTCAAATAAAATCAATCAGTATTTAATTGAAACTTACATACCGGTACTGACTGCAATAATGAAACTCACCTGAAAAGTAAAAAAAATTCTTTTTATCATTCTGTATCATTACAAAATCCTATTCATTTAAATTTATGAGCGACAATTCTATCCCTTATATAATATGGAATCATCACTACGCGAACTTATTAACAATATCGCTGTTTATAAGAATATAAATAAGCGGTCTAAATTAAAGAATTGGACATAGTAGAAAAAATATTGTAATAAGAACAAAGCCGCAGAAGGTAGCAACCTGCGGTTTTTGTTCTCGACGTCGCACATGGCCGTACAACAGAAGGGGCGTCCGCGATAGAGCCGGGGAAGTGTCCGATGTCGCTCCCCCCATGAGGGAAACGGCGCGCGAACGCGACGACCGGGTGGACTCGTTTCCCCCCGCGGCTCGCTTCCCGGGGCTCGTTTGCATTTAGGAAACCATCAACGCTTAATCGCATTCCTAAGCGCCCCGGGGAAATTGCTACAGCGTCATTACTCCGGCCACCGCCGGGGGGTTAGTCCCCGCGATACAGGTTGCAAGACAAACAGTTTTCCCGAGGATCTTTCGCCTCTTTTTTTACGATCCGGCCTGGGGGTCGGGACCCCCAAGTCTGCCCCGAACGGACGCTGCCAAGAGACGTTAATATTGCGCCGGCTACGCGTATCGCGGCCTTGCATCTCGTTATTTTCTGGATTTTGCTGGAACTTTATTCTTGCTTTGATAAGGATTCTTCGAATTTCGGGAGATATTTAAAATAAATATTTATTTTATGCTTATACGGATCATTGTTGCGACGACAATGTGAAAAGGCAAAGAAAAAGGATACGCATATTATAAACGAGATTAATATACTGCAAAACTTTTAATCTTGTTAAAACTTTTTATTAAATAAAGCTTACAGGGAACAAATATGTTTTTAGCCCTCTGTTATTTACAATTTTTTCAAACATTTTTCTTGTCTTCATGCCTTTTTATTTAATTTTCCATCGGTCTATTGTTAGGTACTCTTGTTAGGTACTCTTTTTTCCTCGACGTCAAAATTATAAATATCCCATTATCAATCCTTTCAAACTGAAAAACGCAAGAAAAATAAATCCATGAAAAAATGCTTAATAAACTTCAGAGAGGGAGGAACATTATTATAATACACTGAAAATTCTTCGACGCTGCTCGACGCTCCGTCCCCGCATACCTCGTCGTCGTCTGCCGTCTCGCCGCCCTCGTCCTCCCACAATATCGTAATTGCAGCTGACACCGAGACGCAAAGCGAAAAGAGCAGAGGGAATATTCGATTTTTCTCCGTCGGGGCGCGCGCGCAGTCTCGCCCGTGAGGTGACAAGTTTTGCCGAGCCCCCGGAACACGGCTGCTTGCCGAGAGAACCGAGTCGCGAATATTAATTGGCCTTAATTATGCGAAGAAGGGGGCGGTTTGTCGCGCGGCCCGAAAATGAGGAAAGTTCACTCCTGCATGCGCGATGAAAGGGTTGAAAGGGTCGTTTTAGCGGGAACCGCTCGCGCGTGCACTCCTCTTTTTATATTCGGCGTCGAGCTTGATGGATGAAGCCTATTTTTTTGAATTTTCCAAAAATATGGATCGCACACCTGCAGCTGCGTTTTTCGTTGCACTCTCGCCGCGCAAGTAGCACGAGTGTTGAAATGCGATTGTTTTTTAATGCACGTTGGGACACGGTTCTAAAATTACTTTAATTATAGCTACAATTTGAATTACCTAAAACACAATTTTTCTTCAATTATATAAAATTTACGTAGACATTTTTACGATCGTTACCCAACACTTCGCTGTATGTCTAGACGCTGCTTACACCAAATGCAAGGAAAGAAAATTGGTTACTATTTTTTCAATATATATCGCAAAAACCAAAAGGAAAATATCTGATTCACGGAGATGATTTGAGAATATGTATTTCAAATAAAAAGTATCCCACTAACAATATAAAAATCAATCCTTTTAATTCGAAAAATATATCCATGTGCATCGAAATTCACTATTTCGAATTCAGAGAACTCCCTCACCATTCATATTGCGTCTGGTAAACCGAGCTACCGCATGAGTGCCACTTTACAAATGAAAAATGAAACATGACTGCAACCCCGCATTACGTGCGGCAAGCTACACCGCGTTTTTCCGCGAGAACAGACGCGCGATCCTTCTGTGCAGCTTGGCGCTCGCGAGAGCCAGGTGTACAAAAAGCGGCTTCCGCGCGTCGTATCAACGAGGAGGTACGCTTTCCCCGGAATAACGAGCGCGGCAGAAAATTCAGCCGTTCGGTCGGTGCCCACTCCGACCCTTTCGTTCCGTCGCACCCACCCACCAACGCCGCGCGGTAGCAGGGTGTCTTTGTGCGTCGCGCCGGGATCGCTGGCAAACATCGGCCAGCCGAACGGCCGGACGCGCCTCGACTCTCCGCGCGCGTTGATTTCAGCCAGGGATACTAATTGCGGAAAAAAGACTGCGGGAGAATGCGAGCCGTCGCAATTACTCGGTCGGCCACGTTTCGGCGAGGTGAGCGCGCGACGCGACGCGGGAGCTGATTGTAAGGACAATGAAGCCTTGATTTCCCACTGATACGTCAGTGTGCGCAATTGAACTTTAGCACCTTTTTTATAATTTTAGCTTTCTAGAAAATTTTATTAATAATGCGTAAAAATTAGTGATTTGTGCAAACTTGAACAATTGAACTTAAAATCACCCTCTAAATATTAAAGAGTGAATATTATTTAACGTTAAAATTCGGCCGTTTATCGAGAAAGTGAATATTCACTTTTTCGACGTAAACTCAACGACATTCACTGTCAGCTTAAATCGCTAAAAAAATGTTTTTAGTTTTCAATGGAAAAGCAACTCTTTACGCACAGAAAGTCCAAAAATATAGTATTTTTGAACCCGGATGTCAAAGTAGAGTTTTCACAGTAATCTTATCATCTGACTGTTTTTGCCTGAACGGAGCGAGTCAAATTATTATTTATGCACTAGTTTCGAACATTATGTTGCACAACGATGATCGAAATTTTACATTAAAACGGTGATTTTGAACTTAGAGTTATGCGATAGTTTTTTTGCGTTGACGCAAACTTTGTTTGAAACCTTATCAAACGTGCGAGTTCGAGACTAATCGACGCTTAACCGCGCTCGCGGAAGGGAACTCATCAGCGGCCGGGTAACCTCGCCGATGCTCTCGGTAATCGAAAAAGCGCGAAACAACGAAAAAGGGTTTTAAAGTCCAGCGAAGCCATTTAACCAGTTCGCCGCGAAACGAAATTATCCCGGGATAATCTCCGGTTCATCCCACTGTTCCGGAGCTTCGCGCTCTGGATCGCGCTCGCGCGCGTCCGCTAAGTGGAGCGCGCGGACGACGAAACTCATTCCGGGACTATTCGTCGGGATGGCCGATTCAATTATTTCGCAGTGCAGCTTCGCGCGGTCGTATCCCACCCCGTCTCGAACTCTTTCGCGTGTCCTTTAATTTGAATCGCGCCCCGAGGTATCCACCTGCGAGACACGCGGCCGAAATTCGTCGCGTGGCTCGCCAAGCGCGTCGCTGACCGAGGCTCGAGCCGGCGGTGCGCGTGACGTAATAAGTGTAGAGCTTCCAGTGAGATTTGTGTAGCGTAATTATATAGCTTAACGCTCGTTGGGCTTGGGTGAAGATTTGTTTTTTCATTTGTCTGCGATAGTAAACCAACTATTCTGAGATTTAATTATCTTGCCAGACCTCAAAAAGAATAAAATAAATACGAATTTTCAGAAGTAAAAAATTAATGAACTATGAATAAAAGAAGATCATTAGTAATAAAAAAAGGAAGTACAAAATTAAGTTAGAGAATGATAACTAATGGAACTAATGGGATTTAGTTATTTTAGCATTTTATTTCTACATTTATCCCATTTTTCTTAAAGCTCCAAACTTGCCCGAATCTCACTCTGCCTCACTCTCTCGTACACATTTAGTCATAAGTCATACCCAATATGAAATAGTGAAAATCTATTGGTGGCCACCGCATTGAAGTGTCTATCGATGGATCGACATGCAAGGCCAAAGTACAATAATGACTTATGACTTGAAAGGACGTCCCCGCACAAAACGCTAGAAGAAATCGAAAGTAAACCCTGAATTTTTCGCGCCAGCCCCCAATGCGCGACAAGTCAAGCGAATCCGACTAAAGGAGCCGTGAAAGCGCCACCAAGAATGTTTGCAAGTGTCCCGGAAAAATCCGGCGCGCCGCTTAAGATTCATCCCGCGTCGAATACATTCCGATCCATTATCGCTACCCCACACCCTCGCCGCCCGCGCCTGGCTCGCTCCTCTCCTCCAGCTTAAAATTGGATTAGCCGCTGCGAAATCCTCTTAGCGCCGACTCTGCACCGGGCTGTATACGTTGGAGCGCGAGCTCTATCTGCTGTTTGACAGATTACGACTGTAATTCGGGAGTCGCACCGGCAGTGAGGGTTGCGCGATTGCCGGTGACGACGGTGCGAGAGGCCCTGTCGTAATATTGTGGAAAATCGACGGGGCAAAGATCGCGCGAGGAGTCGAATTTATGGCTGAAAAGGTGTCGAGCTAAACTGACGTTTCCCGAGTGGGTGTTGATCGTAATTAAAATAAATATAGGATGTTGAATTTGTGCTGACGTTAATTGAAATTTACCAAATACACGGGGAGTAGGAATCGATCCTTTTTAAACTGGATAATCAATCAATCGTGAAGCTGAGAAGAAATTGCTGCTGTGATTTATCGCTCGAATCAGGCACTTTTTCACGCTTTCACTTTTAAGGGAAAAAATTCTTACTAATTAAATTAAATAAGTGATTGAAACTATCAGCACCCAATTTAAAAAATTAACAACATTATGTACATGTACATGCATTTTGAAATATTTCAATTACTCTCTTTCTTTCTCTACCTCTCTCAAATTCTCTCATACCCATAACGTAAAAAATGTCATCCCTCCACGCAGCGACGAAGTATTTCTCGCTAAATTGCGCGCTGCGGACGAGTTGAGGACGTTGCCGCGAGCGGCAATATTAAACTCCGTAAATTCCGGCGCACGCGCGCAAAAAAGGAGAAAGAACCGCGCGACACACAACACAAAATTAATATAGCCGCTCGGCATCGGGATGAACATCGCTTCCGAGTTCGCCGGAATTCTCGAAGCGGAACGCGCGCTCTATCCCGTTCGTTAAAGTTACTGCGTAATGCACAATTTCTTATACCTGACATTATATCTAGCAGTTACAACAGGCGAAACAATTACATCGCACCACATTAATCCTTGTAACGAAGGTATTCGCCTCGTCAGTATTCCGATTTAAAAAAAACGCGCCTATCGCACGGAAAGAGCGAAACTTAAACTACTTCGCGCCGTCCGCACTTCGAGGAATTCAGATGCGTAGCCAGTGAGACCGAATGCAACGGCGGACGGTTCCGTGATCGCATGGGGCAACGCGCCTCGATGAGCCACGAGGCATCCCCATCAACCAGTACCGCGTGGTTCGCCTGGACGGCACGCGAAACGCGCATTCCTCCGTCTGCTCTCCCGCGCGTAACGGCGCGCAGTCTACGATCGATTATTTCGCGTGCAATCGCGGGACTGTAATGGTACTGGCTCGAACGTCGCCTTCTAATTAATCGACTGCGGTTGGAAACTATGAGGCGCCTCAGTTATTCCTGTAATTATTATCTGACTCTGTCATTGTAATTTATTTTATTTTACGTATCGTTTATTATCACTGGCAACTTTGAAAAACAAATTTAAAGAGGTTCTATCAACTTTTAACTTGAATAATTGTAATATGTAATTCATTTTACGGTACTGGTTGCAGACGAAAATTTGATATAAAGTTTTAAAATAAAGGCTATAACGAATGACATCCGAAACGTTGTTCGTGCTTTTGAAGTTTTGTATCGTACTTTCGTCTGTAACCAGTACCGTCAGATGTCAGATTCATTACATACTAAAATAAGAGAGACTTTAAAGCTCATTTTATTATTGAGTTCCTTCTCAATTATATACGATATTTTGCACATGGTTAAATACGAATATAAAAATCATCCATATCAAATATTTTAGAAACATTTACTGGAAAGAATCAAATGAATAAAAAATGAATTAATTAAATGCTATATCTTCTTTCAATATCCTTGATAATTATGAAACCATTTTGTAAAATTACTGAACAGCTTATTTAATTATGGCCCGCGGCTTTTCACTGAACAAAAATGACATTTGCCAGTCGTCGGATCTCACGAATACTGTCTGATCGTAACATCCAACTCGCGTAAAATATCAAGTTTCCATTTGAATATACCGCGGCGGCCGAGCGCGCGTTACGCCTGCACGGAACAGCCGCTAAAGATCCGACGAGTGGCGATCGATTTTTCCGAAGAGCTAAAAAGCAGTCGCGTCGTAAATATTGATTGGCGCGCGACGTGCTCGTCATTGTTTGCGAAATAAACCGCGAAATTTCGAGCGGCCACGCTCAATGGCTCGAAGCGGCTGCGGATTGCGAAGCTCGTCGAGTCAATGGGAAATGACGGTAGGATGGGCAGCGCACGCGCGCCCGAATCCCGGCACATCCACGAGTCCTCGTTTATTCCTCGCCACCTTCCGTATATACAAATAGGCCGTGCCGTTCCAGCCGTGGGGCTGTGCAAATTCGCCGCTGCTCGGCCAGCCGCGATAATCGCGTTTAACGATGTCGCAGAATGAACGCGCGAATTTGCGCGGAGGAGGAGCGCAATGTGCAGAGGGCTCCGTCAAAAAATCGCGGCGGCGGAATGGGATGGCGCGCGCGAGTTAAAGTCGGGAGCGTCGTCTTTCGCGCCGCGTGTGCTTTTCGCCTCCGCGAGGGCGACGACGTCGACACCTCTTTCACACACCCCGCGGCTAACGAAGAGCCTTACTTCTGTTCGTTTTTCTCCGCGCGGCGGTCGTCTTAATGAAGGACGAGCCGGCAGGCTGAGGTGCGACGAGCAATTATTATTACGACATGACTGACGTTTCTTTCAGATTTTATGCTCACCAAATTAAATGAGATGTCTGGCATTGCGTAAAGCGACTTGAATAGACTTGTCAAAGTAGAAGATTAATGTCTTTTTGGATTGCGAAGTTTATTGAAACTTTGAGTACGACGTTGATATACTAATGGATAAGGAAAGTCGGGTATGTGCGTGCATGATACTATGTGCAGTACTAGTTTTCTCGCATCGGAAAAATGTATAACTTAAGATTATTATCTCAGTTTTCTTCGATAACTCAATTGCTTCAAGTCTTAATAAAAAAATTTTTTAAATGAAACAAGAGCAGAAATGAGATTTCCAGACATGAATCTCAAAAAGAAATCTACATTTTTATACTTTTATAGTAAATAGAATGCAAAAACTAACTTTTCATTGCATATCCTTTCTAAACGTTACTTAAATATTTGATAAAAAATAATTTCAAGACATAGAAATCACTCATCAGTCGTGAAGCCCCTCCAGAAAATTTTCCACATCGCGGCTCTCGCTTCTCCCTCCACTTCAAGCTGCGACTTCTTCGATCTTCGAATAAGCAACGAAATTTCCCAGTGGGCGCAGGAGACGAAAGTCGAGTAAATCATTTCAGGCGGGGAAGACGCGCGAGCGTGACAAATGAATTTAGTCAGTCGCTCGATAAAATTACCCTTCTCGCGACGCCGGAGCGTCGCTTGCGAACGCCTCGGAAATGAGATCGAGGGAGGCTGAGACGAGCCGCCGGATGAAGAACCGCGCCCTCTCGGATGCCCCGCAAGATTTGAACGGGCCTCCAAAGTTCGTTTCGAATCCGCGTTCCCTCCTCGATGGATTTCCAGACGAATTTAATAACCAAAGAGCTGCCGAGCGAATCATGAGATCGTTAAACAACGGCACTCGAGAAAGGCGCCCGAATAAAAAAAAAACGAGTCTGCTTGATAAATTGTTTTGAATGCCATCGTATCTGTCTTTGACACGTTTGTTTTTCTTTTTTTAATTTAATCATAGATATATCACGCCGTGGTGACGTCACTGTTGCGATGAATTTGATGTTCGTAGATCTTTGTTAATAAACGTTAAATTGAAAAAAGAAAAATACGTGTCGTTTATTTTTCCGTGTTCCATCTGACGGACGCCATAGAATTTTTCACGCAAAATACGAATTGAAAGAAACGATGAACAACTGTTTGCAAAATTTCAATCTCGATCCTGTTTATCGAGAGTACAATAAAGTCCCAGCAACGTTAAAAGGAATTAACGAGCCGACAAGCTCAAAGCAGCTTTAATTGCGCGTCTACTTTAGAAATTCGATGCTTCAAAGGGCAACTGCGCAGAAATTTTCCAAGGAACGAGGCGCAGATGTGTACGCCAAGAGAGCGAAGAGAATACCTGACGAACTTTAAATGCCACCGCCCGGTGCTCAGCCGCCTACCAGCGTCGCCGTCAAAGTATCGGAGGTAATGATTTGCGCTTGTAGATTCGCGACGGCGGCGTCGAATTTTCGCGAGCCTTTTGTCGAGCTGCTGCTCCATATAACGACGGGCGAGCTCAATAAAGTTCAAAGGGGCGGCTACGCAGCGACGACGGCAAATTGGCAGCGATCGGCGATTCCCGCTCGTTTCTCCACGGCGAGAAGAGGATTAAAGATGCGCAGACGGGCGCTCGCTGTCTTCATCGGAAGCAATTAAACGTTGACGCACAGCGCGCGGGCGAATATCTTGTAATGGGCGAGGAATGCTTTGTACTCGAGAAAGGCAATAAGGGAAAGAGTTTAAAGGTAGAATAATAACGAGAGCGAAAAGTTTATCGATACTTCAGCTTACTTTGTAACTTGCAATGTTACAATTGCCAAGAAGACATTTTTCGTAACAATATACTATTATCGTGAAGTAACCGAAATTCTCTGTTCGTTAAAATAAATTTTGAAGTTTTAAAATAAAAAAAGTCTGGAGAAATTCCTAATTAAACTTTGCTAATTAACATTAATAGAATAAATATGTACCTGCTGTAGTAATGATCTCTGTTTAGTGCGACGACGATGTTTTCTATGTAGGTAGAGTACCAAAGTTAATTCGAATAATCTTTCAAAGAAAAATTCTGTACATTAATCTTCTTTTTTTACAATTAGTGTAAAAGCATCTGTTCCGTACTAATAAAACTAGTATTGTTTTTAAGTTTGCAATTTGAAATCCTCCTTGTTTTAAAAATAGTATTTTTGATATCTCTTACGAGACCTTTTCAAGTTAATGTGGAATTTGTTAAACAAACGACTTTAATTGAACAAATTAATCAAAATAAACGCCCCTACAAGAAATCAACAAAAACGTTAATTTCAGAAGACAAATGGGGCGATTTAAACATCTGTTGCATTTGGTGCAAACATGTCGCGGATTTTTTTGCAATTCATTGTATTCAGAGACAATTTATCTGACCGTTTGACAGCCAGTCGATCCAACGGGCCGGCCGGTGTGTAATAAATTTTCCGCCCTCGCCCAAGCCTCTCTTTCCCGTAGGATCAAACGTGCATTCTTGTCCTTTTCGCACTTTTCGCAACTTCGCTTTTATATCGTCGGCAACTCGTCCTCTTAAATTTTCTATCTTTCGACTTAATTAACTGTAACTTCTTATAGCAACAAAATGAAAGCATCGCGAAAAGAATAAAGTTATTTACAGTGTGCTTAAGATTTCTCAAACCAATCGGAAGTAAGTTTCACTTCCAGTTACAAATCGATAAACGGTATAAAAGCTCCTATATTTTGTAGCGATCTGGAAAGGCCAATAAAAAGCAAACAAAATTGAGGGGATAAAAATGAAGTGAAACAGTACAAGGCGAAGGTTCTCTCCACTTTACGGACCGTTACTGACGGATAAATAGAGAAAATACACCCGCAGAGGTATTACCGTGTAAATATACTTTCATCGAACCCATTGAAAGCACGTCTCTTATTTCCGCATTAAAAAAAAAAACATTAATCTGAGACTTTATTAATAAAAACGTCTCACCATCGATTTAATAACACCTTAAAAATGCTTATAAAACAAAATGTGTCAAAAAAAAAGAGGAGGACGAAATTAATTATCTCGAGAATGCAGACGGGGGGCGCGATAAAACCACAAGCGAGTAGCGGAGCGTCGCTCTATTGCGCGTCCGCTTGCAGATAAATTCTGGCGGAGGCATAAATAAAGGGCCGGCTGTCGCGCCGCGCGCTTAGGGAGGTTAATTCGAATATACGAGGCGCGGGCCATTTCCGGATGCCGGGGAACGGATACAGGAGCTACGACAGCTTACCCCAAGGTGGAGGGGAAGTGACAAAGACGCTTCGGTGCGTCGGGATCCGCCGCTTGTCGGAGACAAACACCGACACCTCAATGGAAATCGGAATTCCTCGTAATGAGTATATACTGAAGTTTATGCTGTTTTATTGTTTTTTTAACTTTTTTTCTTTTTTTTTAAATACGAAATAAAATTCCAATGCATGTGGAAATGAAAAATTTTTTTTTTCTAGTAGATTCTTTTTTATACTTATGTAATTTAATGTTTCTCAATACTGAAGTGAAGTTTTAAATGAAGATCTGTAATTAAGTATATTTCTCCCATAAATAGTTTAATTAATCGTATCACGCGATTTACGGCTGGCTATCGATTTAACTACAACACTTGAATTGTACATAATGATCAATTAAATATAAAATATAGCGTAATGAAAATCAAAACTTTTTTGCCCTCCTAATTTTCAAGAAGTGCAAAAAGTAAGCTCTAGAAACTCTGGAAAAAATCCCACAATCGCCCTAAAAAAACAAGCAGGGCCAAAGCCTCGTCAGGTCGGATGCAGGTATTACGTCGGCTCGAACTCGGCTAAGTCCTCCGCGTGCGTCACCCCCGGCGCCCATAAATCCGTCGATGCTCCCCGCGTATATGGGATTTCCAGGAATGCGGGCGCACTGCGAAGGAAGACGCGCGCGCTGCACGGGGCACCAGCCATAAATACCGCGTCTTGGGCTTGACTTTTTTCCACGATCGACAACTCGCGCCGGCGCCCGCGACGCGCTTAAGTGGATTGCGATATTTATGGCCGAGCTTTCGTTCGCCCTTTACACCCCGGCCGACAGTTTCGATAGCAATTTCGACGCGCTAGACAACCCGCGATAAAATTTGCTTTTCTTCCTGCAAGCTCGATTGATTCCGACGCTTTGCTGCTTTTCGCCGAGCGTTTGACTGCGACTACCCATTGTCGCGTGAAACAGCTACAGTCACCCCATGACATAATGCGTAGCATCAATCAAAAGTTATTATCACCCTGCTCGAATGGCCTTAATAACCGGTATACGGTAATAACGAAGCTACGAAACGAAGGGCAAAATAAAATGAAAAACAAAGATATTATCTACTCATTTTCACCTTAATCACCCACACTTCATTAAAAAGCACGTGATCAGTGGAGTTCCAATTGCATTTTCCATCTCCAACTCCCAGGGAAGATTAAGGTGTCCGCGTGCAACGCGACGCCCGCAGCACTCGACCACAGCCGTTTAGTCGTCCTTCGCGCGTTAAATCAACGCAGACGAAGCGCGGACGAAGCCAAGTGGACGCGCGGCTCGTCTTGCGTATCGCATGCGCGTCTAGCGTGACGAGGCCAGACACCCCCGGCACTTCTCCGCTTCTCTCTCCAGTTACGCAGCGCGATTTCTCGACGCGTCTTACGTGCGATGCGCGCGCTTACGAAGAGGCTTTTCTGCCTCGTTGCGTCGCGCCAGAGACAGCCTCGAAAACGTCGACGGGATTTATCGTCGCGTAGCTTATAATAACGAATTGCAATTGGAGGTGGATAATATAGATATTCGTATTTTTTCGAAATTCTTAAATAAATAAAATTCTTAATAAAAATTAAAGCCGTCTTTTAGGAGATCTTTCCCAGCAAGGCGTTAAGTCGTTCTAGTTTGATATCGTCGCTTCTAATGAAGAAAAGCACTTATATCAATTTATAAAGTTCTATTTTAATTTGTCGTTTGTAAAAAACACTAGAGAAATATCAACTCTTCTTCCAAAACCTGACAAACTTGAGGGATCATTCGTATGATACCCTAAATTTGTCAGGTTTTGACAGAGTTTGCTTTACTCTAGTGCTTTAAAAATGGTAAATAAAAGTAGATCTTTTTTTAAATGTGCTTTTATTCGTTAGAAACGGCAAGGTTGTTTTTAAAAATCTGGTGGAAGGCTGACTGATGAGTTCACCGCCAGTAGTAGTAGTAGTAGTGGATCACGAGGAAAAAGAGAAATTTACAATTTTTCCTGCACTTGTTTATATTGCAATTACTGAAACGATTTGATAATAGCAACTGCAGCTACTGCACTAATATACTTATCTTATAGTATTTATATCTTATAGTATTTAAAGAAACAAAAATACGAATTTACCATGTAATGCTTTCAAGTAGGCCTTGCCTGCGTTGATCAGTTGTCTGGCACCCGGATTGAACTTGTCCAGTATATTCTGAAACAAAGAGCAAATCATCCACCATTAAAATCAAAAGTCTCACGCACACTCGCCCCCACCAAGTCATCGCGTCGTTCTCAAATAATTAGCAATCAATGACCCCCTCTGAAAAAGATCTAATCGCACGGACGGCGCGTCGTTGCGTGGTTCCCAAAAAAAAAAATAGAAACAGGGTAAACACACGTGGAACGACCGCGACGCATCCCCCGGGCACCGCAGCGGCGTGAATGGCTGGATAATTAATGGCCAGTGGTGGGCTCGCGCGCGTTAAGTCCGCCGGTAATCAGATTAGGCCGGGGCAGCGCGTATCGATCACGCGAGCGCCCCCGACACCCTTTCGCACGGAAGAATCCAGCCAACTGGGCGGCCGGTGGTGCCCGCGCACCCCCGCGGGCATTTCGCACGCTCCGCCGGGGATTCGGCGTGCGTTGCGATCGGCGCCGGGATTGCGCGCCGTTCGATCTCGCGAGACCCGCGCTCGAGTGACTCTCGAGTTTTAGCTTACGAGGCGGCGACCGGAGGAGCTCGAGTGGACTCGCTCTCGCCTCGAAGTGTAAGCTCGAGAAACGCTTGATGGATGGTGTAATGGGTTTTTTTTAGTCGCCGCGCGCCGGTGGCACACTGGGCTATCCACGTTAACGTCTGGCGTGCGGCACGTAATCGTGCGGCTCACTTTTTTTACACAAGGAAATATCGACTTGAAGATTAATTTAGAGAAAGCTTTTCGGTTTTATCGGGGGACCATGAGTTATGTAGTAATTAACTAATGATGGGTATTTACTTTCTTTTCGAACCCTCGGTGCTTCATTCATTCATACTTGCCCACCGCTAAAACATGCAGGATGCTACATTTATTAAATATTTATCATCGATGACGCGAAAAACGAACAAAAAAAAAGTGCAAAAATGAGTATTGAAGATATTTCATAGTTTTAAAGTTTGCAATAATCACAAAACTTTGATAGTCCGTGATCAGATCATCTTTCACCTATAATAAATCCTCATACGAGTTTGACTCCTGACAAGTGGAGAAGATCCTTTCATAACGGAACCAGATAAATACTAAATAGATTCGTTTCACGTTTAGCATAATCATTTCTTCAAAAGGATTTCTTACTAACTATTTTTTAATCCTGGATCATAAAGCGAAAGAAATTCTTACGTCAAGATTTCGTAGTGAAATTGCAGGATCGACAACACCTTCGATACGCGGGTAGAAATTCACAGCCGGCTTATATTTACTTTCAGAGTTTCTTACAATCGCCGCAATGCAATTGGATTCAAAAATTCGACAGCTCAACGCCCAACAAAGGAAGCCCCAGCTGACATTGTGAATTAATTGAAAAGTAAAACAGACTTAACGTTATTAAACTCGACTGTCTAAAGGTTTACCTCTCGAATTTCTCCATTAGAAGCCTCTTATACCGTCGCCTGGAAAGTGCTCGGCGGCTAAGAAGCAGTGCCCTCGAGAAAGGGCGCCCGCCGGCGACGTATAACGAGTAAACGAAACGCTTGCAGCGCTCAAAGAAGCCCGAGGTTCGCGAGAGCCCGAAACAGGATTTAATCGACGATTATAAATTGCGCGCGCACAGTCCGGCCGGCGTATCCTCCTCCTCTCACGTGCGAGTTATTCCGTTAATTCGAGGAATGCCATTATTATACAATGTTCCTTGGGCAAGCGCAACTCGTGCGCGCGCTCGCTCGCGTTGTTGCGTGCAATTACGTACCGCGCATCGGTAGGCCGAGCTGCGCCGGTTCAAATGCGTTCTTAACGAGATTCAAGAAAGTTTTTTTCGTTAAAGAATTCGCTATTTAATTCTTTTGCCGACGGGACAGACTTTTACCAGTCGCGGCGATGCGACTGTCAAGCGCTTTACCTATACGTTTAAAATTAAGCGAGCGTCGCACAGGGTTATAGTGATTGATTATGACGAGCTTTTGAAGGAGATAAATGAACTGTACCATGTCAAATGTTTGTTTAGAGCATTTACGTTTGTGAGATTGTTCGAGGGTTTGCAAATTTCTCCTTTAAACGCATTTACGCAATTACATAGGTAAGTCGTTTCTTTAGAAAAAGAAAAGAAAAATGAAAAAGCAAAGCGCGTAAAGAAATTTTTTTACAGAATCTTAAGTTTTTGTGAAAAAACTGCTATGCTTCCTTTTTGATGATTTTTCTCTACCGCTTAAAATTTTTTTAAAATTTACTACAAAAGTTTTTAAGGAAGCGAAAATATTTAAAACTTCATAAAAATTACCACAATGAAAATCCATCACAATGTTTACCAAGAATTACAGTAACTTTTTCGTTTTAAAATAGTCCCGTCCACTAAAAGAACCATTCCTGTGTACGAATTAATTAGAATTATCATACTTAAATAAACCCCAGGGGACCTCCGGGCAGAATACTTTTGATTTCGGGTCCTTATAACAGCTGAGGACACAAAGGCCAGCCGATTAATCTCGCGAGAGTCTCGGCGAACAAGAGGAAGCGCGCGGGACGGCGAAGGGAAGGTCGCATTCAATCTCGGAGTTTCAAAGGCCGAAACGCAGTGGCCGTAGGCGGCGCACCGAGTCATCGACAAGACGACGCGCTACTGTTATAATGGGAGCCCCACCCAGGTCCCAGAGGCTACCGCCGGCGAAATTATATCTTCCGTAATCGGCTGAGCGGCCGATTCAACCCTATGCGCTCCAACCACCGCTTCCTTGTCTTATAAGGAACTCATTAAGGATTATTTCGATTCGATGCACCGATGCTTCGTTTGGTCAAGCGCCGGACATTTTTTCTGCCCTGTCTTTTATAAGTCGGGCTTGAGGTAATTGTTTGGTATTTATTTTTCTGTTTACTCATGGTGTATAAATGTATAGATCGAGAAATGCCTGGAGTGAAAATTAAACTTCAGAAGAATTGTACATTTATAATGATTAAGTAACGAGAAGCTATGGTTATTCATTTACGTTGAAATAATTATTTTCCATCGTTCTGATAATTAGAGATTGCAACACGATGGGACATCTGGCAAAGTTTTATATTTTTTAACAAAAAAGTCGAATGATAAAAAAATGTAATTTTATCTTTATAAAACAATAAAAACCGAACTTTTGACTTTCAGTAAGTAACTAACGCAGCATTGGTCAATCAGTTACGAAAGGACCAGTATCAATCGGCGGGAATTCATCGTCCACCCGCAAATCCTGGAAACTGCTCTCTCGATTGCAAGCAGGTCCGAAACAATAAACATAAACTATTTTCTCTAATCTACTGCAGAATGTGTTTATCTGTCTATAGCGACGGTAGCCACGCCGCTGCGGCTTCGTCCGGCAGTCGGTGAAGTTGACGGGGGACTCGAAACCCCCTGATGCGGTCGGTGCCGCCGGCACAGACGACCTCCAGCCGAGTTTACTTTGAAGCAGAACTCAACAAAGATTCCTAGAGGACGATCGGCTTTTCAATAACCCGGGTATTGGGCACTATTTGGACACTTGTCGTCGAGACTTGACTTATCGGCGCTTCGCGGATTTCACCGTTTGCTTGATTGAGCTTTTTTCAAGCTAGAGTACTAACACTTAGCAACATAGATAAGAAAAGAAAATGAATGTAAAAAACTGGAGTTACTTCGATGCTTGCGCCTTGCGACCGATGGCGCAAAGAAAATTTAAGTAAAGAAGAGATTAAATCTTGAATATTTAATGATGAAAAATTAGTGTACGAAGTATAGTCCTGAGCGAGATTTAACTGAGACGAGATGAGATTTGACTCGGAAAATCTCGGCGAGATGAAGCGAAATGTCTCAAAAATTTCATCTCTTTATGAATAGAGTACTTGGCTCGAAAAAATTGGAAATAAAAATTGGAAAAGGACTTATCATTGAGTCGTCCCCCAGGCCCAACTTCAATCCTTTCAAATTCCTTCGAAAGAAGTAAAAAAAAAGGAGTCTCTTGAACGTAATGAAAAGCCAACCCCCCGAGCTACACCCGAGTAGAAGTTTCATCGCGGCGTGCGACCAAACTGCCGCCGTAATTCCTCCCGTGCGCTTTTCTTTTTTTTTCCTTTATCACCTTTGCGTAATACCTGGCCCCCCGGTCCTCCGCCTCCGCTCTAACTTTCTCCATCATCTCCGGGACTCGGGGCGCGCGCCTTATCTTCGCTCTTTCATCGGGAGGAAATTCTTTTATCTTACCCGAGCGAGAAACGCGGAAATTCTGGCGCGCGCTTTTAAATCACTTCGCCGCGCGCAGGCATTAGAGCCGCAGTCTAGGTCAGAAGGCACGGGGGCACGAGCCTCGCTAGGCGATGGCAATTCGAACGGCCGTGAATAATTCATGAGAAAATTGTTCCTCCGGCTATTTTAAATAGTTTCGAGCAATTCGAGTGCCTCGCGGCGAGGTGGGCATTTGCATGTTTATGTTTATTCCTCTTGCCGATGGGAGAAAACTGCGTGCTAAAGTCAGGTAGCAGTGAATTGTATTTGCTCTACGAGGTGAAACAGCGTCTGCTCGGGCTCCGTTTATTTAACTCGAAAATCAATTTCCGTCTGCGTAATTTCACGTTTACTCGTGCAGCGCGATCGATTTAATGTAGCGATGTTACTATTTGGATTAAAGCGTCTATTCCGTTTTATGTTAATGATTTAATGAGCGAAAGTACTTGATATAAGGAAATAAGGCAACATTTAAATGGAAACGTTGACGAAGCCAACAAAGGAAATGGAAAGGCAAAAATTGGCTGAAACTTTAAGCGAGGTCAATTGTCAACGGATAAATTCGAAGATAGCGAAAAGTAATGAGAAAGTTTTAAGATCCAAAGTCGCTCGGGCGATCAATCAATTTCTATCTGCAGTTCACCCGTTTCCCCTCTCTTATCTCCGCATCGCGCGCGCACCCCCACCTCCGCCGGCATTTCCATCTCTATCTCCGCGCGCGGAGCTCGGCTCGCCTTTTATCCCGACGGCGCCTTTTTCTCGCTTATCCGCCGCGAGCCGGCCGTAAAGCGGCCGTAAGGGCGCGAGCAACGGCCAATTATGCCCGGCGCGCGAATCGAAGGCATTCCGCGCTCTCGGCCTTACGCAACCTCTCGCGCCGCTAGACTTTCTTCGCGGACCCGAGCGACTTTGTTCTCGCGCTGGGCACCGCAGGTGCGTTTCATTTTATAGGCGCTTTCAACGCTAAGCTAGCGGTACTTTGTCATTTGAATGTTGTGAATTAACGGATTAATTGTTTAATCGTTTAATGGCCTAATTCAGAATCTACGCTATAAAAAATTAAACATAAATTGACCAGAAGATGCATATTCTGGCCAATTTATGGTTAAGTTTTTGACGAGTCATCCAAAAATCTTTCTTTATCTGAAATCTTTTATTGCGTTTAATATATTACTTAATCTATGTGCATATTTTAAAAATGTTTTATGCTTTCTCTATTATTTTGAAATTTACTGCAATCGAAAGTAAATAATCAATGATAAAAAATTTTTTATTTAAAACTTTATTACTGTTTTATCATGAATTAAATGGTTTCTTTCATTTTGACCAGTGATGCAATCCCTGAGCAGTAAATGCTACTCAATTACTAAGCGAAAAATAAAAGAATATTTTAATAAATCAAATTCGCATTGCCCAGTAACTTTACTGCCGCCTCTTAATTGGGCTCGTCCCGGCTGAGAATACCGTTCATAACGGAAAGTATGCTCGCTGCGCTTTTTGCCAATTGTTTATAAATTTTCGCGTTAACTCCGAGGAATCTTCGGGTCCGCGCGAACCGTTACTATCAATTTTCACCCGTTAACTCGAGAGATCGTTAAAAGAATTTCGAAACACCGCGCAATTGTGCCTGCGCGGGTCCCTCCGAGGCTTGCATAAATAATTGTGACACTAAAATTTTTTCGATGTACACAGCGAGAGGCACCTGTTGCGAGGACCGAAGCGGCTGACAAAACCGGTCCTGCTCGATCGGCCGCCGATGCCCATTGACCCCGCTGGCCCGTCCAGTCTCCTCTCGCATAGCCGAGGCCACACCTGCGCGCCCGGCTCGCCTCCACGCATTCTTCGACCTTAATAACCGAAGGATTTGAGCCGTCGTAAATTACGATCGATCGATCGCTTTCGCGCGCTCGCCTCGTCCTTACGACGTAACGCGCCTGGATTACGCGGCGAATTTTCTTTTTGCCACGAGGAAAGTGAGTTAATCGCTGTTATACCTCGGTATTAAATAATGCCGCTTTTAATAATGGGCTGGAGAAAGCAGGAATTCTCGAAGGTAAATGCTCGGCTTGTTTAATGTATTATACATTACAAATCTATTATTACGAAATAACGAAATTTTTGCATGCCGTAAGCGAATACCTGCAAGCAAGTGGAGTGAAATTCCTTTACGCGTGTATCGACACAAGTAAATTAAATGTGTATTATGACTGCAGGTTCGTTGAACTTTTCAAAGACACCACGTCATTTTGAAGATAACATCTGGACCTCAAGCAGCTAAGGCCAGTGTATCTAAAAAAAGCTATTGAATTACATATATAATAAGCGTTTAAATTTCAAATCTATCCCAAATTACTAATTATCCATCAACGTCAAAAACTAGTCACTGCAGATCCGCCCGATAAAAGGCCTGCAGCCGCAGGTCGGCCGCGATAAGCATCGCCTCGATCGCTCGTTTCCCTTCAGCATCCCCGTCCCGTTCGAAATTCTCTTCCTTTTTTCGCCGTGCCCCCCGCTTTGGGCATTTTTTTTCCCGCCGTCGTAACGAGCCGAAAAGTAAAGGGGGAGCGACCGGTTCGACGGACGAAAGGAAAGATTCGGAGGACGAGGTGCCGTTAGCGGCCGGCGCGGCCGAGGAAGAGGAAGCTGCGAGGGCTCGCGGCCGATTGAAAAGAGAGGCGCGCGTAAATAAGCATCCGCGGGCCGCGCGAGGCGCGTTTATACGCCGGCCTCCTTCTCGCGGGAGGCAGCGGCGCCTCGGAAGGCCGATGAATGTCGAGTAACGGTACGTCAGTATGTGCCTCGCTCCACGCGGGATGCATCGATCTTTTTCGTCTTTGCGTGTGCGCTATAGGTACGCGCGAGTATCGATGAGACGTTAATCGGCCGTTTTGTTCGGAAGGAAGAAGGTAATCGATCGCTCGGGTACAGGTTCCTAAGTTCGACTTATTGCGAAGCCTCTTAGGTCTTCCCGAGCTGCGATATTTATAGTTCGCCGTGTGCCGTTGCACTTTTTACTCTGCCTCGTAAATTCCTCGGTATTGCGCGATAAATTGCGAAAATAATATCTCGAGAGAACTGGGTGCGGTATTTCTGCTGGGCGAGCGTCGGCGGATATTTGGATTTTCATTTTCAACTGATGCGATATTGCATTTGAAAATATTTATACTTATTTGCGCTGTTTTCTTTTCAAATTCTTAGAGAAGAAGCTTTTAAAGCAAATTATTGAAATATTATAACTTGCATCAATTATAGCGCGTTTCCCAAAGGAACTATTAATTGTCAGTTTCACAAAAGAACCTCTGTGTTTACGTATAAAGCGCATAATCGCACGATAATCTTTACTTGACAAATCTTTTATCAGGATGAAGGAAAAACAATCGGAGCATTTCACTTGCAAAGCGAACTAGATAAAAATGATCCATCTCTTGTGAATTTACAGTTCACGTATTCCAGGGCCAAGTGAAATGTTTTATTCTACTTTAATTTTATCGTGTTTTGAAAAAATTATTCCCGCGTAAAAATATAATTTCTAGACAAGACTATTTATAACAATTTATATTCTTTGCGTTATTATGCTATTTTCGGTCGACAACCCTGATGTGACTACCCAGTAGTTGCATTTAAATAAAGCACCACTTCTTTGACCTTTTGACGTTTCAGGTTTTCAAAAAGAATCTATTTCGCAGAAAGTGTTTTTACCTTAAAAAAATTTGTAATTAAAAGTGTGAAACAATTAAAATTGCACGACCGCTAAGTGCTGCTACGTTTTCGTAATTGAAATTATTTTTTCCTTCGCTTTTTAATTGTGCTTCTCCGTTATAATGGTGTAACTGAAAATTCAAAATTGTTTACCCAAGAAAATTAAGTTTTTTTTTAAATGATTATGAATTACTTTTAATTGAATAACATTCTAATAGTAAGCAAGCAATTTTTCGCAAAGCAAATTTTAGCGAATTAATACATTTTGAAAAACCGTCGAAAAGCAACATTTTTTATAATAAAAAATATAAAAAAATACATAATCTTTTAATGAAACTTGTACGAGATAGAAAGAGAAAAGGGCTTAAGTATATTATTTTTTGCAATTTCAACCCTTCCAATATTTAAGAGAAATAAAAAATAATAAAAAGCTATAATAAAAAAACTGCAAATGTAATATCTGCACCAAGCTCCGCTAAATCGTAGCGAACGATAAAAATGAATGAAGCCAAAAAACAAAAGAATTAATTAAGCGTTGGGAAAAATAGCAAATGAAAACGCGGCTGATTAAAATTTTAGCGAGGCGAGGACGATTTGCATGATCCCTGCGTAGTAACAATAAAGAGCGCGGCGCAAAAAATAATTTCTCGCCCATTGTTTCGCGTCGATATGGCGAAAGTAAAGAAAAGCAATCGCGCGCGAACTGTTATGAATGAAAAGAAGTGGGCCGAGAAATGGCCTGCGAGTTGCCAGGATAAAAGTAGTCACTATGACAATCCCTCGGAGTGTTAATTTCGCATAAGCGGAATAATAAGCTGCGCCTTTTAACTCGACTCTTTTTGATTCTTAATTGTCACTCGATCAATGAAAGAAACCAATTAAAATTTGTCGGATTTATCATATTATAAAATACTTTATACCCAATCTGCATAATCGACATACAATATGAGATGATATGATAATTAATTTAAAATAAAATTATTATGGTGAAGTAGTGTTTTTATTAATTGATAGTATTTTAGTTTTTTAATATTTAATATTTAAACAATTAAGAATGAAACAAATTAACTTTTTTAGTAAACATATGGTCTATTTTTTCAAATAAGTCGTGTTGCCGTATTTCTGCCCTATGATAAAAATTTTGACAACAAAGCGAACATTTTCACTTATTTTTTATGTATAGCATCCACACAATTTCAAACTTGTTACTCGCAATTAAAGAAGTAGCTTCATTAATCCTTTCAGTGAAACAATCTTTAATGAAACAAGCTCCGCGAGAACGACAAATTAAGGACAGATCTCCACGATTTCATTAAAAATCAATCAGCAGACGAAGCAAGCTTAATTTTCTCGCTGCAAAGGGGCATACCCGCAAGATCAATTGGGCATCGGCATGCGGAATTACGAAACGGTGCGAGCAGCAATCGGACGCGCACGTAAAGGAATAACGACCTTCGGAGGAGTTCGGCCGTTCATGCGAAAGTACCGTTAAACGAAGCGGCAACAAGAGCAGAAATCCCACGAGCGACGCCTCTGTCGCGGCGCGAACCAAATGACCGCACGCCTTTCACTCGTTACCAATTTCAAAATGGTAAATGAAAAAGTATAGTGGATTGTGTACACGTACAAAAAAAAAATCTGTACGCGCAAAAATAGAGTACACCGTGTGCATTGCTGCAACAAAATCTCGACGAGTGTCACACCCGAAAAAACAATTTACAGAAGTATCCATACACTGCTCAAAAGCAAATTGAAAATGGATTAACCTGTTCGCTACACACCTTTCTCGTGTGAATAACACACGAGGACGACCTTGGAATTCCCACGGCAGCGATTGCGTTCGAAAATTTTCGAGGCGCGCATCTCGCTTTTCGTGAGAGACACACGCGCGACGCACAAGCCGCGGAGAAGGAAAAGTAGGGCTGTGGAGGAAGCCCGTCGAAAGATGAGCGCGTTGCGGACGCCGGAAACCGGTTGGAGCCGCGCGCGCGCGCGCATACTTTTCGGACGCTGCACTCGCCTGCGGGGCACCGGTGTAACGGTGCATCGCCTCGAAAAACGAACGAGATGACGGAATGCTGGCGGATGATAAGAGGCGCGGTGTGTGCCCCCGCTTCCCAGAAAAATTCCTATGCAAATCCCGCGCGCGCATATAAGTAAGCAACGCAATTGGTGCAGCGGTGAGGCTTGCCTCGGATCACGGACTTGTTCGCTTGCATTAGCCGTAATTATGACGTCGTTTCGAGAGAGGCGGATGGCTTCCCGACAGCTGCGTCAATCTCGATCATTCGATATTTTTTTTTATTAACTGTAAAATATTTTCTGCGCTAAATACGCAAATCTGCTAGGAGCTTATGTAGATATTAATTATGTTTTAGATGCTATAATAAAAGTTTTACGTTCGTTTGAGCTTTGATACTGCTATTTTACAGATTAGGAAAATAGCAATTCTGCGAAATGTTGAATATTATATATTATTAAGTTACTCCAGCGAAACTTATAATTAAGGATGTAGGATTTTTAATAGATAATTTAATATAATCGACAACTTTTTAACAGTTATTAAAATAAGAAATCGAAGTGAAACTGTTATATTAAATTGAAACTTTTATAACGCGTATAATTACTTATTACCGTGATTTCAGAAAATATTTAATAGCAATCAGAGCGTTTCATGGAAATACCGAATGCCTCGCTAATATCAGTTAATAGAATGCACTGGACGAGAAACATCGTAGTTATAATCAAAATGCTCCAAAATAAAATCGATCGATATTAATGAGATTAAACCGTTAATAGGGTAACTTAAATTAAAGCAGCACATTCTCGTGAAAAAAATCACCTGATTGAATCACCTGATTTTTGCATATTAAAAGATTTAATGAGCAATTCAAAGTGATTTTGTGTGAGTATTTTGCTATTTAATTTAAGAAAATTAAATATTTTACGTTGAAGTTGAAGTAGCACAGGTTACAGAAACGTCAGTTCAGTCGGAAATCCAGTAATTCAATACAGATACGGCCGTTGGCTAATCATTACGTATACATAAATTTAAGATTCTCTTTACTGCCCTGCTTAGTGAATCTCTATGCTTTAAGCTGTAACATAGAGCACAGCAGCCTTTGAGGTACATCAAGAAATGTAATTAATTATCTTACGCCTATCCGCTTAATAAATTATACAAAACGTACTAGAAATTGCTGCTATATTAAACAGTAAGGTCAGCCTTTTTTTAGTTAACCAGTTTAAAAAAAATTTAATTACCCGCAAATTTTCACATTTAATAAAAAAGAATCGAATCGCTATTTTGCGTCATTTGATTCAACTTAACGGTAATAAAATAATATTTAACATCAGCGAACCAACAGGATAATGGTATCCCGACCGGTCTCATATAACTTCCCCCATACGGCAACCCCACCCCGATATTCACCGAGCACTCCAATTAATTAAGGAAGTGACCGCGTGCGTCCGGTCGATCGATAAATCCGAAAGTTCCGAATCGCATGAATCAAGCGCGCCGCTGATTACGTAACTCATAAACGTAATCAAGCGCCGGTCAATTAAGTAAGCGGAGCCGGGCTACGGCGGCCCGCCGGCGCGAGAGCACAAGAGCGCGGGAGATAGGCCGGCGGCCCGAGAGAAAGGAGGAAGCGCGGCCGCCGCTCCTCGTTCGTGATATATATATACACCCGGTGCACACGTAACGCGCGGTTTTGCGCGCCTCTCGATCGAAAATCGGCGACTTCGCTGACTGTTACCGATTTTGCATTCAAGTTTCTTCCTTATAGTGATTCATGTGCCCTGTCGTTTCGAGGAGGATTTCGAACGTCTGCGTCTGAATACTGAGCAGAAATTTTGCAATGAATTTGGGTAACTAATGAATTTGCTTGTGGCGGAAAAAATGATGATATAAAATTCTGAGAATCATCTGATAAAAAACATATTATTTTAATTTAAATTTTTCCAATTATTCTTTCTTGATTTATTTTGAAAGATTACGATTAATGAACAATATATCAGTGATCCGGCATTCCGCCAATGAGAGAGAAATAAAACCGGTGCGACAGGACTTGGTGGACCCGACTCAAAATGCTCGGTAACCTCGAGTTGGGATCAGATTCACCGCTCAACCTGCAGTTGAGCTGCGAAGAAAAGGAAACTAGAAAAAGAGATAGAAAAGAAAATTAAAGATATGAGACACAAGGGACAACATAGGGAGTCTGAACTTCAAATCCATTTCGAGACACTACAGTTAACAAGATCTTAATGCGATAATTGAAGGGTTAAAATCCTTTTCCTTTCCAGCTTCCCGCTGGAATCCCCGCTGAATTCCCAATATATAAACAGTTGAAACTTGAATCATTCAGCTCGGAGGTCTTGTACCAGTTTAATGCTAACGAAATTCGGCATTGCAGTCACGCCGCGGCCATTCAAGCAGATTGAATGCAGCCAAAGCAATTAGCTGACTGCTGTCTGAGAGCACGCCTCTTCGCGCGCTGTTGTCGCATCGCCCTGGCGACGGATCCGAGAAAAGGGAAGTAGCTCGCCCCGCAATCGCCCACCTCGGCGGTATTAGCTCTTCCACGACGGCGCCTCCTCCGCCAAGCCCGGGGCTCTCTCGTGAATTCGAAAGGGCAAGGGGAGAGGCGGCGGGGGGTTCAGGAAATTCGTCGATTTCCAAGCGTCGAGCCGACCTCTTTAACGAGTCCTTCTTCTCTTCGCGCCGTATGGAAACTCTCTCTTCTCTCCGCCGAGGCAGCGTCTCTCTCGATGTCCATACGAAGGCGTCCGCGCGATTTTCCTACTTTTTTTTAGCGCCGGCTTTATAGTCTCGGGCCATCCGTGGACGTCGCGAGAGAGACGCCGAAGTCATCTTGGTCGTTCCACTTCCGCGAGCTCACCGCGGATTCTCGCAATAGAAAGTGCACGGGATGGAGGACGCCGACGACGAGGAATCGGCGATCCTTCTTTTACCGCGAATCTGGGTTTGTCGGAAACTGCGGAAAGGCTCATTAAAAGCCTGCGCCGTGGCAAATGAAGCCGGGGAATTTTCTGCGCAATTTTTCTCTTGGCTCGCGTATCTTTAATTCTGATTTATCGGCAATGTAGCAAATCAATTATTTTTGCTGTCTAATTTTCATTCGAAAACAATCACATTCCATATCACTTTTTTATTTCCATAAATTGTGTGCTGTTGTTAATATTAAATCAGTCATTTGTATCACGCATTTAATCGATCACATGATTTTTTCATTAAACGTTGAATCAGAACTTCTCGATATTAAATCTATAAATTATTGATTGTTATTGACGTTCATTTGTCAGCAAATACTTTGCAGCTGCATAAAATTCTTTTTTCCGATTCCTAAAGTAATAATGTGTTTTTATGTTTACAACAAATATTTTTTTTAATAATCACTAAAATCAAGTTAACTCGAACACTGTAAATAAGAAGTAATTGAGAAAAAGCTTTTCCTGAAAGAATAACAACTCAATGAGAAAACAGTTGATTGCTGAACTACCCTCGTAAGCTCGTAAGCAACAAACTCGATAACTCTTAATCATTTTTCAGAGTATATATACGCGGTTGGTCAACTCGTTGGAGAAAAGCAAGCGTTTATTAACAATGGCGACTCGCCTGCTCCGATGAAGTTAGTTTCCTTTGGAAGAGGGAGGGAAAAGCGTATATCCGTCTCCCGCTCACATTCGATTTCTCGTTTATGCCGAAAAGTTCATCAAACTTGGGATGGAGGTAAAAGAACAACGGCGAAGCCGGAAGTGAGGGCAAAGTTTTCGCGACTGCGCCGTCCGACGATCGTCGCGATACGATTTAAGGCGTGGGACTCGCGTCGTCCGACTCGATTTATCCGAAACTGTTCTCTTAAAAGATTCATTGGATTTCTTGCAAGTTCGTTTCATCTGACAAAAGATAAGCATTTTTATCAATAAAACTTTAATAGATGTAGTAAGTTAAAGATTTTAAAGAAAGAAAAGATCCGAAAATTATGTCCTGCTTAAATATGCGATGAAGAAGTAAATATATAACTGCCCTGAACTTCTCAACTTTTCCTTAATTAAAGAAAAAAAAATATCTATATTATAGTTTCATATTATTGCAGTGGTACCGGCCCGTTTATTATCTTAAATGAGCTGCTTCAACAGAGAACTGGGAAATTTGTTTCTTTCCCATCCTTAGCTCGATTGAAATTGAAGAGCCCATTGTTTCAAACCTGATGAAATGCGGTGTTGAATGCGTGATTTAATCCGACTAAAGAGTAATGTTTTACATTTTATCAAGCTTTAAAACAATGGCCTGTAAAATAAAAACAATGAGTACATAAGTCATCACTTTCAATGTTTCTGTGATTTTTTTATAAATTAGTAAAATATCATAAAGCAAAAACACTTATTATTCAAAAACAATGTATTTTGTAGACAATTTATATGGCACAATGAAAAGAACTGATATGCCAAGCGACAGTGCTTTCTACTTTTCTTGGACTGTAACTTTCTTCTGCAACTTGTTAATGAATACTTGACTCGCTGTAATACCTCAAACATTTAATGTATGCAACCTAATAACCTTTATTTTGCTTTGTGAAAAGCATTTTTCAATACTTCAGTTTTATAAACGAATATTTCTATCCTAATGAAAAAAATTCCATTAGGTACTATGCTCTTATACCAAAAGGACATGCGCTCATTATTGCTATTATTTAATATTCACATTTGGGTAATTTAATTTTAAAATCTATCAAAGAATCATTAAAAAAAGTTACATTCACATAAAAATCAAACCGACACTTTCTCTTTGTAAGTAACATGTGACTGCATAGCTACAAGAATAAACTCTTGCTCTTTCCTCATCACAGATCTTTTTTTATGCAATTTATTTAAACGAGCATAATCTGCAGACAACTATAACGCAAGTCTTAGCACTATTGTCAAATCATCGAACAGTTTGTACGCTTGGGTCAAATCTCGAGCTTTCACTTGTCGATGACTAAGACAATATTGTGCCCACTAGGCTCACACTTATAAATCGATTTTCTAAGGATATTACGCAACGTCGCGACTGCGGTTTTCCTTCGATTTCTCTACCCTGGCTGAAGTATCAGATGCAAGCGAAGAGAAAATTATGCATGCAGATCTGTAGACACTAAGTTCTTTACCCTACCCGTTTATATATTATTTATGGGCCTGTACGCAATTAGACGTAGAAAGTTCCGCGACAGTTTGTCAAAAATTACAATTACTATAATATCACGTTCGGTTTTCAAAGAAAAAAAAAATATCACTGGGTACAAGATCAGGCTCGCGAAAATCAGTATTCCGTTTTCTCAAGAGAACGTCTAATCTCGATCGATTTCAACATCGGCTACGCCATGACAATTAGATGTCGTTCAGTAATTGCGGCTAAAATATATAGCGCAATTTAAATTACAATTGGCTGGTTTGGCAAACAAACCCTCCCTTTCCACTCGAGCCCTTGGAAATGTCCAATTTCCACTCAGTTTGTGGACCTACAACGGTCTGCTGCACTTCCCCGATCTAAACGGCTTGGATATATGCAACTGCGCTTTGCAACTCCAGACGAGTCGTACCCGATCAATAGCATGAGGAAAAAGAGTATCAATTCCATTTGATTCGCAATTTTAAATTATTAAATTATTTAAATGAATAAAAATTTATTCGTATACCTATATATTTCATGCGTAGTGTAAGTATATTGAAACTCATGCATGCAACGTAAAAAACAACTTTTAGCTATGCTAGTATTTCAAAATATTTGTACCACAAAAATATTATTACAAAAGTTTTCAGTAAAAAAATACTGCAGCAATGTGTTGTATAGAATAACTATTGAGAAAAAAACAATATTTGAGAAAATTTAATCCATTAAAATATTACACTGATTTTAACGAAAAAACTCGTAATATAAAAAGTTTTAAAAATTGTGTCCTCCGAAAGAATTTATTGAATAAGCCGCGACAAAAAAATTTTACAAAAAGCTTCCAATTTGAACGCAAATAACGTGCAGCAAACTCAGCCAGCTTATCGTACATGCAAACATAAATATCCAAGCTTTTAAAAAATGATGAATCAATAATATCGTTTAAATGTATTCAACAAAATTTTTTTAAACAATAAATCAATAGAAATTATGAAAAAACATTACTTGGATTATGTAATTACGTCACACATACTTGCATTCTAGAGTAATTGCAGAGTAGTACAATAGAGTAACGCGTTTAAATTGTATTTTGAAAATAGTTACATTTACCCAATATCCACAAATTTACACTCAATTCATACTATAAAATTGCAGCTTTGATATTTGTTAAATTAAACGTAACTTACTGTTAATCAAAGCATTACTATGCAAGATTAGAAACAAGGATCGAACGCAACAATTTCTGGCAAAACAATCTCCAACAGTAACTCGTCGGTCTGTTGACATTCTGCAAATTCTCAGGCAATTCAATCAGAGCTCATCGCGCAGCTCAAAGTCGAATACCAGCCGGTCCCCCCGCGGGATTTTCGCGATTTCCGCATAGTAGCTTGCCGCGATCGATGTGCCAGCCGCGCGCAAGTTTATTCCCGCGCCGTGAAAGTACGTAATAGCAACAATCGCCGCTCACCTTGGAATTCGTTGCGATTGAAGCCAGGAAGAACTGCGGGGCCACGTAGAAAGTGGCTTTCTCGCGGCGACGCCGAGAGGAGCGCGTCGCGCGGTGGACGCGCGCACGCTAGATTTCCCGAATTATTCGCGGGCACTCCCGCCGGCTTGTTTCCCTCTTTCCGCCGGTGTTTACCGCCGTGAAAGCGCAAACCCGAGTAGCTTTGCTTTTCTTCGTTTTTAATTTCAACGGCCGGGAGAAAATTGCGGCCCTCCACAGTGTTTATTGAATTTACTGTTCGGCAGTTCTATAACCGGGCTTTTTATTCATTCAGGCGCGCGCCTTTTGTTAATTGACTTTTTTCCTTTTTTTCACTATTATACGTACTAAATGGTTCTTTGTAAAAATTTCAATATAAATTCTCTCTTAAACAAAACCCACGGCTTTGATTGAAGATTTGAAGTTTGTTGAATGGCGCCAAAATTCAAAAAATTTTTTAATAAATTTTTTAATTTCAAAAATTTGAATGCATCATAGGTAAAGAAATAGTGTATAAGAAAATAATGTGTATACAATACTATTAGTATACTATACACTATAATATATACAATTTTCTTTTAATTGTACGCTTGTTTTTTTAAGCAGTTGGAAATGCATTTTTCAGCAGAGGAAAGCGGAAAGATCTTTGTCTCGATCCTATTTAATTTATTACTTTTAATTAAACTTGACAACCTTGATAAAAGATATACCTCTGAAAAGTAGCACTTAAAATAGAAGAATCACCGCGTTAATCATTTTTTACGAGTATCTCCACCGAGCAACATGCGTAGAAAGCTTGCATTTCAAAGAGCACGTCAAACAGAAGCTCATCCGTATACATACACGCGCCTCGATGTGATTCCCGTGTATGTGTTCACCCGCGTATTTGCCGTTCGAGTAAACAGACGTACCGCCGACGAGCGGTAAAATAAGAAAAACACGAAGCAATATAAGTACGAGTTGTTTGCATTTATATAGCAGCTCTCTTCCTTATATACCAGTCGATCGCAAAATTTCACGGTGATCCAGGAGGGAAGAGGTCACGCTGCGGGAGCATAAGAGTCGAAATACATGCGCTCGAGAGACTTTTCGTGCTCCTAGGCGGGAGCCAATATCGGCTCTTCTCTTCAGCCCACTTCCTGCTTCCTATATTTCGCGTCCGATTCCCCCTCGCCTCTCGAGCGAATATCTCGTACTGGCGCGGGTGTACGAGATCCTCCCGCCTTGGCCGCAACGGCCTGCCTCGAAAGCTATCGTCGAGTTTTTCCTCGCGGCTCCAGCCTCGAATCATCCCGATAAGCTTTTCAATGTCGCGCCTATACGGGGTCGCTGGCCTACTCCGCGACGGTTTACCTCATTCCCGTTTTTTCCTACTTTCACGCGAGCTGGTTGTGCGCGAGGAATGTTTCGAAGTCCAATTGTCCATTCGACGATTTTCAAGCTTCGGCTACTTATATTTATGAATTGTACACTTATACCGATCATTATTTATTATTCGAAACGTAAATCATTTTCATCAGTATTTTTTTTAAATACTATGAGCATGCATAAATCACCTGGTAGGCATTCTAATTTAAATTTGAAAATGTTGACGGAGTGTTTAACAGGCTACATGCTGGAAAAAATGTACGGTAATGTTTTCCCCGTCGGAAGCGGCGCTTTCGTTTCATTTAGCTAGGCATATACGCGAAAATTGCAATTTTAATTAGAGATTCATAAAAAGTTGTAGTTTACTTTTTTTCTGAAATGTTTTTATAACTCTTTCACTTTTTCAACAAAGGTTGACATGAAATACTGAAATCTAATACATGGTCGAAAATTTTTTTAAAAGTTGTCAAATATATGGATGTCATTTTTTGAAAACTTTACTCTCTAAAGTTGAATTAGTAAAAGAACTGAAAAAGTGAAATGTCTTCTATTAATCATTTAGTGAAGCACATTAAACTAAATGTTAGTGTATTTTATTTATTTTCGGTAGTTTTTAACTAATTCAATTTTAGAGTGAACGCCTGTCCGATAGTTTAATTAAAAAAGTATCAAAGCGAAAGTTCCAAAAATTTCCTTTCCTCTGTAAAAAGTAATACTGTTACACGAACGAAAAAAGCTCGCATCTACAGAACAGTTTTGGACCTCTTTTTTTCGGCGACCGCACGACGAAATGGGCCGCGCAGCACGTACATTGCCGATGCGCCGCACGACTTGGTTAACCGTCGGCGCGCGATATACTTCATCGACGGCGCGTTGTATACAGCGGCTTCTAAGCCCCGTCGCCCCGTTTGTTCGTTTCGTAATCCGATCTAAAAGAGGTGATATTATTCGACACGAGCGAGCCCCGGTTATTTATGTACACACTATCCGTGAAATCGCTTTACCGTACACCTCGTCGTGCATAAGCCGCGACTCATTGTCCGTCGACCCGCCGGTATCTCGCGCCTCTTTTTGTGTCCAAAAAAAAAACGAAGACCGATGGTCCTTGCGGAAGACAAAGCTTGCGGTTGAAATTCCGGACGCGGTTTCGAAAGTCGCGCTCATCAAGTGTCGCGCGCGCGCCGCAATTTAGTGTGCCTCTGTTACGCAAAAAGATTGTTTTTATTTATGCAACGGGACGTTTAGCCTTTTTTATACTTTTCACGGGCTCTGCATTCTTTGCCTTGAGAAACAAGCTATAAAATCATTTGCTCCGAGGCCGTTACTTCGGACAGCCGGTTCGATCGTAAAATCAAAAATTAATCATTATAACTTTTTCATTTTTTTTCTGCTTCTAGCATGACTAAAATTCTATTATATGCACGGAGCGATCATAAAAACGAGCAATTGAAAGGGAGAAAAAACGGAATCGCGAGTGTGTTTGTTCCAGGCCTCGCGCGTTTCATTATTCCCGCATAAATTTTTCGCGCCCGTTTCAGCTAACGCTAATTCGCTCGTGTAAGAGGCCGTTTTCATTTGAATAAGACCCAAGCGCGAACAAGTTCGCTTTACGATTGGCGTTGCATAATTTACGCAAATTGAGTTGCGGCTTTACTTTTCCCGTATACGATCCTGAACTTTGCAGTCGAATCGTGAAATTCTCGGGCGATACCTGCTCAGAGTAGGCTTAAAAGTTTTCGCCGAGGTCACACCCGCGCCAACTGCGTTTTTCTGCTTTGGAATATCGTGATCAAACTACTTAAATGATGATTGCCTGCGAGTGCAATTGCGCAACGACCTCAAACCCTGTTTTAGTTTACGGTGGGATTTTTATAAAATAAACCATTATTTTTTTTATTAAAAAAAAAAAGGGAAGTAGTAAGGTTGAAATTTACGAGGCAATAAATTTTGCCTTCAAATTGCATTGAGCACACAGCTTTACGATTGCAGAGATGATTCCAATCTGAAAGATTTTAAGAGTTTAGAATGTCTATATAAATTTAAAAAAAAATCAATGTATATAAATAATATGACATAACTATTATTCAATTATTTAGGAATCGTCGCTTTAGCTGAGTCTTGCCTGCATACTGGAGCACAAATTTTCTGATTTAGCACACTGAATAGAAATTTATTTCAGTTATAAAAGATTAAATCCTTACATGACCATTAACATGTTCTGTTTTTTTTTTTTAAATTTTTATTGTTTTGTTAAATGCGAAGAAACAACTCAATTGTTCATGTAATGTAAGGCAACATGCGATCGTCGTAATTTTATCCACATAATTAAATGGCATACAACTCTCTTAAGATTGTCTGCATCCTTTTTACAAACAGATAAATCCACAATGCAAAATTGCATGGCCCGCTTTCTATCGATTAAAATGAAAATTCGCCTGAAAAGCCGCCGTGGAAGGCGCAGCAGCTGAGACGCATGTACGGTACATAAAATTCGTAGCTCCCTCGAGCGTGGATGAGAAACGCCGGTCCATAAAGCGGACTCATATAATTCACCGCGGCGTCGCGGTCGGGTATCCCGCGAAAATTACGCGACTCGCTGACTCTCGCTATCGAGCGCGCACTTTCGCTTCTTTTCCTGATGCTTCCTCCCCGCCCCCACCCCCTCCCCCGCGGTAAATTCAATCTCTGCGGCCCAGGCGCGGCCGCGAGAAGAAGGGCGCATCACCGAGGTGGAAAACGACTTCGATATCTCTCCCGGAGATGCGCGTCGGAATCAATCGACGACGTCCCGCCGACTATGTCCTCGAGGGAGGAAAGGGGGAAAACGCGCGAAGCGATTTAACGAGGGAAACTTGCTGAAGAGGTGGAAGAACGCCGAAGCGATGTTTGCGTTTGAGTTGTACGCGCGATTTCGTTCTCATGTTCGTGCAGATTTACGCCACGATGAGATGAAGAGCGATCATTCGGGTGCACCGGAATTATTATTGCGAAAGGTGTTTTTTTGTTATTAATGAGTAAAGAGGATATGTAGTATTAATATTTAATCATAAGGTTACTTTTGCAGATGTCAAAACATTTAGTTCTGTGGTACGTTTCATTTATAACATTGTCGCTCTCGACAAAAAGGTGTGCACAGTTGTTGTCCTTTCGTACATTGCACTTGCGCCCTTTTTCATGCTGACAGTTTTTTTGGTAAAATTTTTACTTGTATATTTTATACCAGACGAATGGGGGTAGGTGCAACAAATAAATTGCCTGTAGCGAAGGTTTCTTTTTACTTCGACATGTAAAAAAATGTATCTATTTGCTTCTCCTGATTTTTTTTCGTTGCGACGCGCTCGGATCGAGAAGCGAATTTTCTGTTTGTTTTCATTCTCTGTACGCGCCACCGTGCAATATGTGTGCGGAAATATTTGATTTTAACCGCCGAGAGTGTAGATGTCTGAAAAAATATTCGTCTGGTGTACATACCTCAAAGCGCCTGAATTAAAGCTTAAAAAAAAAAAATATTTTCCAGACACACCCCGTGTTTATTTAAAAAACGCAGCCCTCCGAAAGCCCTGACCGAAGCCATTCTTTGATGTGTACCAATAGAAGAAAATTATCGAGCTTTGTTTGCCAAGCTACTTTCGCCCGGCGTGGTGCTCACGAATATATCAAATTTCCAAAATCTCCACATTTTCACAGGGATCAAATGGCCGGCCGATCCGCTTCGCTCGCCGCGCGGGGGTAGCGGCGTGTAAACGCGTCTGGCAGTTATCCGCCAACGACATCCGTCGTGTAACCATCGCCAAGTATACGGATCGTATAGATACTGCTGCTGCAATTGTCGCGGGGGGCCGTCGTCGCCTATTTACATGGCCGATCGAGTGTTTCCGCCGCTGCCGGCTCTCCGGGGAAATAAGCTCGCGACTGGAGGCGAGCCAACGCCTAAGACGCCGACTCGCCTCACTCGTCCCTCCGTGATGAAGCCACGTTGCTCTGAATTTTGATGGAAGTTCGAAAATGTCGTACGACGGCTGCCGCGCTTCGTTGCGAGACAATTAAACGTGCAGTTTTTAAGTGGGGCACGGAACACAATTGAACACCGATCAAGCGATATTGAAACATCTGGAAAAATGCATTATGTATACCTATTCTACGGTGAAAGTCAGCTATTTATATATTTTATAAGTGATCAATAAAAAGAATTTAATTAAAGAAAATTGAATCAAAAAGTAACTATTTCACCTATTTGAATATACCAAATGTCTTTCTTACACTTTCATTTTTTATGTTGTATTATTCTCAACAGTTCCAATTTTTCCAAGTGCTCATTAAACCCTTCGCAGAAAAAACGCAATCAAAAATTGAACGAGAAATATTTCTTTAAATAATAGACGCAGCGATCTTTGGTGATTTGATCGCGCTGATGGATGGAACACCTCAAAAATATCCTGTCCTCGTTAATTAGCCTTGGCTTTCGAGAAAAAAAATACATCCTTTTTAAGCGGCGACTCGAATTACTGCCTGATGTCACGTTCCGTCGTATACGAGTACACGTGTTCACCGACTTGAGCGGAATGGAATTTAAAACGAATTACGCATGGCTGCAGCGCCGCCGCTACCATGGACACGGTTGTGTCCGAAGGACGCGACGCTCCGATAGCATCGATCTACTTTTAACAAGACAATCTTATCATATCAAGCTTGAAAATCTTGTCAAAGTTTTAGGGGTGTCAACATTTTTCTCTTATATAATATCTTACCAGATGCTCAAACGTTCACTATATAGGAAAAATAAGAATAAAATAAGAGTACACGATATTTTCATAAATTTATCAAAGTATATTTTCTCTAACTGAAGAAGACTATATCAAGATCACTCTGCCGGCCTCAAATTTTGTTGAAATGGGAAAAAGGAAGAAGAATATATAATGAACAAAAGAAAACGACTATAATATATGAAAGAAGTGTAAATATAACGAAGGACAATTAATATAAAGGGGCGAATTAAGCCTGTAGTATTCGCGTACTAGGTATTATACCTACATTAACTAGAATGCTTCTATAGATACGCAGATTTCGGAATCTCCTTAACCTTGGATCCGACGGTAATACACGCCGGGCCAAGGCGAAAGTCGCAAATCCTTGGAGCGGGAATGTGCAGACCCTTCTCCGCGAATTTAGTAAAAGCTCTTACGAACATGTTCATTCTAAAGTCCTTCAAAGACTGCAACACTTGTTAAATTTCTTTTAACAATAAATTTTATTATTTTTATTAAACTACTGGTGCAGTGTAAACAAAATTATAGTTCTTGTTAAAAAAATCTCAGTAAATTAGTTACAAATTTTATAATAAATATATAAATTATTAATAGACACAATTGAAAGTGGCATTACAGTATACATTTAAGTTTAGCATCTCTTCTTCATTTATCACGTCAATTTTTATGAAGAAGAACGGTACACGACTCCAAAATTAAAGCATCACCAAAAATTATGCACATCACTGGAAACACGCAATTTACAATTGTAATCGACTTTTTCGGCCCTTCGGCATTTGTGATTAAATCGATTGCCGCGCAAATTTTTCGTCTTACATAAGCGATACGCCAGTAAACAAACCCGCAACCCGGTCAACGACTCCACCAATGACATTTATCGAGGATCCTCATAATGACCTTCAGCAGTGATGCGCGCTGGAATTCTGGAAAAACCGGATCCCCCCACCTTCCCTTTCTCCGGAAAAAAAATTTAAATTAACGACCGTGCAACGATGCTTTTTTTCATCCTCGCGACTGGCGGCAATCCAAGAGCCGCGCGCTTATTTTAAGAAATTTTATTCGACGCTTCGGGTTTTCCTCGGGCGCGACGGCCTTTCTTTCCTGCGTATCTCGCGCTTGAATTGGCCCGCCTAATTTACCTCTCGCAGCCGCTGTGCAAGACGCTCCCCTCCGAGGCTCCGCTCTGTACAAATAAGAGGCAGCGAAAAGTGCGTCAATAATAATGCGCCGCGGGTGCGCATTAGAATTTATCACATTAGGCCGCCCCGGCCGGGCTTGTATTATGAATGATGGACGAAATGAGTGCTTTCAGAAACGAGTGGAATAATTTTTCTATATTTAAACATGATGTATTCGCGCCGAGCTCGATCCTCCCGGGGGTCGTAATGGGTCCGCTGCTTGCCCCCGACGTAAATTATTGGCCTCTTTTACATATGTTAATGAAATTGTTTTAAGTTCCTTGCTTAGAACCGGGGAGCGCAATGCATATAAATTTTTTTTTTCACGAATTAATCTTATGCTTGAGCTGACAATTTTATTTTTAATACATAGTCAAAATTATGATCCCTTATGTACTTCATTATTATTATAATTTTTAATTTGAGGAATTTAAAATTTATCTAAATTTTGCATGTGCACCTATTAAATTTTAACGAAGTACATTTGAAAACGTTCGTTTCTTCTGCATTCCAAATTTATCACTCTGATAAATTTTTCCAAAGGAAATCTCAATATTCACTGAAATGTCAATGATAAAGTGCGCCATTAGGAGCAAAAGTTGAACACTCTTTACTGAAATTGTGGTTCATCGCGAAGTTAACTGGGGCAGAAAAGCGAAAAAATCAGTTGAAAAGAAAAATTTTAATTTTTAATGAGAAATAAGCAACTACTGCGGCGATGAGTGGCCTATTTGAATTTCTGCATGAATTTCTCGAAAAATAAAGGGCGAGGATTGCGAGTCGCTTTAAAAGTGGAATTACAAGCGCGTGCAAAGCGGACAGATTGATCAAGCGAGGTGCGCGCGGCGTGTTTAAAACGCGACGGAATTCCCCGCGGCTGCAGTTGCAATGCGTAAGCTCAGCCTGATTGACGTTACAATGCAGTCGCCGTCAATAATATTTCGCCTTTCACTTTTGCCCGTCGGAGCCGGTGCGCGCGAATCGCGTGCCGCGGTTATTGTTTGATCTCCCGCGAGTCCGCGAAAATATTCAAGACGCACCTTGCTCGCAGTAAATTTCGTTATTTCATCAACGTCGATAAATGGATCCGTAGATGCAGATGTAAACGTACCATCCGTGGGTATAGATATATTGGAAACAAAATGTGTATTTACACCTAGCGTCTTGTACAACGAGAATACCGTTAATGTAGATATTTTATTTTACATGGGAAGGCGAAACTTTAAAAGAGTATGATGAAATTTTTGTTGCAATTATTATTCATATGCTAAAGTTTTATATGTCGGTACGTATTTTCTTCAATACTTTTATGGCATTTTTATTACATAACCATGTTAAATTCAAATTTAATGATCTTTTGATTCGTGTAAACTTATTTTACTCACGAACTCAAATAAAAATCATTGATCCAAGTGAGCAATGCAAAATTTAATAAATTGGTATATCGTCTATACATTCACAATTCGTAGTATAAAATTATGTTAACTTTTCTTTTATTCCTTTCTTAGATTATCGCTAGTGAGCATATACCCTTTAATTCGCTTATTATACTGGCAAATTTTGCACATTTCATACAGCAGATCGTTTCTCGGCGCGGAGTGGAGTAACGACGAATAAATAGCCTGACTCAGCGCTCGTAAATGTGACTCGTTCGTATACAATTTCCGAAAATTATTTATCAATTCCCGTGAAATTTATTAGGATATTAAGGTCGACGTTGTATACAATTAGTCCGGCGAAAAGATTGATGCAGCGGGAGCTGCTCATTAGCGAGAGAAAACCGAATAACCCGAGTGGTAAAGCAAACAGCCCCCGATGGATGGGAGCGCGGGGAGAACCTCGGAGGAAAACTCCCGATTCCCAGTGCGCGCGCGAGCCCCGTAATTGTGGATAAACAAAAATCCGTTGGTGCGCTAACATCGCCGGGGCGAAGGGCCGGTGACGCGGCGATAACTCATCGGCGCCAGCCGCCCCCGCGCCGACCGCAACTATATCATAATCGCGAGGGGGCGAAACGCCCACGCCGCTCGGAGGGAATCGGATATTAATTGGCTTCCGATGCCCGAGTCCCGCACCCTCCAAGTATATATATATGCGCCTGCGCCGAAGCCCCGGGCTTCCGCCGCTCGGCGTCTTTATCCTTTTTTTCTGTACCCCGCGAGGGATCGAATTATTCAGTAGCCCTACGGATGGTCGTTTTTAGTTTGGAAGATCACGCTCAAACGGCAACGCTGCAACTAATTGAAAATGTGTTGCAAAATACATCGCCATGCATATTCAGCGTTAGTTCGAGACTTTACATAAAAAAACGCGATTTGATTGACTTCGGTTTAAAAATAATAAAAAGCGGCGCTCTTGTCGCAGTTTTTTTTATCCCTCGCCGACTTTATCCCCGGCACCTCTTCGCCTATTTCTCCTTGCTCCCGCGCCGCGGGGGACAAATGGGCGTCCGGCTTTTTGGCCGCGGGTAGTGATAAATGCCGCGCGATTAGCCGGCGGGCGCTTCGAGCTGCAGACATTTTTTCGCGCGATCCTCGCGCGCCGCGGCGTAAAAAGCGAATCTCGGCGCGGGTGTATAAAGCCCCGGCCGCGGGCGGTTTCCGCTTCGTCACGGTGGCTAATGGTTTCGCGGTGATCCGCGCGACCGGGGGAGAGGATAATTTTCCGAGGCGACACCTAATTATCGGGAAATTCTGGCGCCGACCTCAGGCGCCCTGCACGCATATACCGCGCCCTTCCCGTTACACACCGATATCGGGCCGCATCCAATCCCTATTATTGCAAATTACTTTGCGCGCGTTCGTTTAGCGAGTAGAAAGGTCTTTTGTAGCTCGGAGGCTGATATAGCCTTCGTTTATCACGTACACTGCGATTAATAAGATGATAACATTTTCTTATTTGCTTTTCATTCAGCTCTTTCTTTGCTATTTATTATTGCGGACAGTTCATTAACATTATTAACTGCTGACTAATGGTATTATGAAATTTTGTCGGAATTCATAAATATAAGGTTATTTTTTAATGACTGAGTATAAAATATACATTAATCCTTCGTCCATACACTCTTTAAAATTTAATTAAAACATCAATTAATTTGTAAAAGCGAAAAAATGTATATGTAAACTTAAAGTACTTTTAACATTTATGAATTATCTGTAGATATACAATTTATTTTATTTTGTAAATTTAAATAAATTGCACGTGCTTTTCAAAGTTCCATATGAAACTCGAAATGCAGTATATTTTCCATCTTTTAATTCGTTTCAATTATTCTGTTTGTTTAAGCAACACATAACAAGAGACAACATTTCAACGCGAACATTTATTTCATTTCGTGTAAACAAAAAACGCCCGAAGGTATTTCAACTGCGAATAAATGAAAGCAAGCCAGATCTTTCAAATACAATCAGGTGGACATCCCAGGTGATATAGGTATCGAGATGCATCGTTGCAGCGCATTTCTCACGAGACCCGCGATATTACCTGCGGATCTGCCTTCCAATCTATCGGCTGTCCATATCCGCGCGACCTATACACGCGTACATTTATATGATTTTTCACCACCCGAAGCGTGCCGTCGCGCAATTTCAGAGGAAAGCCATCGTCGCCCAGATTATCGTCAGATTCTTCCCCCTTTTTTGCGCCCCGCTACGATACGCTCGATTATTTACGGCACGCGAGTATCGGCACTTTACGAGGGGCCGCGCTCGTTTTTTGCGACTGTCCGCCCAGCGCCGCGTAACCCCAGGCACTCCGCGTAGACTTTTTCAATGATTAATAGAGAATTACCTTTATCGTAAACACGCCTCGGTGGCATTTAATAAAAACAACAGCCTTATCGACTTTTGTCACTTATTTAACTGAGCTGATTATGTAAATTAAATGTGACCCTTTTACGCGGTAATCGCGTTCGCGATTTCGATTTTTAGATATAATTATAATATTAATCTGTACTGAAATAGTATCAACCAAATTCAAGTACGATCGATTGATTCGAACACTATTTAATATTGATTACAATCAATAATTTAATTTCTATACAAAAAATAAAATTCGAATTTTTTTTTTAAATTTCAACCACAGTCGCGTGTATCATTCTTGATCGAAGTGAATGTACTTGCTCGAGCGGACAGCATAATTTATTTCGAATGTGAAAAAATGGCACGAAAGAAAAATTACCTTGTAGATGTCGTCGACGAGTTTGGTGAGCTCCTCGGTCTCCATGGCGGTGCTTGGGCTGGCCGTAACCACGGCCGGGGCTCGATCTCTCGAAACTTGACCAGCGAACCGAGCGGCGCTCACGAGATGTTCATGTTCGCCCCCGTCAGGCGCTCCACTTTCTCGGGCCGGCGCGTGGCTATCTGCGCCTCGCACGCTGCTCTCCTGGAACAATCGGACGATTTTTCATCATTACACTGTACTGGAATTCGATTTTTCAAAGCCTAGCTTATCCCGGATCCCCGGGTCAACGCTTGCTTTCTGTATTTTTCTTAGCTTACTTTATCGCGGCTCGCTGGTGTAAATAAATGAACAGCTGTTTAAAAACGCGCGTTTCATTTATATAAGGTCACTACCTTATTTTTATATTATAATTTTTTAACACATAATTCGAAAACACATTTTTTTGTCTTTTCATCAGTATTCTGTAGCATGCGTAAAAAAAAACTAACAAAATAAATAAATAATATTTCAGAGAATTAAAGCTTCGATATAATTTATAAAAAGCGTATATTGATCAATTGTGCGTAAAGTAGTTGTTTGCGTAATTATAGTTCGAATTTACAGACGTTTCGCATATTTTACACGAGGAACGACTTCTTATGCCTGTTTTAGATATCACAAACAAATTTCAAACAAATAAATGAAAAATTTCAATGAATTACCCATTGCAAATGAAACAATTAGAAATTAAATGGACAATTATATCGCATGCAGTGTTTGCTTTACTCCGTAGTGCTGTTCGCAAGGATGATAAGCATATAAATAATCAATGTGTTTCACTCAATGACTATTAAAAACAATTTCCATTACTCGGGGATTATTTAACGAATATAGTTTTCCTACAGCACCCCTGATTATCAAACAATGAGCGCGAATAAATTCACGAAATCCATCGAGCATAAACAGCAATTTAATCAGAATCTCCGCAAACAATTATTAAATCCCATCGCAAATAAAAAAATACAATAATTATAATGAACTGTCCCGTGATAATCTGATTAATCGCTCTGAAAAATTAAAATCCAACAATCGCGGTGCATTCGGTCCGGCTTCGGAGCGGCGAGAGCGCAGTGCCGCTGAATCGACGAGACGCGACAGGGAGGGCGGAGAATAATCCAGAAGGGCAGGCACCGCACACCTGACCGAGAAAACCCGCTGCACTTTCATTTCGCAAGGACGACTCCGCGAGCGGAGGGGGCGCCGAGTAGTCGAGCGCTCGCGAAATAAATGAGCGGCGCGCGGCTCCGGCTCCGATTTATCTTCGGCTTGAATAATAAACTTTTTCGGAGTTACGTAACCGCCCGATGAAATCGACCGCGAAGAAGAGGGGGGCGTGCGGAGTTTGCACTCTCCCGGCCGCAACCGCCTTATTTTTAATGCAAGCCGCCCGCGAATTTTGCGATTTACGCGCGCAGGAGCGCGGTGTACGCCGCGCGCCGTAGCTTAATTAAGGAGGAACTCGATGCACTTTCTCACGGAAGTTTACGCAACCTAGTAAAATGTATATTTTTCTTTTTTTGTGCAGGTTTTGTGAAATCATAAGAGATGCGCTCTGTAAATATTTACAGTGCAAGTGACAATTTTAGCGATAGGTAGATCGCTTTAGCGATCAAGTTATCATTGAACTTGCTTTTTTTACGGAAAGAAAAGATTGGGTGCTTTTACTTGAAAACATAGTAACTTTTGTCGAATCATTCACTCTTCGTTCTCTCCATGTAATCTATTTTATTGAAAACCAGCGATAGTTTTTCATTATTCACAGCTTGTAAACGTGAATATAAATTTAACAATGCACCTAATTGGCGATTAGGGAAACCTAGATATTTTAAAATCTCCGAAGCGTAATTAAATTTCCCCAAGCTACTTACCTAAATAGCCGATCGATAAGGCGTTCAAAAACGAGGAAAAAAGAGATGCCCGATTCAGCTGGAAAATTTAGAGCAGCGGAACGGAAATCCAGAGGAGCAAACGCGGCGGTATATCGTGGGACTCACCACAGAAATCGCTTGTTATATCGACCGACTGCGTTCCTTCTTTGCAAGTCTTCTCCTCTTAATTTTTTTCTCGCTGCACGTTGGAATCTCGAGTAGCAAGAGCTCATTAATCGGCGAGCCGCGGTGTGGTTTGTCGCCGTCGCGCGCTTATTGGATCGCGAATCGCAGCTTATTTTCAGCGCTCGCAGAAGCGTCGTTAAGGATCCGCGTTATTCGCAAGCGAGGAAGATGGAAAACTGAAATGTGAGCCGTCTCCGTTAATGAGGAATGCCCACGGCATCCCGGTAATCCTCGCGAGGATCTTTGAATTAAAAATTTTAATTGATGCGAAAATTCGTAAACGGAATAATAAAGCAGCGCGTGTACTCGGATATTAATTAAAATTTTAATTAGAAATGCGATATTATTGATAAAATGTATACATTAATCAGATCAAATATTTCGCGGAAAAATATGGAGAATATAATTATGTTTGGACGTGTATCAGCGTCAGATGAAAATGCAACCTCGTCAAATTTTATCAAGTACGACGAATAAAAGTTTGAAGCATCATCAACTCGTTAATTTCGGATAATTGGCAATAAATTTGATTGCCGCTACTTACGTGTTTTCGGGCAAATATCGAATAAAAAAAGAAACGTCAAGAGGGTCATTGGCGGGAATTAAAAGAAACGATATTTTCGTTACATCTCGATCAACAGCAAACAGAAAATTAAAGGTTTGCATTTAATCGCGAGCTCCTCGCGCTTACACTCGGAACGAGCGGCTCTCCCTCGTAGAATCTATTTGCTTCTCATCGCCATCGCCGCGATCAAATAACATTACGCGTATTTTCCGATCGCGGCCAACCCATTCACCGCCTAATAAGCGAAAAAAACCATAAAGGAACGCGTCGATGCTGCCTGCACGCTCTTTCGTTTTTTTTTCTTTTCCGCGATGGCCCGCAGGGATGTCGAGGTAACTAACGCAAAATTAAGAAAAACTTTTTTTCAGCTTGCCTATGTTTTCATCAGTAATGTACCCGTTATCCCCGTAATACAATTTTAATAGAAAAATTAAATGTTATGCGGAAATTAAAATTAAAATTTTACGAGGGACATTTTGACGTGCAATCATTTCACGATTTCTATATAAACAGTTTTACGATCGGTTACTCGGAGTAGAGCGGCAGCAGAAACAAGATTCCAAGCATCGAGGTGGCAGCAACCATCGGATGATATCGCGTGACTAGACGAGGGCTGTTTCATCACTGGGGCAGTATAACTTGGTGGACCACGAGTCGAAGTACACGTAATCTGAATCGACGTATCCATCGCTTGTAACTTTGGAAACGGTCCCTTAAAATGTATAGTGTACATTTAAAGGGTCAAATTGTGATCCGTTTACTTCCTTCAATTTCCGACTAAGCGTTAACAAAAATGGTCGTCTTTTTAAACTAAATTACAAAGTTATGTTGCATTAGAAATGGTCAAGAAAACCAACATTAAAGGAGACTATTTAATGGAATCATGTTATATTTTGAAAAAAGATTAAATTTAACAATTTAGGAGGTTTGAGAATAATTAATTTAATATTTGATGCTATTAACTATTATCTCCAAAATAAGGGGAGAATGTCTAAAAAAAAATTATTCCGAAGCATTAGATCAAACTATACCTACAAAAAACTTAAAAATTAAATAATTCAGAGCTTTCGGTGTATTTATACGTTACTATTTACCTGTATTACTAATTAAGCATTAGCACGTCACACTTCGAATAAATATCGATTGGTAAATCAAATAAATGCGCCCGATTAATTAAACAGCCAATTGAGTGTCGTCAAATAAAGAGGGAATAATTGACCCTATTCATTTGTAAACAGAAGCTAAAAGGTCGCAGCGTTAGCGAAGGAGGAAAGGCAGCTCGGTAAAAACGATCCTGTATAAAGTTACGAACTCGAGGCCATTTGGCCGTCTCGGGTGGAGTAAGAGAGTACTATTTAGAATAGAGCCGGCGGCCTCGCCTTTAACCGTTACGCGTCATGCCCGACAAGATTTTTGCATTACCCCCTCGCCTCGCGCCCCTGCGCGCGTACGCTACTCGCTGTATATACCATACCTCACGCTGCGTGCACGCGCCTCCACGGCGACTATTATTCGATCGCGCGCATGAGGCACGAACCCAAAACGAAGGTCGAAGGACTCCGGTGCGTCGCGAATTCGATTGGCCGAGGCGAATTAAAGATTCGACGTATAAGAAATGAAAGTTTGGAGACGGCACAGCAGCGACTGGTCGGTGATTCTCAAGCCTCTCCGAGATTTTTACTTAACGAAAAATAGCACCATTTAGTTTCTTGCAAGGAAAACTAGCAGAATTCAAATCTGTCGCGAGAAAAAATGCGTTTCAGAGCTTTGCCGCTTTTTTCGTGCGAATCTCGCGAAATTTTTCTTTTTATAGATAGTTAGATCAATTAATTAGATCTAAGAATCGAAGGTTGACAATAGTCCTGGCAAACAGAATACGCTTCAACTTATGCAAAGTAAAAAATTGCAAGTTTATTTTTTTCACGGAAAACTCGCGGAATGCGCTATGCGCTTTTTCCGCAGGAGTCTCACGAAGTGTGCTTTTCTTGTGGAATGAGGAAAAATATTTTTCTTCGGCGGAATCTACATGGAAACGTCTTTTTTTTACGTTGCAACCGTACGAAGTTTGCTAGTGTACGTAAGATAATTGAAACCTACTTTTTTTTGTTCGTTTCAGACCTACGGTTTGTTTTCGCGCCACTTTGAAAATGATGCAACGCACTTTTTCTCGGGACTTTTTTCGTGATGACTCTAGCTTCCGAGGCATGAACTTGCGCTTTCGAACTGCTCGCGCTGCGTTTAATTGGCGTGAAATTATATTCTAACGGAAATATCCTGCTTCTTTATAGCTGACGGATATTTTTAATAAATATCGCGTGAAGCGATACCTGTACCATAAATTTAATGCGCTTAGTGGCCGGCGCCTTTTTTACCGCAACCTTTATGTCAGTCGTAAAGCGCTCTTTTCTTAAAAAATAAAGAAAGAGTAACTAAAAAAATACTGAAACGTTACGTTCTCAGCAGAAATCCGTAAAACTAATGCCCGGAATGGGCGAACCGGTAGCAATGTCCTACAAAGTCTTACATTACATACCTCTGCGCGTTCTGTAAAACAAAAAGGATCTGTCTCCGATAAAATTATGCGAGGAAATTAATTACGCGGCCAAGCGTCAGCGAGCGGGCAGGCAAAAATTTAACACTCTTATCGCGGAAGATTTATTGATCGAAGTTACGGCTCTGCGTTTATACAGGCACGTACGACTTATCTATCGGTCTGAGATCGTTAATTTGCGGCCACCGTCCGTGGAATATTTCGCATTACACTTGGGATCTTTCGAGGCACTTTTAATATTCCAATTCGACCGCGTGCAGCCAATTTGAGAGCAGGAGGGCGGGGGGCGGGTGGAGGGGGAGAAGAAAAACGAGTATCCGCTCCGTGTTGCACGCCCTCGGCTCCAGCGGGTAAGAACGGGTTTGGCCACCGCGATAACGCTTTGCGGTACAACGAAATTATAAAGTCGGCTCGCTGGCCGCGTGTGCTCGCGCATGTGCCCTCCTCATTTTCTCGCTTCGGAAGAACACGCGATTCATGTTTTTTCAACTTTTGTTGACTTCCTGACGAGTCTACAGAATATGGAAACTGTACATTATTACTAATAATAATAATAGAAGACTGAGACTCTTGGACTAAGTTGCAGTAATTTAAAGGAAAGTTAAAGTACCGATATTATCATTAAAAGAGAAGAAAATCAATTTAATGAAATGAACTGCAATGTCTTTCTGTATTCGTCTGTTTCTACTTCTAGAAAATTCGTTCTGTTTCTACTTCTTAATTTTTTTTTAATTTAACGTTTAGCAACAAATTGCAAGTCCTGAATTTTGCTCAAACTTTGGAGAATTATTTTTTGGTAACAAATTACCCATTTCGAATTGAATTCATTATTTTTCAGTCATTCTCCAGCGTTAGAGCAAAGCCGTGAACCTGCAGTTCTTGTTATACCCTTGGATATGTACATTGAGATCCCCTTAAATATGCTATTTGAAAAAGGGGCACGTAGCCCGCACGATCTTCCCGTATTACGATTCCGTAATACAGAATGAGAATATGAACACCAAACAGAAAATCGGAGTGCGCAACGCAAACGCGGAAAGCCCACCGCAATGAAACTTCCAATTTGTCCATTTAAAAGTAAGCAGCCGCGCCCAAGTGCCTCGATTGCACTCAATCTGCGCCTTGACCGTCCGTCATTTGCATATACGCTCGTAACTGTAAACGCCGCCGCGATAATTCGAACGCCGACTCCGCGCGGCGGAGAGAGCGGCCCGATCCCCGCGGGGTAAAAATAAAAAAAAAAATAAAAGGCTCCGCTTTTACGCGCCCTCCGCGGACCGAAAAAAAGAATCTCACGCGCGCGCGTAATTAATCGATCGGAGGCGCGCGGACGGCCCGCAGCCATTTAAATCGGTGGTCCCTGGAATGCCGTCCGGCCGGTCCGCGTTAACGGTATGTAGGTATATAACACAAGCCTGCTCGGAGTCCGAGCGGCGCGCGATACAGAGAGAGAGGTAGAGAGAGAGAGGGAAAGAGACAGAGAGAGAGAGGGAGAGAAAGGTTGCACAGACGCGGTTCCCGCACCTGCGAGGGACCTTTGCTCGCGCGCGTGGGCGACCGAGGCTCGTCCATTGTGTGCCGGTCTTTTTTTTTCGCGCGAGCCGTGAAAGTTTCCCGGCGACACCGCCGCTTTATACGAACGAAAGAAAGAGTGCCGGTGTTTTGGTTTTTTCTCGACCCGTCAGCTATAGCTACGCGCGGGGCGACGCCTTTATTCCCCTCGTGGCCGAGGGTCTCCACTTTTTTCGGCCACTCCGTGTGTACCCGATCGGAGCGATTTGCCTTTTTACGCGCGGGTATCGATCAAGCGCGACCTTCCCGCCTCAGCCTTTTCCGGGTTGTCCGTGCGTTAGTTATACAGCTCGTAGGATTGAAGCGGAGCAATCAGCGAAGGTGCGAGTCGATCTATTTTCGAACGTTTTGTTGATTAATGATTATTATTCTTATGTAACATGTATAGGTCGAATCAATATGAATTTTAATTTAGTATCTATCACTCAACTCGATATTCAATTTCCTTAAAAAATGTAAAAAATTGAAAGGTTTATGATTTACATTAAGTGACTAGTGATCAAATTCGAATGGTAATGACGTTTATTAAATCACAATAAATACAAACGTGCAATATTTATGGTGTAAAAATCAAAATGTTTGATTAAATTATTGAATTAATATGCATGCGCGTAAATTAAAAGGACTCTTATGAAAGTATAATTTAAAGAAGTCATTAATTTTATTGCAGATTACATTGCATAATTTCAATTATTTCGATAAAGCCATTATTAATTTTATGTATTAATGACATGTAATTAAATTACGTCATTACGTAATACATACAGCATCATTTAGTTTTTCGATACGACTACAGACATGAATTTGTCTCATCCGCGGACATCTATCAAAACACGACCTATATTTTCATACATCCGAATGCTTATTGAACCCCTGCACCGAAATTAGTTGGGCTAACTCGTTAACCCCTATTAGAACCGTATAATTCATAACTCTATTTACAGAATGCGACGAGATTGAACAGTGTATATATAAATATGCCCAATTATCCTCAGTCACGACTCACCACCAACGATAAATTACTGAATTATAAAAAATCGAACACGCCGTCTGGGCAACTTCGCAAAGAACCTGCCGCGGTGCCAGCTGTGTACGCGAACACGCGCAGTTTTCGATTATTCAAGCGATGCAAATTAAAATTCTCAGCGTGCCCGAGGTGGGCGGGGGCCCGGAGTACGCGGACCGAGCGCGATATCTTTCTCCTCAAAACAAACGGCGTCGCTGGGAAAATAGAAGTGTTCCCTCGATTATGGACTGCGATCCAATGTTCTACGTGTAGACGCGAAGGCGAGAAACCGAGGCGTTCGCCGCGTTTCCCGGTGCGCGCTCATAACGCTTCTCTAAACTTCGCGCGCTGGAAATTGAGTTGGGCGCGCTTTTTTAAAAAAAAGAACAAATTTTAAGCCTCAAGGAAATAACAGTGAATTCTTTCACGATGACCGAAGCGACGCGTGGAAGTTATTTTGCTTTGCGATCGCGCAATATCGTCTTATGCCAATTTTTAGCATATATTATAAAAATATATATAGGTGCATTGATAAATGTTTAGAAGTGCGCGATATGCAGATTTGGAAAATAGTTTTCTTTTTTCAGTTGAGTAAGTTTTGCGTTTATCTATAAAAACTTCACGCTTTGATTAGTTACTTCACAAGGACTTCAATAAAAACAAAGCGCAAATGTTGAAAAATAAACGATTGTCCGCTTGAAGCGGGGCGAAACTTTTTTCAATCGCGACGGAAAGAAATTAGTACGAATTTCCGCGTTTGTTTCGTTTTTCGCCCCTTCTTTTTAAGCCCGAGTCTCTCGGAGCGCCGAGACAATTCGGTCTCTTTTGTAGCGCATTTATCATCGCTTGTTCCGCTCGACTGACGAGGAGTCTCCAATGAGTACCCGGGCCTTTCGTTTCCTCCCGCTCTTTTATCGCCTCTTTTGTCGTCACCCTCGTTGTCCCGGTCAGGCTGAAAATCTTTGCTTACCAATCGCTCGCATTTAATTTATTCCGATTCGCCGGTACTTGTGCAGAGGTTTTCATCTTCGCCAATTTATACGCGCAGCTTTTACTCGATGTACGAGAGCGTAATCCTCGACGAATCTAAACGCGTGTAACAAAGTTAATATTCGCTGGCAAGTCGAAACAAAAGTTAATTCACGAGATAATTTGGGAGTAAATTTATATTTTAAAATTTCAAAATGTAACAAAATAAACATCAATATTACGTATTTGCTTTAAAATATCAAATTATGCGTTTTTAGTGAAATCTGTTCTGTCTAAAAAACATTAATCAATTTAGGTACTCGATAAAATATGAAGCGTTACTTATGAATATGAAATATGGATATGACAATAAATGTTTTAACGTAATCCATCAAAGTACGCTAGTATATCGATATTTTACAAAATTTTCTTTTCAAGTAACTTTATTATGAAAAAAGTACTCCAAAGTTAATTCTTAATGGAATTTGCTGATCCTTCAAACACTTAATTACTATTTAGTAGCGAAAATTCCCTTATTTTTCAAAGACAAATGACTAAAATTAAGCGTTCTTCATTATTCGAGCCTCTTGCCTAACCAATGTAAAATTTGAACAATTTAAAACACAATGACTATCTTTTTCATTCGCCGCGGCACTCGAAAATTTCGTCGCTCCGAGCTGCCGTTACGGAGCGCGCGGTCACCGGCGCCTCGCAACTTCGTACTTACTTTCTAACCGAGCCGTCAGCTCACCTCGCGATACCTGTGCTCAGCAAGTACACATACACCGCTTCATCTCGCGCACTCGCCCTGATCCCCGAGCGACTCATGCTTACCTTGCGTCACTCCTCAGCTCCCGTCGCCCGTGGGAAAAGCGGCTTACTCCTGCCGGCACTGTTACTTCCGCGGCGATGCGAGCGCGAAGTGCAAAATAAACTTTTTAAGTAGAAAACAAGCTCGGCTGTGGAACCAAGTGAAAAGGAAAAGAAATAAGAATTCCGAACTCGGCGAAAAAATTTGCGCGGGCGAACACCAGGCTGTGCACACCGGGTCACGCTCGTGGGGGCTCTGCGCACTCGTGACACCGAGGGTGCAGGGACACGGGGGGGCTCCGACCGCGTGGAAGCGCGCGAAGCGACTGGCGCGGCCTCGCCCGCGTGCACCGCTCGGCCGGCCCCTCTACCGCGCGCGCACCGACGGACTTTCGACGCCGCGCAGCCGCTCACCGCCGCCGCGGCCTGCTTTCGACGCTAAGGCGCTGCACCGGCCGCTATACCTTGTAATGCCCATTACGCCGGTGGCCGAGCGCGAAACCCCTTAACGCCGCGTGCCTAATTCGGCCGATTCACGCCGCTCTCATTTTATCTCACTTATACAGGCTCCGAGCTGCTGTGGGTTTATCTCGCTGAGGAACGAGTGATTTTTTGGTCCATCGTGATTCTTTCTTTTTTCGGGCGGCTTTTCTTTTTAGCGAAAAAAGTGCAAGATTGGTGGAAGTAATTGGCGGTGTATTAAGACGTTCTTGAAATTTATTGTAAGTTTGATGGAAGACATTAGCAAATTTTGTATTGCTTATATCTTAATTTTTATTTAACATAGTATTATAAATTGCAATATTGCTTAAAAAATAGCATGCTTAAATATTTCTAGTTTCTTTTCATTTTTATTTTTTACATACGATTTTTTAGTCAACGTTGCCATTTTATGAAAATTTCGAATATTCCGGAATAAATTATCTGTATGGAGTGAATTATAACATGAACTTTAACACGATTATATTGGAGCAAAATTTAATAACATTTAATTATTGAAAACTTAATTTACTTTAATTTACAAGTTATTAAATTACAAATGATTGATTTACAAGTTTATTAAATTGCGCGCACAAGAGGCAGTTCGAAATTGAATTGAAATTAATTTTTTTTTAATCCCCTGTTTGATGTGGTAGATTCATTAATGATTTTCGTTACTGTGAAAATTGTTAGGCACAAAATGAACCGCGCAGTTCTCATCGCGCGTAAGCATATAAATTTTCTCAACTCTTTGATTAAAAAAAATAGCAATAATAATCATCATTGAAAGGAGCGTCGCTTGATTAAGAGTTCGATCAATGCGTCGCGGGGACTCGTAGATTTTAAGAATAATACCGCGGATCTCAGTCGAGACAAAGCGCCGCGCAAATTTTATTGTAGGGGGTGCAACACGGCGATATATCCAACGGGGAAACGGCGACCCTAAGCTCGCAACGAGCGATCGAATCCTGACGGGATTTCGGCCTTTCTTCTCGCTCGTCCACGCAGAGGGGCATGCCTCGTTGATGCTTTAGTCCGCCTCGCTTTTTATCCCCGCGCGCCCCCGCCTCTCGCTCTTATTTACCGTCGGAGAATGCGGCGCCGATATAGACGAATAAACATGCAAAAAATCTGCTCGGCGGATTTGCTGCTTTTATCGGAACACGACGCGATGGCTCGGCGAACGAAGTATAAAAGTAAACACGTATACCTATACGAGCGCGGCTGAGTCAAAAGTTTTGCCGCTGCTATCTCGAGAAAAACAGCGAAATAAAATCAAATACATCCAGACGAGTCGCTAAGTAAAATAAATGTTTGAAAACGGAAAAAGATCGATGAAATTTTCGCTGTACGCGTTTGTAGAAATACATATCAAGCTGCATTATCTACGGTGACTTTCGAGACACCTTACCCCTCGCTTGAATCTTCCATCCTCTTATCCTTTCATTTTTACCCGAGCATTCCGGCATCGCGTGCACATAACGCCGGAATTCCGCCGGAAGAGCCGACCTGGCGGATCGATCCAAGACTTCATCGAACTTACATTCCGCAAGATCTCCGCGAGAAATCGTCCTCTATAGATTGTAGCATGCAAGAGAGAGTGAGAGATAGAAAGAGAGAGAGACCTACTTGCCGCGACGATCGGCTTTAAGAATCGACGACGGCGAGGAGGCGACATTTACTTTTTTGCGGCCGCCTGCAGCGGAGCGAACTCGTTGACCCATTGCTGCCGGCGCGTCACGATGCTCACGACAATGAAGCTGTTCGCGGCGAGATGCCCCCGCTCGCTGCTCGAAATTCAATTATCTAATTGAAGGTGAAATCTCGTCGCGGAATCGTGTTTACTCGGCGGGAGAAATCGATTGTTGGGCACGCGCATCCTGAAAGTGAAGTAAGTGGCAGATAGTAAAGGAAATTTCGAAATTTCTAAATTCCTCGGCCGTTCCATTTGTGGAAACTTTTCAAATTTTAATAGTCTGTTTAACTGATGCGAAGTTTAAATATTCGAAATAATTTTCTAGCAAGTGCAGAAAAAGTTATTAATTTTTCTACAACATAGGTATCCGTTTTTCTTATTATAAACTAAATAAACTTGAATTTATCAAGACATAAATTTCGAGGATACAATTTATTTTTGATTACTGCAGAAGTGTTTCAGTTTTAAACTAAATTAATCACGTTCTCAATAATCACGCACGCACAAATGTACTCGTAAATAATACAATTGCATTGGTACTGAAACATCGATTAACTCAAGTATACTTAAAATTGAAAAGTAAACTAGAAGGTTGAGGTAATCGCTCATGAATGAACCTTACTCCGCAATCTGCCATAATCCGCAGCGGCCGATAAATCCTTCTATTCCGCGCGTACCGTTGGTGTGCACTCCCTCGGAATAAATCACCCCGGCCGAAATTCGCACTACACCGCGCCCCCCGTTGTACACTCGCCTCGTAAAACAAACTAATAAAAGAAGACGGTAATGGACCGAGTTAAGCTCGTCGCCGGTGCACCGACTCATTACGTGTCGCCCGTGCGCTCGGATGCGCGCGCGCGCTGCCTCCGAATTACAATTTACGCGTGCATTCGGACAAGCCGTTACAATGTACCCCGTACAACGTGCGAGCCGGGAAACGGGAGCTCGAGCGAGCGGGGTTCGCAAAAAAGCACCTTCATAAAGTGCAGTCGAGGGTGAGAGAAGCTGCTGTTTGCGCGGGAATACCGCGGGTTCAAAGAAAGGGCTTTGTGATACTTTTCCTAGCGGCTAATGATGCGCGAAATTGATAAGCAATAATGTTTTCTAATGCGCGCTATAGTGTTTTGTTAAAATAATTAATGTACATTAAAACATTTACAGTGATTATTATGTTAACTTCTTATAAAGAGCTTTAATATGTCGTACAAAATACAAATTAAATAAATTGTTACAATGTATAATATAACGTAGAACGCGGTGAAATTCACTTAAGAAAAATGAAACAGATAAGGGAACAATCATTCACTTTTTTTTTTCTTTACCAACTAACTTTTTTTCCTCTTTGCCCCTTTTCTCTACAATATGTAGAAATCTTGTTTGCACGAAACAAACAACAAAAGCCCACTAGAGAACGTCGAGACACAAGCGACTGGTAAATTCATATCCGAGTCAGTTTGTATAAGTTCCGTTTACCTTCGCAAAAAACTCAGGTCAGTGTACACTTTCTTGCGGAAAAAATCCAAAAATTCCAGAAGTACCGACTCGGGTACGGGTCGGGTAAGGGAATTTACTCCCTACAGGGAAATCCGAGCTGCGAAGGACGTGGATAGCGCAGTGAGACACGGACACTCAAAGGGAATGTAACGCGTTAGTTGCCAGTTGATCGCTACGTCGTTATTTGCCGAATGGCGAATTCGCCTTCAGTGTCTTTGAGTCTCGTGATTTATTCCTCTCTACGCGAAACCGCTTATGTCGCGCAAAGGGATGCCAGTCTCCTCAATGATCACCGCAAGCGTATCATCGAAATCGTATTGCTCGCAGCGATAAATCAATCGGTTTGGAAACGCCAATTCCGTAAACGGGAATTTCATGAAATTTACAGAGTGCACTACTTTAGCGATATTTTAGGGTTTACATATAGTGCGTTTTAAAATGAATGTGAGACAAAATAAGTAAATAAAAAAAGAAGGGGATGAAAAATGAAAAAGTATGCACAAAATGTGTAAAATGAAGAATTGCAACTTTTAAGTCTACAATAAAAATAATTTACCCCCTTCATAAACAACGGGGTAATTTAAAAAAAAAGATCAAAATGCCAGCAGGTAATATATGAACGAGCCCATCTTCGTGACCCAGTTCAGGCCAATAAACCGCACCCCGGCAGAATGAAACGTCGATTGCGCAACGCAGCCGAAAGGGTCGTATATAACCGCGAAAAAGTGGAGCGGGTGGAAAAGGGCACCGAGCCAATAAAGCTCCTTCCGAGCTTCGCGCGGCTCGCCCAATACCACCGCGCGCGGGGCAGCGGACGCGCATCGCGTCCTGTTCACGTGAGTCGCGCGGAGAAAGCCGAAGATTTCCCCCTTCTCGGTGCTCTCACCGCCTCCTGCGCGAATGCGCATAGACTCTCCCGTCGAGTATACACCCGTCGGGCCGCAAGCGGGATTCGCGCTGTAAACGCGCTTTTTTAACGGCCCGCGTCCAGCGCCTGCTCGGCTTTTATCACTTCCTTTTAACGCTGGGAAAATATTTCAAAGGCTTTAATGAATAGGCTCGCCGGATTTTTTAATGTGCACTTCCTGCTTCTCATCTTTTTTTTCGTACACCTTGGCTGAAAACGATAAATTACTCTCGATGATGGCTTAAAAATCGATGCGAAATTGTAGACCTACGATTCGATTAATATAATTCTTCAATTGCAAAAAAGAACCGTCATCTCTGTAGGAATCAATTTACTTTTAATTTGCAGACTCAGAGTGGACTCGTCGTTCCGGACGAGCGCTTTAAAGTCCCACACGCGCGCCCGGCTATATAGGCAAGTGTCATAATGTGTACACGCTGCTCGAGCTTCGGAGTCTGGCGGGGATCACACGGTAATCCGCCTTTGCCAGTCACCGGTGCCCGAGCACGAGATTTACAAACAGACCGTGCTTCAACTTTATCTCGCCATTAACTTGGCACATTTATCCTTTAAAACGATTCCGATGCCATCGAGGATGCTGATGGCTGCGGGATACGGCACGGCGAGCCTTTCGCCGGCGCACTTTATCGCTCACGCACGCGCGCGCGTTTCGGAGCCGGTATTTTAGACTGGTTGATTCGCGTTAATAGCGAAGACGAGGCTGCTTTTAGCGCGAGAAAAAAAAACGTTCGATTGAGTCGTATGTAAGTGGGTACCTGTCGGTCTTTTTATTACGATGAAACGTACTGACGTATTCTGCCTCACGATTGCTTATACATGATTGTACTTTCAAAAAAGACTTCGATGATTCGAAAGAGTAAAGTTTTAATTCGTTTCTCACTGCTATGAAGAGACCGTCCATATTATTAGAGAAAATTCGATTCCATTTACTGCGTAGTATAACGGGTAGAATTATATTATGTTAATTTAGTATTATTTTTTATTTTACACTGTTATACTCATGTAAAAACGAAATTATGTAAAAACGAAAAATTTTCCCTTACTTAAAAAACAATTTAGTAATTACATCTTTAACGATACTATATTTCTTTAGCGAGTTTCAACTAAACAATTTTTTTAATAATTAAACAAATTATAGTATTTAGTAGTTTTAAAAAAATATTTAATTATTGTAACTCAAGAAATATTTAATTTAAACTATGAATTTTGTTAAGTGTAGAAATGAGTTTCTTAATTGATCATTTATACTTCTTAAGTGATAAACATCCATTATCAAGAAAACTATTATCCGTAAATCATAAACCCAATTAAGCCAATAAAACTATTATATTCGTACATCCATACTTTAGATCCAAGCGCGTTCAAATACATGCATGATCAATGCATGAAGCAAACGACGGCAGTGGCACAATCGCGATGTATCCATTTGGATTTCAGATCTCCTGCAGTCGGATAAACAAAAAGCGATCCGCAGTAAAAGATGCAGCTTGAAAAATTTTCCGCGTCAGGAGTGGGCGAAATGGGGGTTGGCGCATCGATGAAAAGCCTCGTAAAGTTGATCGATGGTTCCTCCTGGGATTCGAAGGAGCTCCGAGCCCGGGGCGATTCTTCTTCGCGAAAATCTTTTTCGAGCAGCGATTCCCGTAAGCGACGTACAGGTACGCTGCGAGAAAACGCTTCTCGTGAAGGATGAGGTAATTGACATTTCATTCTATTCTTCTACTTTGTAGAGGGCGGGATACTTTTTCTAGATTATGGTTATTCGTCATTTAACGCGTTATGGGGATGTGAAGCTGATTAATTTATAAAGATGAATAAGCGGTATACAGATATAACGAAATGATCAATTTTTAATGATTTCGACCTCTTAAATGAATTACAGATCTCACTGCACGTCGTTACAAACTTTTTGTATCAATAACAGGTGAGTTTTTAATTTATCGAAGTTTAATGAAACACGGGGTAATACAAATACAGCAATTTTTATATTTGATTGATTTATATTTATTTATTTATGTACTACACGGACAATATGCCCTTCAATATAAAACAAAAACCAAGATTTATTTATTTTAATATTTGAAAGAATAATGGTATTAAAAATGATTGCAAATGAGCAACATGAAGAGACTTAAAAATGTATATGTATAGGTACACCAAACTTAATTTAAATGCAGCGCATGCCCCGAAAATGGCAATATTTACTAAAAAATATCCCATATATAAAATTTTTGATTTTCATTTGTATTAAATCATTATTCTACAAGAATTAAACTAATTAACTCACTTATATTTAACTGAACCTGAAACATAAGTATGATAAAAAAAACACCGTAACAAAAATATATTTGGTAAGTGGATATACATCGGTTATAAAGTACGTTTCCACGCGAGCCCACTATTTCTAAACAGCCCGGGGGATCGCGAACGCCACGCAGCTGTAATGGGCACGCCGCGCGAAATTCGCAAAATCCAGCGTACAGATTCGCCAGAGGGAGGAGTGCAGCGAGCGAGCCAAAGTAATTGAAGTGGCGCGATAGCGAATTCCCAGGGTACGCGGGCCGCGCGAAAACACGTATCGGACGTTACATCTTGTCCGGGGTGCGCGTAAACCCGCTCGAGTATGCGGCCACGTGGGCTTGACAGGGCGCCTGATGAATAACACCGCACCCCTTTAACGGATATACTCATCGCGCGCTTTCTTCCTTCCTGCGCCACCCTCGTAGCGCTCGGATTTTTTTCTTCTTTTTTTGTAGAGCGACCCCCCGCCGCACCCGGGACGCGAGCCAATGGACACCGGGCGCCGTATTTCACGGTGCATTTGTCCGAGGAGCTTGTCCGTGAATCGCCGCGATGCTCGACGATGTTTTACTAACGCTCCGCTGAGTTCATCCTATTCTTTTGATATCTTCGTTCTTCTTTCTTCTTTTTGGTACTTGCACACATCCGTAAAAGTAAATTGAGATTAATAGTTGTTAATTACTTTGTGAGATTAAATGTAATTAAGTAATTGTGAAACTGGAAGAATAAATTGAATATTTTTCTTCTTAAAATACCTATGTAGATTTTTTTACTCCAAACTCTAGTAATTTGGAAAAATTTTACATTTAATGGACTGCATATTCAGCAAATATGGTTAACGGTTTAATTGCTTCAATTTATAATAAATATTCTAATTTATTTTTTAATTATTCAACGATTGCTTTACTTTAAAATGTTTGCAATATCTTCACATAATATTGATTTTCATTATATTTTTACAGATTCATTAAATATTTCATTTACGAAATTTGCTGTGAAATTTTGCTGCAAATTTTTTTAATTAGTTTACATGCTATAATGCTACACCGTTATTGCATTTTTATAGTAAAAAAAATTTATTTATTTCTATTTTTTTAAATTGTAAATGCTAAAGCAGTGAATATTGTTTGCTCCTCTACAATAAACTATCTACATGCAATGAAAAAAGACAGAAAAGAAAATGAATCCAATAAAGGAAGCGGAACAAAAAAGGAGTTGGTATAAGTAAAGGGAAATATAACGATGTTCGCAGGTGTCACTGATTCGAGAAGTCTTCAACCCTCGAAGAAGGGTAACCATTCCAGTTAATAACCAACGAAGTGAGCAGTATCCTCACGAGTAGGTGTAACCTATACTGTTCTGCGTCGGTGCCCAAAAAAAGTAAGCACAAAAAAGAGCGAGTACAGAAGAGGGTTCATAAGGTGGATTAAGACAAGGACGCTGTCTGCCGTAAATTGGTCAGGATTCGGAAAATTGCCCCGTGAACAAAAGCTGCCAGAAACTCTATTGATTTCTTTCTTTCATTCTTTCGTAACGTCCATTTCATCTTCTGCCCAATCACGTCCTACTTGCGATTTCAATATTATCTTGCCTTTTACCATGCGATCTTAATAACGTCCAGCGTTTAATATTTAACAGAACTTAGAATTAATTAATTAAACCAAATTAAAGGCAAAAATGTATACGTCGATATCGGCCTCTAAAAAGTATATACGTCGAGCAGTACTCAACTAATCCAATTTTACCAACGGAAAATGTAACGTCTCCGAAGCTGCGCATAACGCGTGTACCGGAGCCAATTTTTCATTACATCCGCGCACCTCCCGCCTCCCCCGCGCTGTCTTTAGCAATTCTAGCGCTCCCGGGCGTCTCGCCGCCGCCACCCACTCAGCGGCTCGCTTCTTCGTCGCGCCGCTTTCTTTCCGCTTCTGGCCCTTTTACGACTGCGCGAGGGCGTAAGAACGCTTTTACCGAGCCCCTACCCCGCGTCGCGTCGGCCTTTTGTCCGCCGGGCCTCCCGGCCGGGGCCACGACGCGCGCTTCAAACTCGATTCCACGGTTGCGTCGCTTTATTTCGCTTGCGAGCGAACGAAATTACGCGCCGTTATCACGTAAACCGCTTGCCTCTCAAAAGGGAATTTTTACGCTCCCCCGTGACGTAAATGTTTATTTTAAAATGTTGCGTTATCGCTTTAACATGTTGCGCGCGGTGCGCCGTTTGTTCGACGTGAAATTGATAAAAAAAAGTTTTTAATCTAGTACAGCATCCCACGGTGCGTCCGTTAGTTTACATTGTACTTTAAAATTACGGGATGAAATTGAAAGTGGCGCGAACGCGAGGCCGACGAAGATTACAGAGGGAGGATGAAACATCTCTCGTGCATCGCCGACGCCCTCGGCTCTTCTTCGGGGGGAGCATTTTCGCGGAGCGCCGCGGGGGAAAAGCGCGCGCGGCTCGTCAAGGCTTTTTACTCTTCAAACTGGGCACCCCGAGCCCTTTTCTTTGCTCTCGGCCCGCCTCTCCCCTCCCTTTCTTTTACTTAGCGCGCTCCCCCCGCGCGTCGTCCTCGACAACGACTTCGCGCCGCTTTTCTTATTTTTCTCTCCTCGCGACGAAACCCCCGCAGGTATATAAGGCGCACCTCGTCGCGCGCCACCCGTTTCTAATGGCCTATCGGGAAAAGCATCAGCGGGATTCGGAGCTGCCGCGGGAAAGGAGAATCTCGACTAAGGCGCGCGTAAAAATTCATACCGAAGTCGCTGCGGGAACGACCCTCCGCGGAGTCGCGATTCCTTCGAGGCGATACACCGGTAAAGGCCTCGGTCATTTCTCTGTATCGCCATTGAAGGGGGCTCCCGAGACTGTGCTATCCGCGTCGCGCGAAGGCCGCCGGAAAATTCCTCGGCGCCGCGACGAAATGGGGATGGAGAGAGTCAGAGAGCCGAGATGGCGCGACGGAACAATGAGCCCCGCCACTAAGCGCGAATAATGGATGCATCGCGCACTCCGAACGTCTTGGGGAAGAAGTGCGGGGGTGTTGTCTCGCGTGTATACTGACTGACGTACGGAGCTTTCGGAGCTTCATTGGTAGAGACGGTGGAATTCTAAAAAGAGTTTTTTTTCCATCGACGCGCAGACGGGAATTTGCGTGCTGTCGTAAAATTTGTGCGTGATGAATTTTTTATTAAAGATGGAGATTACTCGACATTTTTTTCTTATTTTTTGTAAGAGCCCTTTTGAAAATTATTTTATCAAAGAAGTAGTAAAAAAAGTAAGAAAATTATCCTAAATAGAACTTTCAAGATCCTTTATAACTAGAGAAAATCCACGTTGACCTACTACGAAGCGATTTAAAAAAAAGTATTAAAAATCGGAGCGCAGTCTGCCCGCAGTTGTATATTTCTACTTCGACCTATTTTTTAATTTTTAATTCTTAATCGCTTAAAGAGTCACATTTTTCTCTTTAAATTTTAATTGTAATGAAATAAGCGCTGATAAGTACCTGTAATCATTACAGGTTTTCTCTGCATTATAATTTAAGTAATTAGCAATTATAACTCCAGATTAATAATTTTACATCATTTAATTTAATTAATAATTGTGTATCAGATGCGGTATACAATAGTTTACAGATGCAATGATTGTAATTGAGAGAAGTCACAACCGACACGAAGATTTATGCAACCGTCTCTTTAACGAGGACATTAATTTTGATCGACACTTAATTAAAACTCCTGCTTTATTTATTAAGCATTGTCAAGCTATGAGTTACACACCCGTTTCTCCTTTTTATCACTCGGTAACGAACGTCCGAGCGCGCAATCCCGCCACTGAAAATAAGGCGCACCTTGAAAATTCTAAGCAGAGAAAGCCGCGACTTTCGTGAAATTCATGAAAAGGAGAGTCCCGATTCGCCGCGCGCGAGCTTATGCGCGCAGAGCCCCATGACGCATACTTACGCTTCGGTGCAGGGTCGAGCGGGCGGGAGGCGGCGCCCACATGGGAGCCGCGAGGAATTAGCATACCATTGAAAATCAGTCCGACGGCCCGCCACTTATTAATACGTATTATCCTGCATAATGCATGGCGGGCACTCGACGAAATGGATGAAGGCTCGACGCTCCGTCTCGCTCTTCCCGCTTTTCGTAATTTATTCTTATTTTTTCTTTTCGAAATTCGCGCGCTGAAAATCCGCCGCGGGTGCGAGTATTCCCGACGTATCCGCGCGATTTTTTCGGAAAATTTACGAGCGGAGAGTTTGCGCTTCGAAATTTATTTACACCGCGCTTTCTTTGTAGCGGAGGCACCGGGAATTTCTATTTGTCTGCTTGGCTCTATTCGGTGTATAAAAAATTTGGCTGGATGATACTATATGCTGCTGAAATAAAGTAAAACTATCATAACCATCTATAATGTAATCTACAAAAAAACATCCATTTAAAAAAAAAAACAGAAAAACAGGTGTAACTATACAGTAGATCGAAATTAATTCGTTTAGAATAGCTACCGCAAAATTGCAAGGCCATCCGAAAATTAAATCATGTTTAAAAAATGAAAAACAAAAAAGTTCAAAATTTCTATACTTCGCAGACTTTACGAAGCACTTTGAATTAAATTTACCGAATAATCTTAAATTGCAGTGACTATATGTACTTTTGCGATTTATGCAAATCATCTTATGAATTCTATGGAAATACACCTTTCGAAGCGCGCACAGGTAACATTAGCGCGGTACACTTCCGCGTTGTTTTTGCCACTGCCCGAAGATGACGAAAAGTTTAAAAATGTCCGAAGATCGAGGAAAAAGAAATAAATGTGGCCGGCCATTTAAGCGTACAAACGCGTGTGATCAAGGGAGGCTTTTAATATGCAGAGCGGAGAATGCGAAGGTCGACTGGATTCCTTTGCGACTCGCCGCGGAGAAAGAGAGACCAGCGCATAAATATTACCTACAAAGCACGAGGCAAGAGCCGCACTGAAGTCGCAGTATGATCGAACTATTTTTTACTTGGCTACCATCCAGCCACTTTTATAAGATGCATAAAAAATGAAGCGAAAATTATTCTTTGAAAGTGAATTAGAGAACATTAGATGATGCTCACGCATTAATCAGTACTGATATTAGTAGGTATTTCATTATTAAATTAATCATTACGATTTCTCAATCAAGTACAATCACTCAAAACTTAATCAATGAAACAATTAAACTTAATCTAATGCACAAAAATACTTAATGCAAAAATAATGCAATATGAAAATAAAAGAATACTTAATTTAGTCAATTATTAGCTTAGAAGAATGCTAGTATTTACTGATGCGATCTACCTTATAGTAATAAAATAAAATTTTTATATTAATAATTTGACAACCACCCCGTAAAAATGGATTTGAGGCATTAACCGTTAAATAACAGAATTCGGCCATTCCATCGACGAAAAGCCTATGCTATAAGCCCATTACGTGTGAATTCAATAAGTAAAAGAGTGAAAGAACAAACAAGTGCCCTTAAAACTCCGTATTGGGGACAGTGGCAAAAAGTAAATATAATGCATTATATAGCAATGTTGCGGTCCGACTGCGGCAGAAGCCTTTGAAGGCGACCTCAACAAACGAGGGTATCTTTCCCTCGATTATTTCGATTTACCGCGATGCCGCACGACGTATCCATGCGTGCGCGCGGTTCTGCAACCGTTGACAATCGACGTCGCGAGCCCCGGATACTTCAGGGTTTTGCCTTCGTCGCAACATTTGCTTTTTCGTGATTTTATTACTTCATTGTCTTGGCTGGATGGCATGATTGGAATTTTTACAATTTTTGCATGGATTTAGTTTTGTTTTGCAAATTTTAATTTAATTTAAGGAGTGAGATGAAACACCTGAAAAAAATGAAACTTTCATAATTTTAATGCAAAAATGTCAAGTAAATTAATTACTTTACCAAGTATTCTATGTAGCTCTCATCTTCAAATCTATCAATTTCAGTATATCAGTAAAATTATTGAACCACATTTTTTAAATACATAAAAATTTAATAACAGAAATATAATATAAATTAATACAAATTTACTATTAACAAGACAGGTACTGAACTGACATTATATTGTAAGAATAATTGGAAGAGAGACAATGATTTCATCATCATTTACATTAACTTTAATAAATTTAGGAATATTTGGGTTCTTCATTATTAGTTTTTTTCTTTGGCGAAGTAAACCAATCGTATAATGCTATAAGACCAGCTGCAATACCTACTATACCAACTACTCCAGCAGTTACTAATATGGTATCAACTGCATCTTCTATAAAAATAGAATAACACTGAAGGTAATCTTATGTTGTAACATAATAAAAAATAAAACAAAACTAAGAATATACCTGATAAATCAAATTTCTCTGCGGCATACGTATAAGGTGATCTTAAATATTCGTCATATTCCTGCCTTTTACTCTTATCGAGTAAAACAGCCGTTGCTTTTCTCACAGCTGGAAAAAATGCAAACAATAAATAAATACTTTATTTGTTTCAACTTTTTAGCAAAGCATGTTAAACATACCAACAAAAGCTTCCTTTGCTTGAGGTGCATTATTCTTATCTGGATGAACTAAAAGAGCTAATTTTTTGTGTGATGATTTAATCTGTTCTTCAGTTGCATTAGACGGAATTTGCAAAACTTCGTAGAAGTTTTTTGTACTTAAAATCCTGGAGAAACAAATACATTACTATTAATACACAATTTGCCTACTGTCATATTATATTAAGTAAGATTTACCTATTTATATGAGCAACATCCTCTTCCGTGTAACTCATTTTTATAGTTAGATCTGTAAAAATTCATTATTCTTATAAAATACACAGTAGATATTTTATTTTTACAATAAAATAAACTAGAAAGTAATTTACATAAAAAATGAAAAATTTCATCATGAAGCAAAATAAACAAAACCTGTTTGAGAATACTTGTGATGACGAGTATAAATGGTTATGTATAGAATCAATTTGAAAAATAAGCTGTTTTATTCATCTGGAAATGAAATATGGTTGAAATGAAATACATGACAATATGTGTTCACTATATTAGTGTTATTAAAATTAGACAAAAATTATGAGTAATGATAAATAACTAATGAATAAATAAGCATTTTGAAAACGAAATTGACAAATATACGTATTTTTGCTGTTGTTGATACAATTTATTACACGTTACCTACGTAAATGTAAAGTGCGCAAAAATTTTCTAATAAAAATACTTACTATTTACGAACGTCAGAATTCGACATTCAACCAGAGGTGGGTGATTCAATACATTAACCTATAACATCCACTATCCAGCAATATTATTGGTAAGACTGATTAAACATCTGTTCTGAATTTCTGATCCACTGTATTGGAAGTTGGTACCACTAGTTAATTCTGATTCAAATCAATTTTCTAAAAATATAATTATTAACAGATTGAGTGCTACACGGTCAAATATATACCTTGAAAATTTTTCCTCTTAGCGGATATAAAAAAATGAAAGAAAAAATTGTACCTATAATGAATTGTAATTGTATTGCACAGTAAGGCTATTTTTTAATAAATTCTTATGACTCAACCTGTTCAATAATAAATACAGACTTTTTTTAATAAATTAAGTATATTATGTTTATTTTGTAAAAGTACATACATACATCACAAAGAATTACATTTTATCATTGTACTCCTGTTCTTATACATACATAATACGTAACACAAACAACAAATTACAATTAATTATAATGCATGTATAATAAATAGTTTAATCAAATTTTATCAAAATTTAAGGATAAAATTAAATGAAATAAATTTGACCAGAATTCTTATATGAAATTCTTTAATTTTTACTTTTAGTTTGTTATTAAACTAAATCCAGATCTATCATATACTTTCTTATCATATTTTTGATATACTATATTTTATTTTTTAGGAACAATTCATTTCAATAAAATATTTCTATACTTTATTAAAAAATATTTTGTTTAATATATAATTAAAATTATTAAATTTTGAATATTCAAATACTATAAATATTTTATTTGTTTTATAGAAAACAAAGAAAGTTATTCTTCAATGAAATATTACTTATCAATATGTGCATGACCAGATGTACACAAAAGTACTTAAAATTTAATGGAATATTCAATATTCATTATATTTTATCTATAAATGTCATGTGAACATAACATGAGCATCAAATTCAAGATCAGTAGTCGTTACTCATTAACATAGAAGCTTGATTAATATGTGTAACATTAAATGTGCATGGAGATTGATGCCATGGTTCACCATCAACTTGTACTGCACAAGAACTTTTTAGCACAATCTAAAAAATTAAATTTAATTTAATGCTGGAATACTATATACATATAAAATATTTTTTAAAAAGAAATAATTTTTACTTTAACAGTCTTAGCTTGTCCTAAACGAAGTGGTTGTGAAAGTCCAACTTGTAATTGAGCTATATGAAAAGAAGAATATATAGCCACAACTTCAAGAGTCTTGTCAGAAAAACTTTGCTCTCCTATATTATTATCTAAAATTAAAAAAAATTGCAATTAAATACAACATAATTTCAGTACATATTAATAGGGTCATCATAAAATTAAACCTTCAAGATTCATATTCCACAAATCAACACCAGCTCCCCATGAAGGAATGTTCAAAACCACTATACTTTCAATTGAAGGTAATTCCACTTTATTATCGTCTAAGTAAACTTCAATTCTTTGGTTCAAATCCTTACATTCTCTCTCTACAACTTGTTGTGTACCAAAACATAAATAAAGAAGCTAAAAAATTATATTTAATGTAATATAATTCAATAATCATTAGATTTTGGAAGAAAATATTTTTAATTTCATTTAAATCCAACCTTATTAAATATTCTATGACTAAAAATATAAAATCGGCTTTCCCGGGTTCGATGAAAATTCAATGTCACTTGTGCATCAACACCAATACTTAAGTAGTTGTACATATTTAAAAACTTTTGCTGTGCCCTGAATCCTAATCCTTTTTTGACATCCATCACAACAGACCATCTGGTTTAAAAAAAATCCAGTGAATTTACAATTGTGTAATTCATATTTTAAAAATTTATGATGTTAGTATATTTACATACCTATCAAGATTCACTTTTTTTGCAAGTTGAATCCTTTGACATGTTGCAGATATATCTGTGCTTACATCATATTCTTTTCCCCAACCCAATACACGGGATAAATCATTTCCAGTTCCAAGTGGAAGAATTGCTACAGATGGTATTGGCTAAAGACGATCAAATTAAAAAAATAATTAAAAATATTATTTTTGTAATAATTGAGTGACAAATTTCCTACATTTAATGAGACATTAATATTCCTTACATTTAACTGTAATTTATGGATAGTATCCAGAAGCCATGCAACAGTACCATCTCCCCCAGCTACAACAATTCTATATGGAGTGTCCCCCAGTAAACGGCACCATTCAAGTGCAGCTACAGGATCTCGCTCAGATAAATCGATCACTTGGAATGGATTTAACAAACGTCTAAAAGATGATAATATTTCAGCACCATCGTTATTACCTGATTTTTTATTAGCTAAAATAGTAAATTAATATAAACTTTCAATTATTATTTAAACATTAAAATTTAATTTATGAATGTAATAAATAAAATAAATATAATACTAGCTAATAATAAATATTTGCTATTATTATAACTAGTATCATTATCAATTATTTTTTTCATACCAACTACTATGAGAGGGTTCCAGTTTGGCCATAAAGGTGGTACAATAGATCTAAGTTGGAGTCGACGCCGAATATTTCCACGTCTATTAACAATTTCCAAACTTTGAGGAGGAATAATCATAAGTTTGAATGGGCCAAAATCACATAACTAAAAAGATACAATTTTTTCACACTTGTAGTTACTAAATCTAAACTTTCATATTAAAAAGTAACAAAAAATAGATTTTAATTTACTTCATTCACAGATGTTTTGCATGTTTCATGGACACATCGTTGACACCAACAGCACCACCAATCCAGTAATCCAGGTTCCAAGCTGCACTCTTCATCGCAAATATCGCACATTGCAATCAATGGTAAATTACCTAGAAATTTTATAAAAATAAAAAACAAGAAAATTGTTGTAAGTTCAAATATCTAAATATTAAAATAAAATTACCTCTTATCCAATGATGCTTCATAGATCCTTTATTTGATATTATCATCTCCTTACATTTAAATTTTTTATCTGCCTTCTTAATACATTCATGATCAGCACAAATGCCACAAGAATCACAGTATGATCCGTTTACTGCTAATAAAAGAGATTCACAGATACTGCAAAAGTAAGCCTACACAAAATAAAATAAAGTAAATAATGCTTATATTTACATTTATATTAAATTATAAATGAAATATAATTGATGTATTAAGTTACCCTTGATGTCTTTTTAATAATTTGCCAATTATGTTTTTTTCCTCCTCTCACATGAACATTGAATTCTCCGATTAAAAATTTCACTACGTTAATAGTAACAACAAATACTATCATTGTTGAAACTGTGGGCAATATGCACCCATAAAATCCGTCGGTCAACATGATTGAAAATCATGAACTAAAAATTCTGAAATAAACATTTTTTATTTTCAAACTTTTTTTCTATACTTTTGTTCATAAAAAATTCAAGTTTTAAATAACAATAATAAACAATAATAATTAATTTTAAAAAATACATACTTTAATTTTAATAATGATGTACAAAAATAAAACCACAAAATCTACTTAAGTAAAAGAATTGATCAGTTGGAAGTCAATAGATTTGTTTGCAAATCATTGATTTTTTTCTTTTCCCCACAAGTTTCCATTTTGTACAGGTGCGTGTTATAATTGTAACTAACAATAACGTGCATTTGGTTTATTTGGTCCATGAAAAAATTTCTAAAAAACTTTGACTCATCCATTATCGCGAAACAAGATAAAAATTCACGGATTTATTTCAAGAATACGGAATGCGGTAAAAAATTACAATGTTTTGGAGCAAATGGAATAGAACGCGCAGTCATCTACTACTGCAACCTGCAGAGTAGACAAATTTTCCATATACAATAAATGTCGTGATATATCACTACTGTAATAAATTGAGATAATTTGATATCAGACAGAGGTGCAATATAAGTGACGTTTCCAAGAAAATAACGAGTGATCAGCTGAGCATCTAGTCCATTGTCCATTGTCGCGGCCGGCTGTGGACATGTTTACATCAGCTGCCATTGTAAACACGATTTAAAAGTTTATACGAATTTAAAAATAATCTATACCTACTAATAGGAAGATTTAAAATTTAAATTACTTTTTATAGATCGAATACTTTAATTGAATGTTAGCTCTTTTCTGCATTAATTAAAATTTAAATTAGCTTATATTATTGAGAAAAAACAAGTAGCAGTATTATAGGTTTAGATGAATGATGCAGTGCAGTGAGTTGATAAATTTAAACTTAATACAATTGCCAAAGTAACAAGAGTTAAAAAAGTCTCCAAATGTATAGTAAGTTGAGATTAGTTCAGTCGTTTTCCTAATTTTTTTCAGACTATCTACTCTTGATTTTGACAAATTTTAATTAATTCATGAATTCATGATAGAATATATGTACATATTATAGGAGGGAATAAATTAGTTTTAGTTAGTTTATAAAAATTTACATCTTAAGAAACAGTTGGTTTATTACTATAAAAAATTTAAAATAACTTTTAATTACTGGTGTCGATATAAATGAATTATCTATTATGTACTTTTTCAGAGACTGTCATTTGAAACTGCTTCAATTACAAGAGACTCAAATTTATTCAGTTGATGCAAAGATAAAAGAAAGGTAAAAAAAATAAATCTTGTAATCTTGAATAATTACATGTTATAGAATGCAAAAAATTAAAGAATGAAAATTTTGTTATAAAGTTGAATTGTTTTGTTTACTCTGCCAATCAAGATATCCCCCACTATAATTCACTGCACTGTAATAAATATATAAACATTTAATTTAACTTAAATTTTGTTAATTTAATTATAAATATATAAACTACTAACTTTGTATATCCTAACTTTTGTAGTTCTGACTGTACTGATGCACTTCTTCTACCACTCCTACAACTCAGAATAATTTTAGTATCGTGGTCAGGTTTTTCTCTTTTATAAATCTGTTCAAATTCCTGATTTGAAAGATTTAATAATGCAGGGCTTACATAACTCACTGTAAATAAATAGTAAACTATTAAAATATATCAAAATTCTTAGTTTAATTGTTATAATTAATAAAAAATCTTACTCGGTATGTGAATGCTTCCAGGCAATTTTCCTGTTTCATTTATTTCTGAATCTTCTCTGACATCTATTATTAAAATTTTCTTATCTTTCTGTGCTTCAAGAATACCATTGTAATCAGTATTCAAATTTCTATCACCTTCTCCACTCATTTTATTTGTAAAATTATTTGATGTATTTGTAAAAGAAATATTCTGAATAGTTGTTGCTTTAAAAATAAAAAATATAACTAAATAATAAAAAGAGAACGCAGAACTGTGAAATTTGTAAAATGGTATGAATAAATAAATTACCTTCTGAAACTATTCGATAAACAAAAATTTCATGCACACACAGTGTAAGAACTGCTAAAGTGATAGTGGCTGTAAAAAATATGTTTTAATATGATTACTTTCCACAATTTTTATCTAAAACTATCTTTTTTACTATATTTTTATTACAAATAATGTAGTCAAAATCAGTTTTTAAATAAAAAACAAAATATATTACAAATTGTACAAAAAGTTATACTTCTCTGTTATTACAGTACAGTACAGTAGTCATGTCAGTTACCTATAATCTTTCTTGAGTAGTGCCTTTTTTGAGGCAGTGTCTACGGTGACGTTCAGTTATATGTGGCTGTATCGCTTCGACAATGAAAGAGCTAATTTAATTAAAGGAATTCGGAAAAGGATCAGGAATACTATAATAATAAATAATATGTGGCTGTAGTAGCGAAGCAGAACCCGTCGTAATACTTAAGGTCTTAAGGACCGGAATGTGCAAACTTATATTCCGTTCCTTAAGCATTGTAAATATAGCCGCGGCAAGCGGCAACTGCCGGTGCACCGACTTATTATTGCAAACCGTGAATAAACAGATAAATTTGTATCGCGACACACAGAACGTACTGCGAACAAAAGATTAATCTCTGATTGTCAATCTAGTAAAAAATATAAGATAAAACTTAAAAAATTCATTACGATTGCAAAAAACATTGGTTTATCGTGATGTAAAGTTAGAAGACAAATTATTTGTGCATAATAAAAGAAATTGAAACTGAAAGTAGTTTACCTGTTGATATTCGCCTACGAATTATTAAACTGTACTTATTTCTATGGCTATTAATTAATATTAAAAAAAAATGTAATTACTTAAATTTATTAAAAAGTTTATATTTTCTTTCACAGAGGTCATTATGGCAAAAGAGACAAAAAGCGTATTAAAGGAAGCTCGAGAACTTTTGAAGCAAAAAGAATATAACACTGCTATTAAAATATGCAAAAGGGTATTAAAAGAAGACAAGCGCAATTATAATGCTCTTGTTTTAATGGGTGCTGCTATGAGAGAAGTAACAGATTTAAAAAGTCAAGTACCGAACTCGCTAAAGAAAGCAGTAGATATTCAACCCGATAATCCCTTAGCTTGGCATGGTCTACTTGCATATTATGAAGGTCAGCCAGATAATATTGATACATGGACTGAATTAATTCCTGTGTATAATAAACTTTTACAACTGGAAAGGTATAATAATTACAAA